>JAEQBH010000088.1:0-385756 GCA_016808115.1 Tetrastigma voinierianum | reverse complement strand
AAGATACAAGCATCCCCAAAGAAAATCGAATATGAAAATCCTAGAGATATACAATTGTTTTCTAAAACAATTCCAGCATTGTCGAGGGCAAACCGCACCTCAAAGTTAACTTCCTTCAATCAATGTCTCGGGATGTGAAATTCCAAACCTTCCTCTTGACAAAATGAAATGGATGATGTAATTTCGCAAAAGAGTTGAATATGAATTGTATATGCTTCATATTTGGTAAGATATTGCTGTGTAAATATTTTTGTTACATTATATTATAAATAGGTAGAATTCATTTCTACCTCTTAAGTCATTCTAAATTGGGTGACATTTCATTAGGTGGTTGCATGCAAATTTAGATGATGCACTACAAAAGAAAATGATATTTGTTCATCCAAGGATGGTGTCCAAGGTTGGATTAGTAGCTCCACAAATTGAAAAAAGAGCAAGGTTCATTGTTGATCGACTAATTGACTCTAAATTGGCAGACCTTATTTTTGTTCCATATAATCCAAGGTAAGTTGTTAATCATTATTTATTTTTAATTTCTTAGCCTTATGTATGTTATTTATCTAAATCATATGTTGATATATTGTAGATTCTATCGTTTGGGGTTTGCATCGACCCAAAATCACAAATAGTCTAATATTTAGACTTCACACTGCAACAACCATACAAAAATCAAAAGCATATTAGAAATACAAGTCTACCATAATTTTAGTTTTCATGTCTCAAAATGAACACTAATTAACTTTTGCTGAGGGCTAATTCTTGGCCTCAAAAGAAATGATCTAAAAATGTACTGCTTGATGGTTATTGATGCAACTCTTTTTTCCCCCTCTTAAACTTTTGTTCATTTTTTCTAATTTTTAACATCATTACTTACATTTGAGTTGCTTTATTTAAAAGTTCACTGATTTTTGAATGTAAGGATATTTATATAATTGGCTATTTAGTTATGAATTTTCTAGCTTATATTTGGTTTTAGTTTATTTCCTATTCCTAACTTGATTTGAGAAGGATATTGTAAACTAACTCAGCTGAGAAAGACATTGTAAACGTTGGTTGATCACCTTATGAAAATATAATCTAAATTGTTATGAATACAATGCATTCATATGCAACCCAATTATTCTGCCAGTAATGAAGTAGTACTAAAAAGGAACAAACCCATTTTATCATGTGATGATTCATTTGCACTTTTTACATTCAATAAATAAAATAATAATAATGGAAACTAGAAGAAAATAAATATTTTGTAAAAAATGCATGAGTACAATATTTTTTTTTTTCAATCATATTCTAATGTTAAATATCAAACCTTAGAAAATTCAAGCATAAAAAAAATTTAATGAATTTGTTAATTAGTCAACAATTTGAAATGTTGGTCATAGGAAGAACAATTATTAAACTTTGATCACTATATCCATAGCCTTTATAATCTCTTATAACCATTTAAAGGTGTGTAGGTAAGGAAATAATTCAAGCATTAGATAGCTTTGATCATATTAATTATGTGTGAGTTGTTCCTTATATCTTTCATTTGGCCTTAGTATGTCTTTAGTAATATTCTATACTTAGTTTACACTCATCTTGCTGAACATAACCCGCGACGCCCCTAAAACCCGTGGGGAGTGTGTGTCACTTGCATCATTTACATTTTTTTTTTTTTTTTTTTTTTTACACATCTAAAATCAACATAAATCACCAAGTATTACAAAGGCTTATATATGAACCTCATCTTACAAAATGTATTACGACTATACAAAACTAAATTAAATACAACATTTTTGCTCCATATATTACAAAACCCGGGTTTCCAACCCAAATATCATCACATGCACACAAAACAAGGCATTTCTTAGCCTTTTTTCTTCACGACCGAGGTCCCAGTGAGCCTCGTCATTAACAATCCTGTACCTCCGCACCTGGGGTGTGTAAAAATGGTTTTCCCACGACAAGACGAAAGTAACTACCCAAGAGAGGAGAAATTTTCCCACGGCGCTTACCCCACCTACAGCACATGCAATGCCATGTTCACAATTTCACACACATTCACGTAAAATACACAGGATGTCTACATGAATGTCACATGCCATGCCCCCATGCCTCGAGTCCTCACCAACTCCCTCACACATGCGTTTTTCCATGTATGAAAATCATTTCTAAAAAAAAAGGTTTTTGTTTTAGTTCTCGCAAAGGTTAGTTTGGACAAACTCCGATAAAATGTTGGACCATTCTCTGATATTTTTCATTTAGACAAACTCCGATGATACTGTGGACTACCATCCGATATATTTTACTTGGACGAACTCCGATAAAATGTGGTGGACAACCTTCCAAGAAAAAACCGCTTAGTCAAAGCCATGTCATGCATTCACACCTAATATGCGCGATGTCCTCATGCACGTGAGATACAAAAAACTACTGCATGATATTTACTCATTTGCATGCATGCATGTATCATTTTCACAAAATCGCATGTGTTATTCAATCCAGAAAATAAACCATGCAACCGAATTTCTTTCCGTATTTCCAACTTAGGAAACAAGTATATGCATTGCCAACACTCGTTCACACCAAAAACTACACAGTTATCCAATGAAAATAAGGCATGCAACCGGGTTTTCAGTTTCTTACCATAAACACGCTGATACATCGCTACTATTTACATACAAAACACAAGTATCTATAACACTCCCGAATACCAATGCCAACCTATTTAGTATTCAGAGGTAATTTGAATTTTTCAGACCAATTCAAAACGCGAAAACTGAGAAACCTGGAAATAAGCAAGGGTAAATTTGTAACTTTTCAAAACGGGACACAAAAGTCATAATATAAGATGATATGCTATTATAGAAATAGCATAAGTTGTGGTGCAAATGTGGCGTGAGCTCAGGACCAAAGTGTAATAAATGAAAATTAGACCAAATTGGGATAAGACCAATTAGCATTCTCATTTCAGGATGTTCGTAAAAAAACGTAGAGAGAGGGACAGTTGTTGTAAGAAGAATAAGAAGAGAAAGAAAGCCAAGAAAGGTAAGGAATTTTGCGGAACTTTTGTATGGATTCTCGATTCTTTATCTGGGCTTCTTTGCTCAGTGTTTGCTATGAGAAGTTCTAACCCACCATTACATGTGTTCGAAGTCATGGTTTGGAACTTGTAGAATATGTATAGATAAGCTTGGAAAAGAGGATTTATGGACTTGTGGGGATTCATGGTGTCATTTGCTCGAGTGTATGAAATTCTCCGAGCTAGGTTTAAGGTGTTTAAGAGTATGAATACTGTCATGTTAGAAATCCTCTTAACTTCCCCTCTTGTGTTTATGTTTGGGTTATGAGCCATTTGGGAGTTGTTTTTGGTTATTCTTTTGGATTATTTTGGGTTTTTGGTTGGATTTTTGGAAAAATGGACGAAATCATTAGGGCCTCAAGTACTTTGGGTCCCACGCCAAGGTTAGGGATCCTGCACGTGAGTAAAGATAAGTCCACAAGAAGGCGCTGCATGTCCACGCGCCGCACGAGAGGGAGTTTTGACAAGCCTCCCGTACACCGAGGCATTACGCTGAGCCGCGATGCCGCGGCGAAGGCCTACACCGCAGCGCAGCAAAGGCTATACCGTGGTGTAGTAACGTTTCACGTATTACGTGTTTTTTTTGTCATGTTTGCTATTCCGTTATTTCTCGGAAAGACTTGTCTATTGGACTAATGAGGACCCTATAAGTGTATGAAAGGGTCCATTCATGTTAGCAAACTTAATTCCTTTGATACAAGGTCCTACACACATATAATTCGGGTAGGACTCCGCTAAGACCGATATTAAATGACACTAAGACCTCTCGTTACGCGGTAGACATGTATAGTACTTCTAGATTTCCTTCTAATTAGTGCGACGACACTCTCCTCGGGATCAGCCAAAGACATTTAAGATCGCTTGCATTTCGATTATAATGACGACACTTATCGTTGCTTCAAGATCTCGCTTTGTGCTACGACATATCGTAAGATCGCACCGCACTTCTGCACTATCAGGCTTGTCCTACTCATTTCTTATTACTACCTAGAAGGTATCAAACAATTATAAGGATAAGAGTATGAATAACAACAAATAAAAGTAAAGTAATGTATATCGCTCACGTGGAACGCATCTTAGCTCAGACAAGCATAAGCTCCTCGTGAGTACCTACTTCGTACCTCCGTACAAGCATAAGCCCAGAAGACCTACTGGGTACCATACTCACACGTTTTCTATAAGACGGCTGGTACCTCCGCATGCTATAAGCCTGGTAACTCCCATGGAGATCTCAACAAGTATGTTCCGCTTATAAGACAAGTACGTGTATAAGCTTGTTATACGACTACGAAAATTTTGATATCTGTTATGTATATCTGTTACTATTATATGCTTACTATAAATGAGTATTAGTGCATGTGTATACGTATAAGTCATATGTTTCCAACTAAGCGTTAAGCTTAGCACGAGTTTTTATTCGTGTAGGTATAGAGGAGGACGTCCGCGATCTTCCGCATACTACTAGACCAACAAACTAGTAAGAGTCCATCACAATAGGTTTTTCGCTCTAATTATGTAAATGTAAATGTACAATTCTTGTATATGTATATGTAAATGGGACTCAAGACTGTATGTATTGACACTGTAAACACCACTACGGTGGTAGTTTTATTTTGTATCTTTATATATGATATTTTGATTCAGTTATAAGGCTTAGGCCCACCAATGCTTTAAAAAGCAAGCAAAGAGTCCCAAGATAGCCACGCCTTCCATCTCGCTCTAAAGTGGGTCGAGGTGTGAGATTATCAATCAAGAATATAACACATGCAAACTGGAAATTTTCCAAATTTCTAAACAAGCAGCGCAGCACACAATCCAAAGATACTATACATAAACTCAATGCAGTGTTCAACCTCGCAACAAAATTACGCTGCATCCAAAAGTGCCTAGAAAAACACACACCTCACAACTGTCCGAAACTATTTTGAACCAAATTTCGCTTCGTTTCCTTTATATGTACTAAAACCCTCAATGTGCATAGTTACAAGAGCCTTACACTTCTCTTGCACCCATGTCACTTCTTGGATAAATTTGCTTGATAAAATAATTTTCATAAGGTTCCATGATTAAAAAACTTAGGTTCATTTCAGACACTGCAAGTGCAATGTGTCAAACAAGCAGTAAAATCAATGTAAGTCCAGTATCATTCCCACGTAGAGATCATACACTTCAGAGATTACAATCCCAACTACTAAAGTTCTATGCTATTTGACTAAAAGACTTGATACACGAATTTATTCATTATAGATAATAAATCCTGTATCATTAACTAAAACTAGAAATTGACAGAATATGAAATAAACTGCAAAATTTAAGAACTAAATACTAGATCTAATTTTTTTCCCTGTTAGAAACGAAAACTATCAATGAAATATAATGAAACAGTCAATTCCTACATGAAAATACATGGTTCTATTGAATTGATGGATCTTATTTGTCCAAGATTTCGCTCTTATATGTTGCGCTGGGATTTCTCCATATTCATCAAGTTAAAACCTTGTTTCTCTCAAATCAAGTCTACCCACATTTCATTTCGCTTTCTCGTAAGATCCGGGTATTTTTCTTTCAATACTTCACACCCAATTTCGATGACTAGATCTTTGCCTTCCTTCCTCGTGATTTTGCTAAGAAAATTTCTATAACTTCAATTGGTGGCTCATCCTTCGATCATCGCTTGTCCTTTCCCTTGATTACCCAGTTTTCAACAAGGGTCGGGAACTTCCTTTAGATTACAAGGTGAACTCTCTGATTATTTATATTGTTAACACCCTCCAACTTCAATTATGAGCTTAATGGGGATTTATCAAAATTAACTTTCTCGTAGCTCCATACCGAAAAAGAATGCTCTCGGGCCGCAGAACTCCGTCTGCGGTCACCTCGAGGGCATCCTCGAAATCGAGCAAGATACATTCCCTCAAAATGGCATTATTCTGTGACTACCATTGGGGAACTTATCAATTTAAAAACACCAAGCAAGTAAATCACTACCCAAATAACGTTCCTCCCGATTTGCGTAAAAGATCAGAATCAACTATATTTCAAATCCAAGATAACCGCATTTCCACGCCACGCAATGCGATTAAAGAAATTGAGCACCGATCACGCGCAACCACTATAATCGCAATGTGAAACCTGGTAAAAACGGTCCCGTAAATTTGTCTAGATTTCATAAATTTTCAGGCAGCAATTTTAAGAAAATCTCATAAATAAAACTAGCTCTTAATCGCTTTCCGTGACAGCTAGCGCACGATCCTTAAAAGAAATAAAATAAAAATAAAGAAAATAAAGAAAATTCTACTCTAAACTATACACCTAGTTCCTCTTCGCTCCCTCTTTCGCGGGTAGTGAAGACTAAGCTACTTACTATTCCAACACTCATCGAGCCGATATCGCCAAAAGAAATCGCCGAATCCCCAAAGTTCGTGGAATTCCCAAAAGAAAGCCCGCCATCATCTCTATGTCGCAGAACCTCGAAAGTTGATGTCGCGGACATGGATTTCCCTTGATTGCTCGTGGTTCGCGGACTTGTTGCTCGCTATAATTTTATTCCCGTAGTTCGTTGACTCAATGGTCGCAACATCATCATGGTCAGCACTTCGTTACCCTCGCAAATTATGCGTCGGCGTCGCCGACCACTCGCTTTACGCCGCGACATCATTGTCTTTCTCTCTTCTTCGCTTCCGGTGTCACAACCTCGCTCGTAATCGACTTCTTCTCGTTGCGCACGCTCAACCTCGCTTAGAAGTTGCAACCATTTTTGTTTATGTCGATTTCGTGTTGTGACTTTCTTTTTTTCCCGGTCGCGACTCGTTCGTGGTCTTCGCTTCATAGTTTAGAATTTAAGTCGCTAATTCCTCAAGGTGATGTCACGCACTTTGCTATTCTTTTTCGCCGCAGGTAATCCCACTGGGCTTCGTATCGCACTGATTTCTTTCGCCGCTTCAGTCGCGGATATCACTTGTGATCTCGTTAATAAATGGCGTCGTGAACTTCAATTTCTTTGCAAGGACTTCGTCTAGCTTTGCTTCAGGTTGCGACCTCCCTTTTGTCATTCAACTCTTAATTTGGTTGCAACTTCAATTTTCCTGTTGAGACTTCGCTCGTTTCACGTCGCGACCTCAAATGAGCCTCCCCATTTAAAAACTACGCAACTTTGTTTCTTTGGTAGAGACTTCCCCTCGTGGCGTTATCGACAAATCCACGCCAGCGACATCGTATATGTCAACCTCGCGATATTCACCTGGCGTCGCGACATCAGAGTGGTGTCGCGACCGAAGATTCTACCTTGATTATTCCTTTAGTCTCGTCCTATACTTCCTTTCTGTCGCAACCTCTTTTCACTTGTCGCTTTGTCATTCCGTTGCAAGCTCAACTTCAAGTCACGACTTCGCTGCTAAGGTCTGCTATTTCTTCCCCAAAATCATCTTAGATGTCGTGATTCTTGATTTACTAAACAAATAAGCTTCCCGTCATGATCCGCTCGATTTGCAACATGACTTCATTCTGCCATAGTCATCTTTTCCGAGATTTTGTTTGATTTTAGCTTTCCTCGCTATATTTTTTCTCGCAAAATTAAATTTGGAGTAAAAATATCCACATTTCTATATATATGATTCAACATTTATCTTGTAATATGCTTAGAAAAATGGATTAAAAAAATCAAATGAGTTTTTAGACTCACTTATTCTAAACTTAAAATTTTTCATTCCTACAAAGGGAAAGCATGAATCGCTTGTCCTTAAACAAATAAGCTTAAATATTTAAGGACATTTTTTCTCTCGATTCACAATCGTGCCCTTTTTTCCAATCCATCCTCTAACTCAAGTGAGACAACAACATCATTTTAAATCTCAGTTTCGATTCAAGAAAAAGAAATGGTAGACTTATCACAAATTTCTCGATGAAATGTATTTAAACAGCTTTATTCAACAAGTCTGCTTCGTGTGTGTGCAGTATTCAACTCTTTCACCCTTTCACAAGCGTCAAATTAGTTAATCTTTTCGGGAGTCTCCCTGACTGCTGGTCAAAGTAATATCATAGGCTTGCATTTAAAAGTCATCATATATTTTTTAGTCCATTTTTCTGTTCTATTTTCATCTAGAAATGAATAATTAATATTATACGTAAATATGAAGAAACTCACCAAATTGTTATTAGCGTGAAAGAAAGAGAAAGAAAGTAGAAAATATAACATTGGGTGGAAGAAAATGAATTCCACAGAGCGTAAATGAAAAGTGAATCGCTGATCATCGATGGCTGTGGGTCGACACGTCACCCCGAGGTCGTGACACCAAAAGAAGAATTAAAGCACAACTGATGTGTAGTGACAAGAAGTACCGACAAGAACTGGGCGGGGTAATCGAGTTAAGAGAACGACGTCGCAACAAAGATTCTCCGAGGTCGCGACAAATGTAAAACACCTTTTAAGCCATGAGGTTCGGGCCGATGAAGCCGCATCTTAAGTCATTACGCGACGCGGAGATTGATGTCGCGACATCGATGATGCCACGACAAGAGGCTTCAAGTCACGACATCATGAAATCCATCAGGCAGTAAGATCGCGAAGTTACGTCGACGTCGCCTTCGCGATACGAGATCGGTCGCCACACCCGCACTGCCACTGGCTGGGTGAAGTTTCATGAAGTGAGGTCACGACAACACCGTCGCGACATCAAGCAACCAAATAAAAGCCTCGTAGACTTCTGGGTTGTTGTCGCTACATGCAGATCTAAGTCGCCACATCAGAACGACTGATCAATGATGCGTAGCCTTAAAGAGATGTCACGACAAAGATATTGATGTCGCACAACATGAGCAAATCAGTTGAAGCCTACGTTTCTTTAGATGATGTCGCGACAAGAGATCGACATGTCGCGACTATCCACATTATCGCCTGGGATCGATGATTTGAGCCGAAACGACAAGATATCACGCCGCGACATCGTGGAAAGAACAATTGAAACCTCGCTAAGACGTGCGGAGAAGATGTCGCGATGCGTTACGGTGATGTCGCACACCAAGAATGACTAAATCAAGGCTACATGCAGTGTCGTCGCGACGCTGGATCACCGAGGTCGCCAGACTGGCAAGAGAAGCGCGCCCACGACAGCGAAAACCTGGTCACGACAATGTGTTGACTCGGGCCCGGATACTCAAAAATCCACAACAAAGTTACATCGATTAGGGCCCAACCGAAAACCCTAGAATACGCTAATTATCCACTATTCAAGCCTTGGCGCTACAAACTAGAGGTCTGATAGTCAGAAAGCTCATTTTCTTTTCTTTATTTTTCTTTTTCTTTTTATTTTTCTTAATTTTTCATTTGCTCCATTAGAGCTACATCATGCTCGTATTTTTATTTTTTTTCTGTATTTCGAACTGATGTTATCGTTGAAATAAGCCGAATGCACTATTTATTTTCAAATTACTACTCAAATGCTCAAGTTCGTGATGCCACTTCCGGAATTGACGTTTCGCTTCAATCATAAATATTCTTATGATCGTAGGAATGTCAGATCGTAATTCAAAGAATGGTAAATCCAAATTTTCCATTATGAACGTTATGGTCGAATTTATCTTTTTCCGTAGTCTTTTTCGCCAGCCTTGTTAATTTCGCTATCAAATTTACTTCCGGCTTCGGGTTTTTATTCTCGGGATCCGAATACGCTTTCTTATACCAAGTAAGATCAAGGCCATCGCTTCCGACATTTCCCCAAGGAGGTCCCTTCGAGTGACACAGTGGAAGACATTCCCGAGAGTAATGTACATTTTTCAAGGCATATTAACCTCGCTATTAGTGGATCCTTCGAGCTTTGTAAGTTCACTTAGATAAATCCTCTCTCACTTGAAATCAAGAACGAGTTGAATGAGTTATCTATATTTAAACAAGCAAAAAGAGTTCACCCTCAATTCCGATGGTGAGGCCAACCCGTGTACCGAGATCTAATCTCAAGGAAAGGTTGATCTATTCTAATTTTGAGGAGGATAATCCTGAAGTTGTATATATCCGTTTGACCGATAACTCGAGCTAAGGTTTACATCTATAAATGGTATGAAGTATTGCAAAAGAAAATACCCGTATTAAGTAAGTCCTTTTTAAATGAGTTATTCCACTTCAGATTCGAGAGAATCAAACAAATTAGATAATGAAATAAAAGAGATCCAGCTGCACTACAACGCCGGGACGTATTTCTTGAAACTGGTTAGACCGCAGTACTTATTGGGAAGCACCGCTGTGAAATTGATAGTTCACTAAGTAACTGCTTTCTATTAATGTGTCTTCTCGAGGATAACCGTCAAAGATTCAGCTTCTTTTATTAGAAATTCATTATTCTTTATTCTTATTTCTTTTAGTATGTCGGGTAGTTCGCTTATTTTCCTTTGATCGTTTAATTTTTCCAGCACCTTAATGCTGATCCTATTATCATTCAAGGGTCCAAATAGTACCGAAATCGAGCAGTCTAGGGTAGTTGATTTAAAATTCTCGAGATCTCCTGTGGGATCGACATCCGGACTTAAATCCATTTTATTACTGTCGACTCCAGGCACTCAGCAATACCCACTAAAACCAACTTTAAAAAAAACGATGATTTACTCTAAGAGATCGCGGTTTATACGTGTTTTGTTTCGTGTCAACAAGTTTTACGGTGCCGCCGCCGGGAAAGTGTATATCGCCCTGGTAATAGTGTCGAAATTTGTACATGTGTTTTGGTCCCGGCCAACAAGTTTTATGCATGCTGTCGGGGATCAAAAGAATTTAAATAAATCAATATTCGGGATGAAAGAAAGAAATACTAATTGACATTTTCAAAAGAAAAGAACAAAAACAAGATTTCAAGCAAAGGGACTCTTGTAGCCACTCAGACCTTTACCAATCCTTGAATATATTATTTTATGATTCGACTCATCCTATTAATGGGAGCATGTTTTGCTTTCAGATTTAATCTTTCACATAGAAATGTAATCGATCCGATTCCAAATGACACGAACAGAAAGTGACGCCGTGCTTCGAGAAAGACCAAGAAGGTTAAAAACTCAACCATGGCGTATGAAAGACAGATCAAAGCTGAAATACATATAGAAAAGCTAGAAGATCTCACCATCGACAATGGAGGATTTCCTCGAGCACCACCATACAGAAGAATACTCACCGACGTATGCACCACAGAAGAGATGCCATTAATTTTCGAATTAAAGCCAAGACCGACATATCGGTCCGCCAAAGATCACCCGCCATCGGGTCATCCTGACTAAGATCCGAAAACGAGCACTGGAAGATTCTCAGATGGCACATCAAGTGTTTATTGGGGTGAGACCGTGTCAAGGCAAAACCGCATTCATTCCCCATTCTCTAAGAGATACAGCAGCCACATGGTATGAATCTACCATATGGTTCGTTGGATACTGGGAGGAATTAGTAGAGGCTCACTTAGGCAGATTCTTTCCCGTACCCCTCACCACGTAGTGTTAGAAGGAGAAATCATTCGTTTCAAAGCAGGGAAGATGAAAGCCCGTATGTAGTACGGGAAAGATACAAACTAAGCCGAGAAGATGTCCAATGCATGGGATAGATCTGAAGATTCAGATGGACATCGTATATCATGCCATGAATGATATATCAAAAAGGGGATTGGCTGATGCTTCATGCCGTGGAGCATTCAAAACGAAAAAAGTGCCTAAGAGGCAAAAGAAACATCAAGATCCGCTAATGTAACATGAAAACTCCTTCTGAGCTTTCTGCAGCAGGAAGCAAAGCAGGAAAGATTGGCGGAGCCTGAGCAAGATGACAGCCATGGAGGCCAAGTTTGATGCCATTATGCGCCGTTAGACAAGCAAGAAAGAAAAGACACACACCGCTTCATGAAATAGGAGCACTGGAAAGCGGAGTTAATGAAGCTGAGTGCCGAAAGAGTAACTGCTGACTTTAAGTGATGTCAAGAGGTTAATTATTCGGGGGCGAGCCAAGAGCTACCATTTCAAAAACCCAATCCTAACCTGCTTCAAGACATTATCACCCAAAGACTCAGAACCATGAGAACTTCTCGTATTTACTGAGGGCTTCTCAAGGCCAAAGGCGACGTAACCTCAACAAGGGTATCGCCAGAAACACCAAGGTCCTATAAACAGCCAGCAGCTAAGTGGGAAATGAGCATAGAAACGAATATCGTGGTCGTAGGAGGGCCCTATCTGAGGAACAGATGCCGCAGCTTAAGGATAATAAAAGTTGTCGAACTCCATGAACAAAGTTTGAGAATTGATCCACCGCTACTACTCAAATTTTCAGCGTAACACTATCAATGCATCCTCGAAGAACTGAGACACAAGTAGGCAGCTGCCACTCAACCCTCGGCAAAGTCAAGAAGGATACCTCTTCCCAAGTGATACAAGAACTCAAAAGACTGCACGGGTCGCGGCACAGGAGTCAAAGGAGTTAAGAGAGAAAGAAAAAAAGGTGATAAAGAACAAAGAAGTTAGCAAGACCGAAAAGTAAGAGACAATGGAGAATGACAAGGAAGGGAGTAGAAAAGCAAAGAATATCCAAGGAACAAAGCTCGGCAAATCCCACTTCCACAAAGACTCCGCAAATCAAAGACACGAGGAGTTGTACTTGTATGTTCTGAAAACTTTCCATAAGCCGGAGATCGCGATGCCTTTATCGAAGTGGTGACCGATGCCACCGTACATGCAAAATTTCTCAAGGACATAATGGCAAGAAAAGAAAAATAGTAGAAGAAGGAATAGTGAATCTCACCGCTACCCAGCGGCAAAGCATCGTTAACTACCAAGAAAGACACGGCGACCCGTGAAGCCTCAACACAATTCCTCATTGGCTGAGGAATGGAATTCCGTGAAGCTCGTGACTCGGGAGCTGCATCAACTGACGCCTTCGCCAAGAAATTGCTCGGGAGCTTAATCACACAAATCAAGTACTCTTCAAACGCGCATATATCGTGAAACCCGGGCGGGTCATCAAGACGCATCGTCAACTGGAAGTTTGTATTCCCAAGACTTCATCATTCTCGACATGGAAGAAGATTCACAACCCCTACCATTAGGAAGGATCATTCTACTAATGGAGCGCACTTGATCGGGACATGCAAAAAGAGTTCTTATCTTAAGGGTCGGGAGAATAGTCGTGTTTAACCCGATTAAAAGTACGCAAAGTATAGATAGAAAAGGAAGGCTACAATGTAGCCGATTTTGTCTCTATTTCCAACCCCGATGTTAACAATGATCGTAACACCCGCTTTTATCATCGAAAAAGAGACATAATAAATCCCAAAGATCGAAGATGTTCATTCTCGACTCAGCCAGCTAGCTTTCTTTCTTCATGATATAGAAACTCATATTTAACTCAGCAAATTGGGGGGGTGTATAATATGGAAGATAGTGAAGAGAAATTCACTAAGAGACCAAGACAAGGTTTAGTTTTGAAAGAGTTGCCATGTCATTTAAAAAGTATGCCATTTTAGAATTACAAAGAAAAACCAAAGGATCATTTTTAAATCGTATTAAGTGAGAATGAGGAACAAAGATTGCCGAATTATTAAGGAAGCATAAGGAATCGCGCCGTCCATCAAGAGTCAAGGGTATCACCATCAATTTGCATGCATAAGATTCTCAATAGCAGACTTCAAAACCATCTTAGAACACCAGAGGAGGCCGAATCCAAAGCATTTAAGGAAGTAGTCAGAAGGAGGTGCTAAAATTGTTAAATGCCGGTTTTATCTATGCTATTCGCATAGCCCGCGAATACCATGTGGTTCCAAAGAAAGGGGGTTAACTGGTGATCGAAATGAAAAAATGAATTGATTCCAATGTAAGAACAAAGGATGGATAGAGGTATGTATCGATTACGTAGTGCTGAACACAACAACCGTGAAAGATCATTTTCCTTTGCCTTTCATCGATCGTAGATGTCGATAAAGTTGGGGCAGACACCTCACCCTTGTTTTCTCGGATGGGTATTCGGGATATAATCGTATTGCTATCGCACTTCTAAGATCAAGAGAAGAAGACCACGCTTACATGCCCTTATGGTACCTTGCCTTCGTAAGGATGCGTCATGCCGCTTAAGCTATGTAATGCTCCACTTACATTCCGCAGGTGCAATGATGTCTATTCTCGCGACGGTTGAAGTGATGGAAATATTCACGATGATTTTATCGTATGGATCCAAACTGACATCAATGTTTAAACAACTGGAATGCGTTGCTTCAAAGATGCCAAGACAAACAAACAGTTAATCGACCGGGGAAATGCCATTTTATGGTAAACAAGGTATTGTTCGGGCATAAAATTTCGCCAAGCATCGGACTAGAAGTCGATCACCCAAAGTATTCATTATCAAAACTCTGCACCACCTACTACGCTTAAAGGAGTAAGAAGCTGGGGCATGCTTCGGTTTGTGTGAGATTATCAAAGATTTTTCAAAATAGCGACCATTATGCATTAATGAAAAAAGATACAAGGTTCATCCTTGATGACTCCGCAAGAATGCTGACGAAATCAAGCTCAAATTGGTACAGCACCCGTAATTGCCGCACTAGAACGGGATCGCCGCAGCCAATGTGTGATGCCGTGATTTTGCTATGGGAGTCGTCGGGCAAAGAAAAGAGAAAGTATTCAGTACATACTATGCCTAGTAAGACCTTCAATGGCTAATGTGAGAACTATCAACAACTAAAGGAAATGTTAGCCATAGTTTTTGTCAGGAAAATTTAGGGCAATACATTTGGGATCCCATGTGGTAATTCACACCTGATCATGCAAAGAATCAAGTAATTATGTCGAAAAAGGAAGCTAAGCCAAGATTGATAAGGTGGGTGTCATTGGCAAGAGTTTGATTTATGGAAATGCGGACAAAAAGGGGATGTGACAATGTGATAGCCGACCACCTGTCCAGAGTAGAAAGAAACAGTGATGAAGAAGAAGAAAAATGTACAAGCATCGTAGAACTTCCCGCATGAGCAATTATTCAAGGTTTCCTTCCAACTCCCATGGTATGTCGATATTGGTGAATTATCTCGGAGCCATGAGTAATGCTCTTCTTAATTCAGCTACCAACAAGAGGAAACTCGTAACTCCGTAAACAGATATTATATTTCACACCACTTTATTCAAAAGAGGTGCCGACATGATAATAAGAAGATAAAGCGTGCTGTGAACAAGGCAACATTTTAAATGAATGCCATGCATCACCATAGTCACTGGGACATTTTTCGTGAGTAAGAACAAATGCGACAAGATACCCAATAAGGGTTTTATTGGCCCACTATTCGTAGATTGTGCAGTGGGTAAAATCAGGTGATCGATGCCAAAGGATTGGAAATATCACAGTTAGAATGAAATGCCCCTAAAAGGTATTATGGTGATGCAAATTTTTGATGTTCGTGAAATTAGATTTTATTATATCTTTCTCACCATCATTTGGAAATCCTATACATACCGCTAGCGTAGATTACGTTTCAAATGGGTGGAAGCAAAGGGTCTGCCCAAGGAATGATGCTACGCTTGTGGTTTACAAAAAGAATATATTTTTGAAAGGTGGGTTTGGAACCCCGCAACTGTCATTAGCGCATTTAGGAACCCATTTTCGCAAAACAAAATATTTGCAAAACTCATGAGTTATGGCTGATCAAGCATGTAATGAGTTTAGCCTATCATCCCCGCATCAATGGATAAAGCGTAAATTTCCACCGTAGAGATCAAAAGAATACTTGAAAAGCACCGGTGGAGCTCAAGCGAAAGGACTCCGGTCTTCCAAACTTGACGATGCACTTGGGCTTACAGATCGGCATACAAGACCCATTGGAATGTCCCCATACGTAGTTGTTTTTGGTGAACTATGTCATCTACCTCGAATTAGAATACAAGGCAATGTCGGGCCATTAAAAGGTTAAACTTCGATTTCAAGGTCGCAAAAGGTGCCAAAGATTGCTCCAATCGGTTCGAATTGAAGAACCGAGAAATGAAGCCTACGTATAATGCTAGAATATGTACAAAGACAAGACAAAGAAATGGCATGATCAAAAATCCAAAGAAAGAGTTCGAACAAATGGAACAAAGGCATGCTTTTTAATTCTAACAAGTTGTTTCCAAGAAAATTAAAATCCAATTGAGCGGGCCATGTCAGCGGGTATCAAGTACTACATTTGGAGCCAAATAACACTAAGTCCGATGATGGGGAAGAATTCAAGGTCAATGGACAAAGGTTAAAGCATTATCTCAACAAAGGGAAGAGGAAAGCGAAGAACTCCAACCTGCTTCGAGGAAAAGAAGAAGAACCACAACAAAGAAAAGTCCAAATAAGGACTCAAACTGAAAGCAGCCTAATGGAGGCAAACCCATGAGGTGATTTAAATTCCCAATTTAAATTTTGAATTATTTCTTTTCTTTAGTTGCCGATAAATTAGGCTCGCATTTGTTTTCTAGAAGGATAGATTTAATTTTTAGAAATAGATTGTAAAGCTTTTAATTAGAATTTTCTCGAATATTAAAAAGAATTTTCTCGAACTGTTAAAGACACATGAATAGCAAGGCAACTACAGGAGGATATTCCTTCAAAGAACTTGCTGAGGAGTCGCGACATGAGAAAAAAAAAGGGGGAGTAACTTTCCCATTAACCCAATTCTATGTATATATTTATCACCCAATTGTTAAATTCGCTAAAATATGCCCGCCAAGAGATGTCTACACGTTAGGAACAATAAGAGAATTCAAAGTATTCAAATCATCAATAAAGGGCTCGTCACGATAAAGAAGGTTATGTCGCGACAAAGCCGTTGTCTTACAAACGCCGATGTCGTGACCACTTTGGAGTTAACAACAAGGAGTATGGAAGAAGGGAAATGCATGCTACATGCTGAATTAAGTTTCAAAAAGAAGAAGGATTGTCGCCACATCAAACAGATCTTTGAGAACCCTGTATTGTCGCGACATGTTAGGTAGGTCGCGACATTAAAGTGCGACATGTGCCAACCACTCACTTCAAAAAGCCCTAAATTTAATGACCTAAAATAAAAAGAGGCGAAATTGAAGTCGCGACAATTTAATCAAGCATTAATTGAAGCCACAACATTGATTGAATTGCAACTCGTTGGAAACTATTTCATTCTCCCCAACCCACATAACCATTCGCTGCCTCCCAAATCTCAACTGGAAAACCCTAAAGATTCCAAACCGTCTGAAAAGCTTCTCTTGCTCATGTCAGTTCCCACTCCTCTGCTCTGGTCCACTTCATACTGGTGGAAACACTTCAACACCGTGAAGGTGGAAGTAAGTAAAAAACCAGCTAAGACGGCTTAGATGAGATTCGCTTGAAGAAAGCAAAGCAGAGAGATGCCATCAAAAACGCCTGTAAGTTCGACAACTTCTCAAGACAGAGCGTGTAGAGTGGAAAGGGAAAGAGGAGAGAAGAAGAAGAAGTGTAAGATTCATATCCGATGAAGCTTATTCCCAAAGCAGTTAAGTACTATGCTAATAAAATATTTATTATAGAAAGGAGATTCAAAAACCACATGTGACTTTCTCTTCAAGGAGATGATAGAGCTGCAGAGAGGATGGAGAGTCTCGCGCACACCGTAGCAGGATATACAAAGACTGTGAGAGAGTTTTATTCCAATATGGTGTAAATGGGCTGATGGAGCCGCTTATGTTAGAGGAGTCCGTCTCATAATAAGCCAAGGCCATCAATGAGGCCTATGGGATGACAATACACAAGCATGGCTCCAAATTCAGAAAAAATTTGGAAAACCGAATTTTTAGGAAGATTGCAGAAGCTCACCGGCTGGAAGGCGCTTAGACCAAGGAGAAGGAAAGCCAAGAACTCGAATGTGTGGGAAGCCTCACCGAGGAAGCGAAGGTATGGTTTACTTCCTCAAGGCCTCGTGTTGTTCCAACAAAACATTTATGCACAAAGGAGAGAACAAGAAGTCAGACCGCCGTATGCCATACTCGCGGCAATAAGATCAATATAGAGTTATCATAGAGAACTCTCTATCATGAGATATCATGAAGGGAACAAAGAGGTTCGTTTCACCCAAAGAACAATCACGTCTATGCTTCAAGGCCGAGGAAAGGAATTTTGGGAGTCGAAGAAGAAGTCCCCAGTCTACCCACACTTTCTTCCCGACAGAGCTAGCAAGGGGCCAAGAAATTAGAGGAAAAAGGAGGCCGGGTAGAGAACGAGGTGAAACCCAAGTCAAGAACCGGTGGGGTGAGACCCGTAGGCCACCGATCAAGGAGCAGCACCCAAAGGATATCACCGACCACAATGATTACTATTGTTGCGGTGCATAATGAAGCGGCGTGATGAAGATACCAATAGATTCTCCATCCCCTCGTCGTCCCATCCTCGTACAAAATGTAAATTTCCAACACCTGAGAAAGCTCAAGAGGAGCACAAGAGGACAATTCAATTCGAAGCTCTCAATTTGACGCGTAAAAGAATAGAATAAAGAGAGAAGGAGTGGAACTTGTGCTAGAATCAGAAGTGATATGAAAAGAATTGGAGCAAGAGACCAACAAAGGAAGTTAGAAGAAATAAATGTAAAAGAAAGGGAGCATGAGGTGGAGATCCAAAGAAGAGAACAACAAAGGGAAGCGGAAGAACCGAATGCAAGAGGAACAATGCATTGAAAAATGTCAAGCAAAGCAAAGTGAGAAGAGTTCAAGAAAGAAATGAAGCGAAAGATATCAAGATCTACCGAACTCAACCGAGTCATGAAGCTCCTCTATAACAAGCGCTTTGATCGAGATGCTCAACTCCTAGCACATTGTTAGAGAAAAGAGATAAAGAGCATGACACCACCTGGGGGGAGCGTATAAAGCGGTTTCAAATTACTATACAAATCTCTGTCGCAGGGAGCCGAAACAAACTCGAACGATGAGACAAAAAGCAATGGGAGATCGAATCCCATAGCAGAAGGAATGGCCGAAAATTTAGATTTGATCAACAACAATCTTGCCAAATTCTTAAAGTGATGACCGACCGGAAACACAATGAATGGCTTCTCGGGAAAGAGGCGTGATGAGTCGAACAAGAAGGCTGATTCTAATGAGATTTTCATTGGAAAGAACAAATGAGAAGGGCGAAACCAAGAAGAAAGCAAAGAATAGAAATGAAATCCTTGAATTTCCAGCTCATCTAGGTACACATTTGGGACCTAGATCCCCAAATATTTTTGGCCCCGACTATTTCAAAAGAAAATAAAAAACCTTCTCTCGCTTAACCATTCCTACCATCCTTCTCCCATACCGTATCCACGCTTGAAAATCAATCTAAATAAATAGAAAAGTTAAATGGAATTCATTGTACTATTTTTGCATTTGATCGTTCAATGTGTTATGTTGTTTTTGTGGTCGAATGATTGTGAAATCAAAGTAGGAAATAGTTCAATAAAACCGCCGAGAGGACATTATCTTTTAATTTAACGGCGCAATAGGGAGTGAGTAAGCTGAATGAGGAAAAAATTGCGTATCAAGGACAAAATGTATCTAGTTTAATTGAAACACAAGGTGCAAAAATTACTTATATTTAACCAACTCGATAAGTCCAAGATAGAGGAAGGTAATACAACGTATGGAACAAACATGGTTTTCGAAGCTCGTGGTATGAATGAAGCAAGTCAAGGAACCTCGTTGGAATATCAATTAACTTAACTACCATAAATAAAAAATGGGTCAAGATACTCCTCTTATAGTTAGTCACAAATGGAGCAATCCGTGATCAGAATCAGCAGGATTAACATCAAAGCGAAATCCTAGGTGATCTCGAACTGATAAGAGATGATTGTGCCATTCTCGATAGTCTTCGAGCCATTCTAGCCATCCCTATTCATACATATGCCGATGCATATACCGTAGTTCGCAAACGAGCCAATGCTCATTTTTTCAAAATGTGACTGAATGGAAAACCCCAACTCATCTTTAAGACATCAATCCTTCAAGAAAGAACCTACGACACCAGAATTCAAAGAGTGAAGAAAGAAATGAAGTTTGGGATTTATATTCGAGGAACTCAAAAAAGGGAATGAAATGAAAAGAAAAAGGCAAGGAGCGTAAAAATACGCTAGGTTAAGGCTTCAGGATAAGTTTTATCTGTGGGCCTAACTCTCTGAAATTAATTAAGTTCTTGTGTTTCAACACCTAGTACCCTGTTAAAGCCTAAAAGTTAAAACAAACATCGCACTATCCCTGGTAGCAAACCAAGGAAATTCCTCGAAATTATAGCAGTAAAATGTGGGGAATACAATAAAACGAAGAAATCAAAGAGATAACCCAACATGAAGTTTGGGGGAGTTTACTAGAGAAACTATAAGAAAGAAAGGGTAGAAGAGAAGAGAAATGTTCAAATAAGGATCTTAACCTAAAATTTCTTCCATCCTACCCATTACCCAAGCCTTCACAATATAAGCCCAAAAGACCTGACATCCGAAAGCCGACCACCTACATTAGTGGAGATCACATGAAAAACAAGCCTACGAATTTTGAAGAAAAGGAAACAATTAAAATTGTGAAGAACTTTTTAGGGAGTTAAATGACTTAGCCATAATCGAAAGGAATTTAATTCATTATTCAACAGATCCAATGAGTATATTGTTTGTAAAACAATCTCAACATGATAGTTCAGACAAGATAAAGAGTAGAGACCAACCTTGAACTCGGACTTGAAGTTAAATGTACGTAAAATTTCAGATACCTCGTATTGCAATTAAATCATCGAAACCGCGTAACAAATCACGTAAAAATGTCCTTAGTAAATTATTTTATTTGATGACAAACAATTTTCTGTGCCAGATAAATGTACCTTGAGTTTGGGAGTTGATGAGCTTAAAGTCATCTATTTTTAGTCCATTTTTCTGTTCTATTTTCATCTAGAAATGAATAATTAATATACGTAAATATGAAGAAACTCACCAAATTGTTATTAGCGTGAAGAGAGAAAGAAAGTAGAAAAATACAGCAATAAGTGGAAGAAAAGTGCCGAATGGGCATGGGAAAGCGTAAAATGAAAAGCAATCGCTGACTATTGATGCGCTGGGGCTGACATGGGCCAAATTCCGAGGTCGGACACACCAAAAGAATTAAAGGAACACCCCATGCAAAATGGCGCAAGTACCGGGACGCTAGCCGAAGGGTAATCGTGGAGCTAAGAGAACGACGCCGCGAATAAAGATTCGAGGTCACACACCGTAAAAACACCTTTAAGCCATGAGGAGGCTCGGGCCGACGGCCGCCGACACTTGTTGTTGTCAGCGACGGACGTCATGTCGCGCGACATCGATGATGTCACGGCCAAGAGGCTAAGTCACGATATCAAGAACCATCAAGAGAAGATCGCAGGTTATTGTAAGCCGATGTCGCCGACATGAGATCAAGTCGCGACACCGCACTCCGCCGCTGAAGGGTGCGTGAAGTTTCATGAAGTGAGGTCACGAAGCAAATACCAAGTCGGCATCGCAACGGGCCGAAAGCCTCGTGAGACTTAGTCGTTGCCGCTGATACGAGATCGAGTCGCTACATCGTGGAACGACCGTGATCAATGACGCAGAAGCCTTAAAGAGATGTCACGCCAAGATATTGATGTCGCGACAACATGAGTAAACTAGTTAGTCACTTCGCTCTTTGTAGACAGATGATGTCGCTGATAAGAGATCGACATGTCGCGATATCCGCATTACGTTCGGGCCGCTTGAAGACTGGCAGATGATTTCAGCCGGTGGTCGCGATAAGATATCGACGCCGCGACATCGAAAGAACAATTGAAACCCGCCAAGACGCAGAAGATGTCGCGACAAGATGGTGATGTCGCGACACCAAGAATGACTAAATCAAGGCTACATGTAGTAAGTCGGGTCGCTGACGCGGATCGAGGTCGCATCTCGATGATGTCACGACAAGGAAACCGGGCTCGACTACCAAAGGACTGGGCCTGGATACTCAAAAAATCCACAACAAAGTTACATCGGGATTAGGGCCCAATCGAAAACCTTATAAATACGCATTTATCCACTTATTCGCGCTCAAGCTACGCATTTTAGAGGTCTCGATAGCCGAAAGCTCATTTTTCTTTCTTTTTATTTTTCTTTTCTTTTTATTTTTCTAATTTTTCATTTCGCTGCTTAGAAACATCATGCTCGTATTTTTATTTTTTTTTTTCGCGTATTTCCCGACCGGATGTTATCGCTTTGAAATGCCGAATGCACTATTTCATTTTTCAAATTACTAATTAAATGTTCAAGTTCGACAAATTTCTCGAATTCGATTGTTTCAGTTTCAATCGGCAGTCATTCTTATGATCGGGAGGAATGTCAGACGTGTAATTCAAGACCGAGGAATCCACTTCCATTAAGTGAACGCTATGGTCGACTTATCTTTCCGTAGTCTTTTCAGCAAACAGAGTTAATTTCGCTATCAAATTTACTTCCTGTTTGCTTTGTTCTGGGATCTGGAATATCGCTCTTATACCCAAGTAAGATTTGGCGCGCTATTGCTCTGATTTTAAGGAGGTCCTCTCGAGTGACAATGTGGAAGACATTCCCCCCGAGAGTGATGTACATTTTCTTGAAGGTATATTAACCCCGTTATTGTGATCCTTTTCAGCTTTGTAAGTTCACTTAGATAAATCCTCTTCTCTCACTTGAAATCAAGAACGAGTCAATGAGTTATCTATTTAAACAAGCAAAGAGTTCACCTTTCAATCTGGATGGTGAGGCCAACTCTGTTAGCTGAGATCTAATCAAGGAAAGGTTGATCTATTCTAATTTTGAGGGAGGAGCAACTGAAGTCAGATATCCTCGCTGACCGATAACTCGGGAGCTAAGGTTTACAAACCATAAACGGGTATGAAGTATCGCAAAGAAAAATACCCAGATTAAGGAAGTCCCTCTCAGTAGTTATCTAATTCGTATTCGAGAATCGTCATAAATTGATAATGAAATGTGGAGTATGGAGAGATCCACAAATTATGACTACAACGCCTGTATGCATTTTTGAAACTCGGAGTTAATCAAGAACACCCTATTAGAAGTAACTACAGAATCGATAATAATTATAATCGTTTTTCTATTAATGTGTCTTCCGAGGATAACCGTTCAAAGATTCATTCTTTATTAAATTCATTATTCTTTATTCTTATTCTTTAGTATGTCAGTAGTTCGCTATTTTCCTTTTGATCGTTTAATTTTTCCAAAGACCTTAATGTCGATCCTATTATCATTTTTGCGGGTCCAAATAGTACCTTAAATCGAGTAGCTCCGGGTAGTTGATTTAAAATTCTCGAGATCCTCTGGATCGACATCTCGACTTAAATCCATTTTATTACTTGTCACTGCACTGGCAGCATCGCATCAAAACCAACTTTAAAAAAAATGATGATTTACTCTAAGATCGTGGTTTATACGTGTTTTGTTTCGTGTCACCGTTTTGGTCACGCCGTCACGGGAGCAGATAATAGTCCTCGTACAGTGTCGCAAATTTGTACATGTGTTTCGTCCCACACCAAACATGTTTTTCATATTGATCTCTACTAATGTAAGTAAATTCAACCTTCAAGATCAATAAGGTCCCTTCTCAAGTCAGAATGTCAATAGGTAATCGGGGTAGATAATGGGAAAAATTTGCTGCAAATCACCCGGGCTTCACCTTTTCTTTTCAGATTTATCATCTTTATTTCCCTTTTCTTCAGACTTGCTGATTCTCCTAAATCTTGGGACTGATTCATCTTTTTGAATTCTTTTCATGGAATTTTGATTTCCACTCGAACTTTATTCACAAACAGCTCCCTGTTTCTGTAACTCGCTTCTATTTTTCTAAGGCTTGAATAAGGCAATGTTTTGTCTTCTAGCTTTCTATTACCCTTAGAGAACTTTGGGCTAGCAAATCCATACCGCTACATTAGGGTACTAGGGGTGTTAAAACACCCCTATTTGAGCTTAATCGTTCAAAAAGGAAATACAGGCCACAAGACAAAAACTTAATTCCCTTTTCATTAATTTCTCGTTCTTACTTCTTTCTCCTCCTACCTTGTAATATTTGGAAGTATTTTTCCCCCATACTTGTTTCTTCCTTTACAGTAGACCTTTCTGTAAGATTTTCCTTTTATGTGGGCTTTATTAATTAAAATTAACTGAATTAAGTTTGGTCTAATAAAGTGAGACATAAGGATTCTTATTAATTAAATATGGGGTCAGTAAGTGAGCTGGCCGAGTACGCCTGTACCTCTCGTAATGAGGCCCGGTCGGCACTATAACAAAGCTCAAGTCCCTCCCCTAACCCTAAGGATATTATTCAATACTACATACGTATCTCGTGAGAGAAAACTTTTCTCTCTAACTCGTGAGTGGCGCCTCATTGCCGCTGTCATGGGTCCGGGGATAAGATCTCGAGATCGATTTATCTTCATTGATTCTGACATCACAACCATGGATTCAAAATCGCATGCAATTTTCGTGATTCCCTTTATTATTACGCCAGATTCTAACCGTGGTGATCAAGGAAGCATTAATCGCGTCCCCACACCAGATCAGCTCAACCACTCGATTAGAAATCAAAACATATGAATCGAATATTTTATTTTTTCGGTTTTATTCCAAACCAAAGTTTCTGTCCGCTTAAACTTTCTTCATATCAAACTTGAATTTTATTTGCGATATTTGGAATCTACTCGCCGAGACGGTGAAGACGGCGGTGGCACGCCATCAGGAGACGGGACGCGCCCTCACGCCGCCACACGCCACGCCAAGATAGGAAGTGATCGACGCCGCGCGGAAGCGACACGCGCCGCACTAACACCTCTAATCGGAAAATTGGGCTGACACGTCATATACGCCGCTTGACTCCAACACCACCCGGCCAGACCGTTCAGGTTACTCGTGCTAACGTCATGTCGACGTCATCTTGACCCGGCCCGAGCCCGACTCAGATTTCGACCGATCCGCCACCGACCGATTTGCCCGACCGATGACGCCATGATGACGCCATACGACGGCAATCCGGGGAGACGCCGCGATGACGCCATATTTCGACTCCGACCCATGACGCTCATAGCCGACATCATCCGCGACCGTATCCTCGACCGACCGATTCACAGACCGGCTCGTGACTCCGCGCCCGACGCGCTCCGTGCGGCGCGTGAAACCGACGTCCGCTGACGATCTTTGGCATCGACGCGCTCAGATCGGATGCTCTACAATGTGGTATATTTATTTTGGCTACGTTTGAAGTTGTTACAGATTCGAAAATACTGCAAAGAACTCTATGTATCGCTGCATTTCGTGGTATTACAAGTGTTTTCTTGTATTTCATGGTTTTGGAAATATGTATGATAAATACATGTCTATCACCACATATGATTATGTGTAGTGTAATTCATCAATTATTAATGAATTAAACAAAGATAATTAGCATGACATGTAATGTAAAAGACATACGCCGTTTTACGCCCTGCATTACATATATATATATATCGAATGCGATACATAAAGTTAATATCCTTGGTAAGGAGAGATTTTCAAGGATTCAATTTGGTCAGGATCACAAAAGTGGCACACACTTGACCGGATTTGAGAAATATCGCCTCATAATATCAGGCGGATGTCTCCCAAGTTTCTTATCAGATGATCATACTCCCAAAGGAGGTGATCTTGTGTTAGTTCGTGGAGGGATACATGTATAGCATGAGCTTGAGAAATGACTGATCTTAGTGGTTCATACACCCAAAGGTGGTGATTTCACGAAAGATTAGAATATGCTCATGGTCACGCCATGTGGAGAGCGCATAAATCGCATTACATATTTTCTCGCCTAAAGGCGTATTATGTGGATGCATGTATGTAATTTCTATATAAGTATTCACATGATGCCGATTATTGCTTGGTTTTTGTTTTTCATCAATTTTCTTCAGTAGGAACGGCAATTCCATTTCAATTGCGTCCTTACTGGATTGAACTTTAAGAAATGGAAAGAGGATTTTCTATTTCAATGAATCATGATGTCTCACATCGCTTCTTGTTAAAGGATAAGCCAGCTATCACAAACACCCGCATCGTCGAGAAAAACCTGACCATGCTACCCGAGCGAGCAACCTGGGAGCTTGCTTATCGACAATGAAGAAATCCATTCAGAACACTTTTTCAAAAGTGGTTTACCGATCAGACGTTAAGGAAATGATGGCAAACATGAGCTAAAGAACTCGACTTCATCTAACAATGTCGAGCATAACACTTCTTCAAAAGCTCTTCAACATGAAGTATGCGATGGTACCGCCGTGTTGTAGACATATTCCGAGATGGTAGACCTGAAGATCGAAGCTCAAGCTCTGTATTGCTACCATTCCCGATGCTCTCTCGCATTGCATCAAGCCCTAAACACCCTTCCACCGATTGTGGATTATAAAGACAAATTACACCCTAAGATTTACTCGGCCATTAATGACTCGACAAATAGTGGCGGTGGCGTAAGAAGAGAAACTTCAAGAAGGAGAAAGATCAGTCTTATATGCTTCTAGTTCCCATAAAAAGAAAAATGTTAAGTTCAAAAGCGTATCTCATAAAGGTACTTTCCTCAAGAAACTACCTACTCCGACACATGGGTCCAAAGAAGACATTTTTGAAAGAGCAGGATCGCCGGCTTCTTTAAGAAGAAAGGTCACATGAAGAAGGAGGCAAAAGTAAAATTTAAAGCTTGATGTCCAAACGTGGCTTAAGGTGTGTAATGATTCTTTAACACTTGTTTGTGAATCCAACCTATCTCAAGCACCATCCGCCGTGGCTCGATAGCTGAGCAACTAATCATGTCAAGGCTTACCATACAGGATTCATAAACCTGGAGCAAGCCAAATACATTTAATCAAAACTCACCGCTGGAAACAACGAGAAAGCCGATGTCATGTTCGGTGGGAGATGTAATCTAATTCTAGATTCGGGTTTAAATTGATGTTGAAAGATACTTTTTATGTACCTTCCTTACTCAATTCTAGTTTCCGTATCGTGCTCGATTTATGATTACTCTTTTGAAATAAAAAGCAATGTTATTTCAATATTTCTTAATTCAAATAAAGGCCGCACGCCATACGTCCAATCCGATTATACTGATTCGAATATCTCCTCCCACGACATATACGCCGCTTATACTCACCGGGGAAGTAAGAGCTTATAGATCATTACCTAAGGAAGAGTCTTATGCATTGTGGCATAAACGGCCACTATCTCCCAAGGATAGAGTATAAAGGTCGATAAAGACTAACATTCCTCGCCTTCTTAAAAACGACTCCTGTAGATAGTGCGTGAGACTGGTCAGAGGTAAAATGACCAAGATAAGAAAGAAAATCGTAAATCGTAGTTCGACTCTGGATGTCATTCACACCGATATAAGTGACCTTATACGACAACCTTATGTAGAAATTTTTATTTCATCACACGCCCATAAAGACTATTCTCGATATGGTTATTTGTACTCTCGATTAAAGAAAAGGTCAGTCTCTGACAAGTTCAAGATTTTTCTGGATCAAGTCGAGAAACGCTTGGGAAAAGTCATGTGCTAAGCTGTTAACCGACCGAGGTGGAGTATTATGGAAAGCATGGCACATCTGACAACTCTAAGGGCCATTCGCCAAATACTTAGAGGATCTCAGGATAAGGCACGGGGCCAATATGCCCCGGGAGTCCCGAGCAAATGGTAAATGAAGGCAATCTCCACTCTTGGCGTGAAATGGTAAGCGAGCAGGGATTGCGAGGGACAAATTCTACCTGGGTTTTCAGAAGAGTTTTTGAAAACAAACTTGTACATTCGAATCGCGGTACCCACAAAAGTCGTTCCATCGACTCCTTTGAAGCTATGGATCGGGCGTAAGCCCAATTTAAAACCATCTTAAGGTTCGGGGATGTCCTCGCATGCGAAGGCTATATAATCCGACATTAAGCAAGTCGACCTGCAACCACTCCTGTTACTTCTCAGATCTTACCCTAACACCGCGGACATTCGCTCTATAATCCCAATGGAGGCACAAGAATCAGGAATCACGCATGCCAAGTTTTTTGGAGCCTGGATGTGGTCAAGAAAGCAATGTCACGTACTATTGAGGATTATAAGATTTATGGTAATATGGTGTTTATCTCCTCTCATACGTATAATCAAGGGAAACTCCCACACACCATAACAACCTTATCGAGGCTCTGGATCCTCGCTTGCTGAGACAATTCCTAATGAGTTCATCAAGGCCCCAAAGTGTGATGTGGCAATTACTACTCCAAAGGAAGTGGAGATCCACCAGAGAGACGATCAGCTATACCACCGACTATTTAGTCTATATAGGAGAGCAAGACTACGATATTTCCGCTCGCGGATTTCGATCCAATAACTTATGCCGGTGCCGTTGGTCCTCAATAACCGTGGTCGATGCAAATGAGAGATGAAATTCAATCGTGAGGTATAATGGAGTTCGGGAACTAGTCAATTACCTCGAAGGTCATGTGTAATCTATTGGTCGCAAATGGGTGTATAAGATCAAAAGGGACCCTAAAGGAAAGATTGAGAAGTTTAAAGCCGCATCGGGTAAAGAAAAGGTTTCACCTTCGTAGAGAAGGAGCATCATGAGCCAACCTTCTCCGCTCTCTAAAGATTCTTTCGCAGTGATCATGGCATTAGCTGCTCATTTCGATATGGAATTACACCCGATGGATGTTAAAATCGCTTTTCTCTCAATGGAGACCTTAACGAAGAAGTCTATATGATGCAACCAAGGTTTTCAGGGCAAATGATTCGTGTACACTCTAGATGTAGACTACAAAAGTCTATTTATGGTCTCATAAGCAAGCTTCTAGACAATGGTACTTAAAGTTTCATAGTGTTTGCCGTCATATGGTTTTCATGTGAGAACAAAAGTGTATCAATGTATATACACGTGAAGGTCGTGGGAGGAAATTCATTTTCCTAATACTCTATGTAGATGATATCCTCGTTTCGCGACCTCGTTTATCGGTGACGAGACAGTTTTGATGTTGTCAAAGAACTTCATATGAAGGACCTGTGAGGCTCGTTCTAGGCATCAGATTCACAGAATCGCTCTCGCGACTATCGTTTATCTCGCAGGGCATATGTTGATCGTATTTGTGAAAGATTCAACATGCAATAATGTGTCAGAATTGCTCTCGTCTCTCAGAAGGATAAGTCGAATCGTCACAATGTCCTCATCTCATATCGAGAAAGCCCAAATGAAGAATTGACCTTATGCTAAAGGCACTTGGGAGTATTATGTATGCCTGGCATGCACTAGGCCGTATATTGCTCAGAACAGACTTCAGCAGACATCGCCTCAAACTGTGATTACGATCATCGGGTTGCCGCTAAGAAGGTTATGAGGTACTTAAAGAGGACAAAGACTATATGCCGATGCATAAATACAGATCGTGACCTACAAATGACCGTATTCTGATTCGGGACTTTGTCGGGTCAAGCCGATGAAAGAAATCAACAACAAAGTTACATCTTTAAGTTAGCAGAGGTGCAAGACGCGGAAAGTGAGAAACAAATCAATTGCATCCTTTACCATGCAAGCGTAGCTCAGAGCATGCTTTTCAAGAACTACTCAGCAATTTCGCTCGAAACCCTCAAGTATGAGTTAACTGTGATTCATTGCGGATGTGCTCCATACAAGCCAGAGGCCGTGGTAATAACTCAGCTGTTGTTTATTAACAACAATGTAGGTCTCAAGGTCTACACATGGAGGTCAAGTACCGAATTATAAAGGAAAAAAGTTCAAAACTGACATCAAGAAATGCGAAGATTACTAACAGATTTATGGCGATCGTTGCATCCGCTTAACCATGCCGCCTTCACTATTTGATCGATTACGTCACAATACGGGCTAGGAGCATCACGATGTTCGAATCTAGTGGGAGTCGTTAAGTTTTATGTTGCTTCATGAAGTTTGAATCCGATTTCATTACATTTCTTTTGTAATATTTGAATTCAGATCAACTCTTTTCAGATTCAATAAGGTATTCAGGAATGTAGATTTATCAAGTCGAGTACATATAATTGTTGAAAATTCGAGGTATCAGCAAACCTTGAGAGCACAAAGCATGGGGCATTCTTCTTGGCATTAGCCTTAATAATATGTCTTGTTACACATAAAGTAAAGTTACCTATCAGGTAACACATATACAGCTCTGTTGAACCATGACGGATATTCTCCGCACACACCAGGTTTTGCGGACACCCTGCGAGTAGAGAGGGATTTGGACTAACAAAAAATGGATAACACATGAAGTATCACTCATTATGAGGTATCATTCATTTAACACACTACCATATTGAATCCATATCGCGAAGTTGAAAGCACTCGACCATGGAAGGCCTCATGCGGAGTACATGCAATTACCGCCATGATTCAGTTAGTTCGGTGACTTCTACGGATGGGATCGACTATTAAGAATAATCTCTAGACCAATATGAAGGTGCGCACACGTTTTGTTTCAATTTTATAATATCGCCTGCTGGAAAGAATGCAAGATTTTCCTTTATGTGGGCTGGGCTTTATTAATTAAAATTAACTCAATTAAGTTCGGGTCTAATAACAAAGTGAGACATAAGGATTCTTATTAATTAAATACGTGGGTCGGGCAGTGTGTGTAACAGCACGGCCCGCCCATAATGAGAGGGCCCGTGGTCAGTACTCTATAAATAAAAAGCTCAAGTCCCTCCCTAACCCTAAGGATACGTTATTCAATACTCACATACAGATTCAGAGAAAACTTTTCTCTCTAACTCGTTAAATAAGTACCTATTGCCGCTGTCATAACTGGGATATGGAGAAGATCTTGAGGATCGCATTTTTATCTTCATTGATTCGCGCATCACAACCATGGATTCCAAATCAGGTGTATGCAATTTTCGTATTCCTCTATTATTATGCTTGTATTCTAACCGTGGTGAATAAGCGAAGCATTAACGGTCCTACACTTCTATACTCGGAAATCGATAAATCAGGGGTTTTTCTCGCAAGATTATCAAGAAGGAAGGAACTGTGTTTCGCCGTCATATCAAGAAATAAGGTTCGGTTGCTCAATTCCTAGGAACTAGAGGGTATGTTTTGAAGATATACTGAGGTTAGGCTTGAAAGCTCAAAATCGCTAAGGATGCCTTTATCACTTTGCTGGTCAAGCTTTTACCTAAGATTTCGCCCTCACCAATAATCTAACAAGTTCTAGGACTATGGATGCTTAATCGTGAATTTCTCAGAAGATGTTCCTAATTCCTCTCAAAGTTTCATGAGTTTTGTTGACCAAGTGCATTATTTCTTCAAGACTTGTACTTATTCACTGTTTTATTTACATTATTTTCAAACTGTGTTATTTGCTCCTTCAAAGAATATCCATTCTTCTAATTTGCAATCTAAACTAGATTTAAAACATTTAAATTTGTTCCTAATTCCAGCCTATTAGCTCGTGCTCTTATTTTTTCCCGTATTTTTGTTCTCGGGAGAAGAATAAAATTTTGTTCATGAAATTGCATTTAAAAGGCATTCACAATCTTCATATTAACAAGCAATGACGCAAACACAAAATTCACTATATCAATTTGTAAACTCAAAAACAATCAATTTGTTAATCATAAGGAATTTTATTCAAATATCAAAACATTTCAATATTGTACAATCTAATTTTCTTTATCTAATAAAAATTACAGATATTACTATATCTAATCCAGAGGAGACTCTCTATTTCTTGATCTAAATCCCTATGTCGTCCCTCCTACATCGTAGCTTTCGCTTTATCGTTCCCCAAATCTCGAATTTGCACCGGAAGGAAGGGGCTGTTAACAAGGTTGTTCAACAAATTGGGGCCCTCTCCCTTATTTTTCGTTGGAGTTCCTTCGACGATGGGTTCACTAACCCTTCTTCCAATTCCCTTCCATCATCCATTCTCGACACACAACGCTTTTTATGGAATAATGAATGGACTGGTTTGTTTTCCGACTCATTCATTCCATAAGTGTCGTTTGCAACCTTGGAACTTCTTCTTTTTCTCTCATTCTCCTTTCATTCTCATTTTTTTATTCTTCCAGCTTCCATCCTTATAGTGATCTTCGCTTTCTCAACTACGTTCTTTATTCTTTTTTTTTCCAAATTTTCGATGAATGAATTAAATGAAGTTATCTGATTTAAGCGTCTTGGCTATTTCCAACAGGAGGTTTGGAAATTTGATGAGGAATTTTGATCAAGCTGGAGTTATTAAATTCCGAATTATTCCTTTGAAACTAAGCAAACTAAAACTAATTCATTTAATCAAGACATCTATCGGTTCCGCATTAATAACAATTTATTTGCAGGTTTTGAATGAATGATGTAGAACCTGAAAGGTTATGATGAATTGAAAACCTGACTTGAAATTGGAATGACTTTAGGCACTTGTCATGATTGGCGTTAGATACGAGGGTGTTCACGTCATCAATTTTGATCCTCTGAATAAATGATTTTCAATGAATCTATTTTTAATGCTAGAACTCCCAAAATGAAAGGTTTAAAAACCTATTTTTATTGAGTTTTGGACAATTCTGGTTGGACATAAAGATTTTTGTTGCAACCTGAAATGTTGTCACGACAAGGGAATTGATGTCACGACCTGCTCTTTTCTCTCTCTTGGGCTATTTTAGTCGCGTGACCTCGCACCCATCGTTGCGACTTTTCTTTCTACTCTTTTATCAAGTCAACGTCAGCTACTCCTCAGTCACAACTTAAGGGAAGTGATGTTGCGACCATAAATTTTTTTTAAGTCTCCCCCCAACAATCCAAATTCACAAAGAATTTCACTTATTCCAAATCCAATTCAAGGCAGTCTACAACTCCAATTCATCTTCATCATGCAAATTTTCAACAAAATCATCCACTATGCATCATATATTCAAATTAAACACCGTAACAAAATAAAATTCCTCCAAATTCGCATAATCATGCCATATCGTGAGAAAATTAAATGAGCTTTAAGAAAAACCATATCATCGCCTTGTCCTCTTTTACGTATCGGGAAGTTTGATCAGAGATGCCCCCCCTTTTCTTCACATTTTTATTGTCCTGCAAAACTAAAAAGAAAAATATTTATCTACTCTTCAATCAATAATGAATATAATCACACAAAGCTATTAGAGATTTAAACACAAAAAATATAACACTATTAGAAATTTAAAACAAATATATATATATATATATAGTATAGGCATATATATATATATATATATATTAGGAGGATATATAGGTTATATATATATATATATATATATATAATGTGTGAATAAATTTAAAATAAACCGATGTGGATTGCCTTCACAAAGTCGCCAATTTTTAGTCTTTAGCCGGGACGCCGCCAGATTGCTTTCTTCAAAGTTTCATTCAACTAAAAATCACTCTTCCACTTGCATTCTTCCGCTGCGCGTTTCTTTAATTCGGAATTATTAACCCGAATTCCTTCATGATTGCTGGTTCTAAGTGTCACCGCCCAAAATTTGTACTTCCTGATACTCACCCAGATATGGTCCACTCCATTTGGATTTAAGCTTCCTCGAAAAGATCCTAGTCCGAGTCAATACAGACCTCGATCTCCCCGCCTTGAATTCCCTCCCTCAAAATTTTCTCGATCATGCCATTTTTTTGTTTTATTCTCAGATTCTAAAGACTATCTGTATAGGCCTCATTCCTCAACTCTTCTCCAATTCATTTAGCTAGAGTAGCTCCTCTCTTCTTAGCAAATTTTGAAATCAAAATTTAGCTTCGATGGCCCACATACTTATATTCTGTACCAAGAGGTAGGCAAGGTTTTCCAAAGACAAGCCTCTGCATGGGACATTCCAATGGAAAGCTTTAAAAGGTACTCCAGATTCCAGCGCATCACTGCTTCTCGCAGACCACCCTTCTAACACTGAGCTACACCTTTTCAAGAACTTTCTTTATCTCCTATTAGAAATTTGCAATGGCCGACTTGCTCGGTGCGTGATGATAAGCCAAGCTCATAATGTGTTTGATGTCATATCTTCCCATGAGTTTTTGAAACACTTTATTTGCAAAGTGACTTCCTCCATCACTGATTATAGTTTTGGGTGTCCCAAATCTGCTGATAATATTTCTTTGTAAAAATCCAACAACTGTGTTAGCATCATTTCTGGGACAAGCTGCTGCCTCAACCCATTTTGATACATAACTACGCCTAGAAGTATGTGTATATTTCCAAATGAAGCTGAAAAGGCCCCATAAAACTAATACTTCCCCATACATCAAATAATTGCACCACTAGGGATACTACTGGCAGGCATTTCATGCCTTCTAATGATATTTCCCATTCTTTGTTAACATCACATAGCCTTCACCCATTCAAAAACACCTAAAAATAGTAGCCAACAAAACTCGATCAGAGAGAATTTGTGAGCTGTTTTGTCTCTTCCCCGCAAAATGTCCTCCATATGGTGATGCATGACATTTTGTAAAATCTTGTTGGCTTCATCTTCTGCACACATCTTCTTATGATCGTATCGCCTCCTTAAACAAAGAGTGGGTCATCCCGCATGTAGTACCCGCTGTCGCCTAGCTTTTTTTTCTTCCGTCGGTACCGACCTCGTGGCAAAATTCCACAAGCCAAGAAGTTCACAATATTAGCATACCAAGGTGATTTGAGGACAATGAATAACTACCATCCGAAAGTTTTCTCGCTATTTCTCTTTCTTCTTCTCACAAAGAAGCTTCTCTACTCTTGAGTGAAGTGATCAGCTATCACATTGCCACAACCTTTTCTCGTTTCCTTTATTTCCTAAATGAAATTCCCCGCACAATGGCCCACTGATCAATTCGCTTTGCTTCTTTTCTTTGCCATTAGATATTTAATTGTTGCATGATCAAGTGTATAATACAACATGAGACCCCCAAAATGTACGGCCTAGATTTTTCACATGCAAATACTATTGCCAGCATCTCCTTTTCATTGAGTACTCTTTTCCCGAAGCCAAGTGAAGGTTTTGCTAGCATAAAGTGGCTCAATACCCTTCAGCGCTCGTTCGATACAGCATCCCATTGCAAAAATCACTGCATCACACATAATTTCAAATTTCCTCGTTCCAATCTGGTTTGCCATGATGGGAGCTTCAACTAGTCTCGATTTGATTTCTTCAAAGAATTATGGCAGATTCATCAAAATTGAACTTTGCATCTTTTCCAAAGAATCCAAGAGAGCAATGGCTCCAGTTACCTTAAAGAAATCTCGATAAATTCAGAAATCCAAGATATGTCCACAGAAACTTAATTCCCCTCGACTGTAAAGGTGGTATCAAATCGCTTATAATTGAAACTTGGCTGTCTACTTTCAAATTACCGCAAATCACGCGGCCCTAAGACAATTCCTTCGTAACCATAAATGACATTTTTCCACCAGAGCTGAATTGCCCCACTCTCAAGTACCGTCCCCAAGTTATGTAAAGACTGCTCATAACTCGGATCCATACACCGTGGAAATCATCCATGAAGATCTCCATAACTTCTTTCTTTTTCTAAATCGTAAAAATATGTATTATCATGCATTCGGGAGTACCAGAGCATTACTACACAAAACCAAATGGCATTCTTCTAAAAGCAAAGTACTAAATGGGCACGTAAAATGGTTTTCTTTCGATCCTCAGTGCAATGGCAATTTGTTATATCCGTAGTATCCATCAAGAAATGTAAAGGAGGGTGTCTTGCCAACCTATCCAAAGATCTCGATCAATGAAAGGCAAGGAAAATGATCCTTTCAAGGTGTTGTTTAGTTTTCAGAAATAATACACACCCTCCATCTTGTCACAACATCGTAGAATCAGCCTATTCTTTCATTTACAGATCACGTGAATCCACCTTTCTTAGGAACCGTTATTGTACTGCTCACCCAAGAACTATATGATATAGCATATATAAACCCGCATTCAACCAGCCTGCACTTCTTTTCTCCGACAACTCCTTCATCACAGTGGTTCAGCCTCTCATGCTCACAGAAGTTTTCGCATCATCATTCAACAATATTTTGTGCATGCAAATGGATGGACTGATATCTTCGCATCCTCAATCGACTGCACAGCTTTCAGACTTCCATCAAAATTTCCAACAACTTCTATTTTTCTCGATTCAAGAATGCACGGATATGATAAATCGGTTTTCTCTTTCTGCTCTAAAAAGGCATATTTCAACATCGGGCAATTCTTCAATATTAACCCTTCGCACTAGCTTCCTCGCCGCAGCTTTCTTCTCGTTTCTAGACTCCGCATACTTCATCTTAATCGTTTTCATTTATACTTAGATCATGCTTTCTTTCATATACAAATTTGAAGGCAACATTTCACAATCAATACCTCAAGATACCGAAAATTCATCTCAATTCTCATTGATAAAGATGTTGAAGAGTACATTCGAATTCAATTCAACACTCAGAAGACTATTGTTTTTACAAGCATAACTTTCGGCATCTACATCAGATGTTCCAACACCTATTAAGATTAAAGTGCACTGCTTCATTCCCACCCTGCTGCTGGCCACTCGCATCTATCAAGGCGCCCCATTGCTAAGAAAGTCTCTCCTAGCAAAGAAAGGAACTTTCGGGTATCTTCCTCCATCTTCATAATAACAAAATCCACGTGGGAAGCATGAATTTCCCACCTCGACACATCTTCTTCAAGTACACCTTTGTTGTGAAGTCATCGACTATCACCATTGGTAATGTAATTGTCGGGTTGGGTAAGTTCCCCCAAACTAAGTCTTCGCACCACGATGTAGGCATCAAATTTATACTAGCACCGTAATCACATAAAGCCTTCTTTGAATTCATATTTCCCTATGGAGTGCGGTGGTGAAACTCGCTTCAGTCCTTCATTCTGGGCAGGAGCTATTGGATAACCAGACCGGCAGTAGCGTACTAAGTTCACTATTCCTTCCTCATCTATTTTCCTTTTCTTGTTCAGTATCTCCTTTAGAAATTTTGCATAAATAGGCATTTGGTTGATTACCTTTTCAAATGGGATATTTATTTCTATTTTCTTGAAAATGTCCAAGAATCTAGAAAACTGCTCTTCCCTTTTTTCCTTCTGAAGCCTTTGGGGAAATGGCACTATAGGTGTATAAGTTGGTACTCTCTCCTTTCTTTTCAATGATTATTCTTCTCAGTCGTTCGCTTTGTATGCTCTTCTCTCCTTCCTTTCCATTTCTTCGTTTCCGCTCATTTCTTCTTTTCCTTTCTTTCTTTCTCTGCTGCCTCTTTCTTTCCTATTTTCTTAACCCGAACCGCCATGCAATTGATTTCCTCCTTTTGAAAGTGTCACTGCGGAACGCACTTTTACTTCCGACATTCGGGCATACAGCGGCCGCCATCTCTTACTCGAGTCTCCAAAGCTTTTCAACGAGGCACTGTATTCTTCTAAAATACTTTCGAGTATCGACTTGAAAGCTTCCAAGTCGACGCTTTATGTTCATGGAAGTGTATAAGCCTCTTGTCAGTTCCCATGAACCGCAAGATTTATTCTTCAAATGGTCAATCCTCCTATGACCTCGATAGTCATTTATGCCTTCACCTCCTCGGTGCCGCTGGCTGAACTCGTGGCTACCGATATCCCCGGCTGAGGGTTCTCCGTCCATGCCCAAAGCCTGTAATGCCCCTCCTCCACCATACGAAATTCGCTTGTTCTCGTTGTCGACCTGTAATGCGGCGTGTTAGATTTGGCTTGAAATGGTAATTTCGTTCATTCACGATTTCAACCTCCCCAACACCATATAAGGTCTTCTTCGCTGGTACTTCAGCACTTCTTCTCATCTGCTTCTTCCATCGCTCCTATTTCATGAGCTAAAGGTGCATTTTTCTTTCCTCGTTGTTCATCCTATGCATTATGGCATCTAACTTTGCCTCCATGGCCGGTCATTTTACTCAAGCAGCTCCATAACCCCTTCTCCTCGCTAATACCCCTTGAAACTCAAATGAAAGCTTTCTTATATCAACTGCCAGTCTTCTATCGATTCTAAATTGCTCACACTTTTCTTTGAATGCTCCACAAAGATGAAGCATCGATAATGCCTTTAGATGTATCATTTAAGGCATGATACACTATATCCATCCGGGTTTTTAAATCAATACCATGCATAGGGCAATTCTCTTCAAGAACCTCTCAATTTCTCCTGTGCTATATATACATGCTCTCATCTTCCCCCTTGTTGGAACACTATTATCTCTCTTCTCCGAGAGAGATGTGGGAAAGAACTCACCAAGTATGCGTGCTTCTACCAGCTCTTCCCAAGTATCAACTGAACCATATGGTAATGATTCATACCATGTGGTTGTTATATCTCTTAAGGAAAATGGGAAGAGATGCAGTTTTATCACCTCTTCCCTCACTCCATTCAGCTTCACTGTATTTGCCATCCTGAGAAATCTACCCAGGGTGCTCGCTTCAATCTTCTGCGGTGACCGGAACTCGATACCGCCGCACCATCAAGTATCAAAGCCGGCTTTAGTTCGAAGTTATTTCAGAGATCCACAATAGGTCGTCTCGATCAAGGGTATCACTCTTCCTAAATGATGTAGCTCCTAAATCCATCGCGGTCGCAAGAATAGAGGCCCTATGGCTACCGGCCCTCCGTCTCTCTCGTCTGGTCATGTCTCTCATCCGCCATAGCTGCGTTTCTCGCCTTGTCTTTTCCTGCTTTCCAGTGTTCTTCCACCGCAATCGCTAAAGACGTCCGAATCCTATTTCCTATGCATTAAAGGATTTCCTGGAATTAAAACACACTCGATTAATAGGGATTAGTCAAACTAAAAATATTTTCAACATGGCTTGTTAAAGATCGTTGGTCGAATAGCTAACGCCAGAAAGTCGCTTTTTGTTCTTTTCTTTTATAAAATGTCCAAATTAGCATTTCCCTCTTTTGTTAGAATATTGATCTATTTAATTCTTTCAATCCCCAACAACGGCGCCATAAAAACTTGTTTGCCTCTTTTTATATAGACTAAAAACCCCTCAAATGTGCATAGTTATAAGAGCCTTACACTTCTCTTGCACCCATGTCACTGTGGATAAATTTGTTTGATAAAATAATTCTTCTTCATAAGGTTCATGATTAAAAATATGGGTCTAGTCTAAGACATTGCAAGTGACAGTCATGCCAAGTAGTAAAAAATCTGAATGTAAGTCCGTGCATTATTCCCACGTAGATTGGCATGAATTAGAGATTGGCACCCTAACTACTAAAGTTCTATGTTATTCGACTAAAAAGAATTTGATAATGAACTCGTCTACTAGATAATAAATCCTGCACTATTAACTAAAACTAGAAATTGACAGAACATGAAATAAACTCCAAAATTTAAGAACTAAATACGGATCTAACTGCTCCCAATAGGAAACGAAAAACTATCAAATGAAATATACGAAATAGTCAATTCCTACACAGAAAATATATCGCGTTTATTTAATCGATGGATTCAATTTTGTCCAAGATTCGCTATATGTTATGCGCTTGATTTCTCCATATTCATTGGTGAGAAACTCTTGCTTCTCTCAAAATCAAGTTCTACCTAGTTACCAGATTTCCTCGCATTTCTCAAGTAAAGATCCGTGGGTATTTTTCTTTCAATACTTCACACCCAATTCTGATGACTATAGATCTTTGCCTTCCTTCTCGTGATCTTAGCAAATTTCTCCACCCCATCCATGCCTCATCCTTCGATCTATCGCTTGTCCTTTCCTCGACATCTAAGCTAACAAGGGTCGAACTTCCTTTAGATTAAAAATGAACTCTTTGATTATTTATATTGTTAAATACTCCCCTCCAACTTCAATTATGAGCGAATGGGGATTTATCAAAATTAACTTTTAAGAGTCCAAAGCTAGCCTGTCATCAAGAGTCTAGTTACCCAGAAAAGAATGCTCGCCATAGAATCTCGGCGTCTCTGTGGTCACCTCAGAGGGCATCCTTGAAATCGGGAAAGATACATTCCTCAAAATGGTATTCATTCTCCTGTACTACCATTGGGAACTTATCAATTAAAAAACAACACCAAGCAAGTAAATCACTACCTAAATAACGTTCCCCGGATTTTTGCAGAAAAGACTGTAACTAACTATATTTCAAATCCAGCAGAACTGCATTTCCAATTACTACAATGCGATTAAAGAAATGGAGCACCGATCACGCGCAACCACTATAATCGCAGAATGAAATCAGAAAGTCGAATTCCGTAAATTTGTCTAGATTTCATAAATTTTCGCAAGAATAAGAAAACTCTGTAAATAAAAACCGCCCCACCGTTACGCTAGCACGAGATCCAAAAGAAATAAAATAAAAAGAAAAATAAAGAAAATTTACTCTAAACTATACACTGAGTTCCTCTGCTCCCCTTTCTCGGGTAGTGAAGACTAAGCTACTTTACTACTCCAACACCTGTCTATTTATACTCGGGCCAAAAGAAATTGGCCGAATCCCCAAAAAGTTCCGTGGAATTCAAAACAAAGCCCGCGATCACCCCATGTCGCGACCGAGCTGATGTCACTATTACGGATTTCCCTTTATCGCCGTGTTCACGCTGAATCTTGTTGCTTCGCTGGCGACTGCACTTCGTAGCTGCTTGAATTAATGGTCGCAACATCACGGCGGCCGCGTAATTCGTTAAATTTCGCTGTTCTCATAAATACTGCCGCCAAAGCACCACTGCGCTTTCCATGCGTCGCAACATCATTGTCTTTCTCTTTCTTTCTAGCTTCCGAGTCACGACCTCGGCCTCGGGAATCGTGACTTCTTCCCCGTCATACGCACGCCGCGTACCTCATAGTTGCAACCAATATTTTTGTTTATTATCCGATTCTCAGTTGTGACTTTCTTTCGGGTCGCACTGCAGGTCTTCGCCTTCATAGGTTTTTAAGTCGCGACCAAAGTGATGTCGCGGACCTCTTGTTATTTTTCGGGCCGCAAGTAATTCCACCGCCCAAAAGTATTTGGCGACCGATTTCTTCTCGTCGCTTCTTCTCGTGCAGCGACCGAACGAGTGGTCGCGAAGATCACTCTGTGATCCTTGGTTAATAAATGGTCGCAACTTCAGTTTTTCGCGCGACTTCCGGCTTTCGCTTCAAAGCCGCGACCTCCCTTTTGTCATTCAACTCTTAATTTGGTTGCAACTTCAATTTTCCTTAAGACTTCGCCCGGGCCGCTTTTCATGTTGCGACTTCTCAATCCGGATGTCGCGGCTTCAAATGGAGCCCTTCTATTTAAAACTGTTGCAACTTCGCCGCAGAGACTTCCTCGGCGCGTTATTTCGATTTAATCCACATCGCGACACAGCGGATGTCATGTACCCCGCAGATAAAGTCCAATCGGGCGTCGACATCGTGAGTAAAGGTCGCGACCAAGACTTACCTTGATTATTCACTTGTCGCCTTGGTCATTCGTCGCAGCGCTCAACTTCAAGTCACCGACTTCGCCATAATCGCTATTTCTTCCCCAAAAACCGATCTGTGATGTCGTGTGGACTTGAATTTATCAACAAATAAGCTTTCGTCACACCAATTTGCGCTACATCATTTCTTAAGGTAAATGATCTTTCTCGATTTTGTTTGATTTTAATTTATAGCCGTATTTTTCGCAAAATTAAATTCGAGTCAAATATCCACATTTCTGCATACATATTCAACATTTATCTTGTATTGTTAGAAAAAAATGGATTAAAAATCAAATGAGTTTTGGGACCATCACCCCCATGTCACAGCCCCCACATGGCCATTGAGTGGCCCCTAGACAAGGATATCCCAAGTAGGAAAAGAATCTACTTCTTTGCTTCCTTCCTTTCTTCTTCCTTTTTCTTCCTCTTTCTTTCTTTCTTTTCATTCGTCTCCTCTCTACCCCACAAATTGAAATTTTTTTTTACACACCACCAACCGATCTGGCTCAGGTAGACACCTTCTCAAGGTTAGCTTGGACACATGGTCACCAGCCAGGCCATGTGTGTTTCCATGCTTCCACCAGATCCACCCACTTTCATGCAATATTTGAGGGCATAACACTGGGCCCACCCATGTTCCAAGTGTCTCCCACTCTAAGGCCAAGTGGCACACCCCCCCTATGCGCCACATGTCACCCCAGATTCGCCCGAACGCCCCGAAACGTACTAAATTCCGACCGCTCGACCAACGCAATTACCGCTGCACTCAGATTTCGCTGTGAGATGAACTCGCCGTAGTAATCCACGTCATCATCCAAGATCTAGATAAACTTCTAGGTTTACCATTTGTGCTACGATGATAGTCTATCGTTTTGCATTATTTCGAGTTTTTACATTCTCCTCGCCTTAAATTAATTTCATCCTGAAATTCACACACATACACATACCAACACATGCATATGCAACAATCATTGTCATTTCCGACTAAAACCATCTATATTCTATCCCTCAAAGAGGAAAATGATAACCCGGCACGCATCGTGTCCCTCGCCACATTCCCATGTTGCTCCTTGACTCCTTCTATGCCGCCCACAACACCTTCTCCTCACTAGCCTAATACCGTGTCGCAAAACCCGGGTCTCGTTATCCACAATATGCACCGGTCCCTCCTCGAAGGTCCCATCTCGCATACACAACCAGCTCTCCCCAATCCACTGCACGAGCCAGATCCTGAAAGTATACCGAAAGCATGGAGACATGGAGTACCAGGACACCGCCAGATAAGCTCGGGCGATAAGCCAGCCAACCGATAATGCCACCGCGGCCCACCCTCTCAAGTATCCAAGGGCCCGACATACCCTAAGTGACATCTTCCCGCTTGCCAAACTCCGACCACTTTCTTAGTATCACCTTCAAGAAGACGTGATCACTCATCTCAAACTCTGTAGGTCAAGCCGTCGTCGTCCGCAGAATCCCCTTTTCATTCGCCTCCGAGCCGTGAGAAGACGCCACTGTGACAATATACCGCTCTTCTCCGAGGTGGTGTTCTAATCATATCTCGACTAGTGATGGAGCTCTTTCCACCTCTCCAACATATCGGCACAGATTCACATGGCCTCCCATAGTGAGCCTCATAGAGCCATCAGATTTCTGCAATCAATGACTATTAATATTGCCAGAGGCTAATTCTACTAAGGGCAAGTGCTCCTCCTAGCTAACAGTCCTATGATTCAGACATGCTCAAGCAAAGATGTCCTCTAAAAACCCGTACGGTCCTTCCGACCACCATCGCTCGTGGGATAAAAGCGTGCTCATCATCAATCGGTCCCCAATCGCCTTCCGACTTAAAAGCGCGTTGTAAAATCAAGATCTCTTGGCCCGATACTATGGATACTGGCACTCCATGTAACCATAAAATCTCTCGCATGTATAGTCTGCAGAATTCCTCCAAAGTGAAGGTCATCCGCACGGCTAGAAAATGTGTCAACTTCGTGAGCTGGTCCACTATCACCCATACCTCATCAGGTCTCCACGGTGTCCATGGCAAGTGGGTCACAAAGCCCATCGTGACGTGCTCCCACTTCCACTTAGCCACCTCCAATGGTTGGAATAACCCTATTGGCTTCTGATGCTCAGCCTTTACCTGCTAACATGTGAGACACCATCGAACAAAGTCTCTAATGTGTCGTTTCATCCTGCTCCAGTAGTATTGGCGACGAAGATCACGATTCATCTTTGTGCCACCTGGATGCACAGCGAACCGGGAGAAATGGAACTCCCTAAGGATCTCTTCCCTTAAATCCGTCAACTAGGGAACCATAACCCATCCCCTCTATCGAAGACTACCATCGGTGTGGATGGCCCAGCCTTCGTCACCAGACCCGTTAACCATACCCTACCGATGGACACCTATCTCTACGGTCCCGCCCCTAGACTTAATCACTCGGTCAAGAGGGACCCGTGTAGCAATCGACCCCAAAGTACCCTAATCCTACTCAATTATATCAAGTAAACGAATCGTCCCATGGTCTCAAGCATTCGGTCACGTAGTTACGCCGCTAACCTATACTCCCCATGACTTCTGGATGAGTGCATCAGCCACCACATTTGCCTTGTCGGGATGGTAATGCAAAGTGAAGTCATAGTCCTCCAAAAACTCCATCCACCTGCGCTACCTCATGTTGAGGTCCCGATGCATGAAGATGTACTTCGCACTTTATGGTATGCATTCCTCAAACTCGGCCACCGTGATAAATAGTGGCGCCAAATTCCATAAAAACTACTGCCGCTAACTCCATGTCACGCTGCGGTAATTCGCCATGGTTTTTCGGGCCATCGGGAACCATAAGCTACTACCCCTCCCGATCGCATCAAGACGCATCCTACCATCCTTCGAGGCATCACAAACACGTATGTACCTCTCGTCCTCTTCCTCCGGACTATCAGAATCTGAGTCGGCAAGCCTCCTCTTCGTTGTCTAGAATGCCTTCACACAGCGTCACTCCACTCAACTCGACTCCTTCCCGTTGCCACATGGTCATAGCGCCACAAATCAGAGAAATCCTTAATAAACCTCTCAGAAGACTCCCCCTCACACAAATCCCAAGAAACTACGTATCTTGAAGACTGACTTCGATCCCTCCTAAATCATAACAACCTCAACCTTTTCGAGGTCCACTGACACGCTTGAAGCTGACACTACGTGCCCCAAGAAACCCACCTCAGTGAGCCAAAACTCGCACTTACTGAACTTAGCGTACAACTGATGATCCTTCAAAAGATGTAGTACGACCCTCAAGTGATCCTCATGCTCCTCCTCCGACTAGGAGTAGATCAGAATGTCATCAATAAAGACCACCACAAACTGATCTAAATAGGGTTGGTACACCCTATTCATGAGATCCATGAATGCTGCTGGCGCATTCGTCAATCCAAAGGGCATCACCGTAAACTCAAAGTGCCCATAACACATCCTAAATGTTGTCTTAGGGATGTTAGCCTCCCTAACTCTCAATTGATGGTAACCGCCAGGTTGTTCATCTCGAGTAGACTCGCCTCCTCTCACCGACAAACAAGTCATCAATACTCAGTAATGGATACCGATTCTTGATCGAAACCCTATTCAACTGCCTATAATTAATGCACAGTCGAAGGGTCTTATCCTTCTTCTTTGCAAACAAAACCGGAGCGCCCCATGGTGAAGTGCTTAGTCTGGCCGAACCTCGCCCGCGAACTCCCCGTGATCCGACCCCCGAGCTTAACTCAATCGGCGCCATCCTATGCGGAGCCAAAGAAATGGGTGACATACCAAGATGTAGCTAAATGCGGAAGTCTACATCCCTCGATGGAGGTAATCCCGGTGGCTCATCCGGAAAAACATCCTCTTAATCGCATACTATCCGAGGCGACCAAAGTCCCGGGCCCCACCGCCCCCAGTTAAGGTCATACTAACCCATCAACTCCGCCCGTGCTTTCACCTAGAGTTACACTAATGAAGGTAAAGCATCGTGCTTACTTCCCTCGAAACGCGTGAAGCGAGTACCATTCTCAGATGCGCGCAGAATCCTCCCACGCTCACACACTGATAACAACTCGACGCGTCAGGTCACCAATCCATTCCCAAGATGACGCTGTTCCATCATGTCCACGACCAGTCCACCGCGAGTGAGAACCATAAGCATCTCTAACTCGCAACCTCGATAAATCAGATCCACACTCACCCTACTCCCTAGGGGAGAACTCACATGCATCGGCTCTTCCAAAGTCTCAACCTCTAAGCCCAACTCTCTCACACATGATGCAACAATGAATGAATGCGATGCACCAAAATCAAATAATATCCTCGCCCATAGATGAGATAGTAGAAACATACCCTGTAAGACTAGCTGATCCACTGACTTATTGACGCAGATATGGTGTATTGACGCCCTGTCCCTTAAGTTCGCCTCGTGAGCCGTCCCTCACTCGACTGCCACTCTAGCCTCTTCTCGTCCGTCTCCAGGTAGCAAAAGGTGCTGTAGCACTTTTAAGATTGATACTGTTCCTCCTCATCTGCACGGTGACAGAAGGAACATATCAGATTCAGGCACGTCTCCACCGATGAGTGGACTCAGGTGTCCCATGGCAATTAAGATCCCGCTTCCGAGGGCAATCCCAGCCACATGTCTACAGTGCCGATGGTAATGATAACATGTGATTCGGGCTCAAACTAGCTGGGGGAGTCCCGGTCCGGCCCGCCCTCGGGAGCAGTCGTGGGCCCCGTCCCTAAACCCCGTGAACCGGAAGCCTTCGCTCTTTCCGAACCGGGAAGTTCCGCTCTCCTTCCTCGCATAGAACCCCGCATCTGATACCCATGCATCTCTATCTCTCTTATGGTCATAGTCGCCGCGACTATATAGTCCATATTCTCGTGATGAGAACTCGTGACCTTGCCTCGAATGGACACACCCAGGCCATCCTCAAACTTCCCTCACTGCCATATACGTACACATAATATCCCGCGAAATGTGCCAACTCCATGAACTCGTGACGATTTGGAGCACCGCTCCCACTTCCTCGCCTCAACTCCAAGGAACCTGCCTTTGCATGCCTTGTAGATGCCGAGAAAAACTTGCTCATGAAGAGCTCTTGGAACTCTCCTTAAGTCATCTTCTCCAGGTCCCTCGAGACCTTAGCCCAATCCCACCATATATGGGATTCACCCTCTAGCTTAAACGTAGCTAGTTTGATCCTCGTGGCATCGAAGGTGATCCCCATGGCCTCCAAAACCTTCTTGATCTACCGGAACCAATGGTCGGCTACCATCAGATCCCCTCCTTCTCTAAATGATGGAGAATGATGTGTTATAAACCTCCTCGGAGGTCACTCGTCCCTCCCTCGACTACCGCCAGACCAGCATGTGCAATGCCGGTAAATGCGCGCCTCTATCGCTTCCACAAATGCCCGCGATCAAAGCCACAAGTGGGTCACCACGCCTCTATGGAAAACTTCTACGTCCACACCCTTGACTTACCATCTACACAAGTTAAGATAGCAATTTGAGATTCTCTCTTTTCACTTATCACAATAGTGGTGCATAATGCCAAACATTAATAAATAACCATTCATGCGTTATCATGCTCATTTGTTTTCCGAACCCCTAAGGTTATGTTCGCTAACCCTAGTGTTCTCTATATATGTTCTATCATGCATAATTCACAAACACAATACATCTCCTGTGGAACATATCATAACAGACAGTCACACCTCCGAAAGACAATACGTGAGATCACACACAACAATTTCCTCAATGGAATGCACAAGATATGTATGATCTAAACCCGTGCCCCATAGAGTCCTGGTAGGTATTCAGATAGCCTAAAATCTAATACCCAACTAAGAGCCGGTATCAGACCATGCGTATGATCCCACACCCGAGCTCCTAAGCATTCGTATACTCTAAGCTCTAATACCAAGTTGTGACGCCCCAAAACCTAGGGGTAACTTTTATACCTTTTTTTTTTTTCCACTTCTAAAAATAAACATAAATTAGCCTCGTTATTACAAAGGCTACAAGAACCTGGAAAACTTGCCAAAATGTATTTAATTATACAAAACTAAATTAAATACAACATTTTTGTTCCATATATTACAAAAACCTGGGTTTCCAACCCAAAAATCACATAATACAAAACAAGGCATTTCCAGCCTTTTTCTTCACGACTGAGGTCCTATGTGAGCCTCGTCGCCCAGCAGGTACCTCCAAAGGCTCGAAATGAGAGCCTCGGGCTGACCAGGTGAGTAACACCCAAGAGAGAAATTTTCCTGCCAAGGGTTACCCCACCTAAGTGCACATGCAATGCCATGTTCACAATTTCACACATTCACGAAAATACGTGATGTCTACATGAATGTCACATGCCATGTCCCCCATGCCTCGAGTCCTCACCAACTCCCTCACACATGCGTTTTTCCATGTATGAAAATCATTTCTAAAATAAAATGTTTTTGTTTTAGTTCTGGTGAAGGTTAGTTTGGATAGACTTCGATAAAATGTTGGACCACCCTCCGATATTTTTCATTTGGACAGACTCCAATAATACTATAGACTACCCTCCTATATATTTTACTTGGACAGTGTAATGCCCCGTCCAGAGAGGGTGTACGGTACGTGTAACCTTAGGGTCGCATATGTGCACCAAAGGCTTCCTTAATTAGTTGAGTGCCATAGTAGTATTTTTGGAAGTTGTTTTTAAGGATGAAATTGTAAAGTTTTCAAAGAATGGTGACACTTGCAATTATGAGCTGAGGGGTGGAAAGTACACAAATCATGGAAACTTTAATTAGTTAAAAGATAAGAATAATAATAAATTGTCATAATTATTCAGAGAAGCCTAAAAAATTCTCTAAATCTCAGATGATGAAACAGACTGCGCTATTAAATTCGTCTCGCGAAATCTAGTAACCTAGAAAATTTTATCGACCTCGAGATAATCTAATTTTTCAAGTTTCTGAGTGGTGAGTTGCCAATGACTCCAAGGACAAGATTTTTACGAGAATCTCAGGAGTCAGGAAATAACTAGAGTTCAGTTCATTTAAAATAAATTGAACTGAAAATAAATAAAAATTTTTGGGGCAGAAACGGACTCGAATGAGGCAATATGAGTCATATATCCAAATAATAATAATAATAATAATAAATTTAAAAAAAAAAAAGATAAAAGTCAAAAGGTGTGTGGTGAGTGGGACGGACGGCGAGAATGGAGAGAGAGAGATAGAGAGAGAGAGGAAGATTTTTTAATTTTTTCTTCTCTTCGTTTCTCTCTAAGATTTACGAAAATCGAACCGTAGGTTTTCGTTGGAGCAAAAGGCAAAGTTGATCTACGCATAACAAGCTACGCGTGGGTACCAAAATCTTAGAGTTTCGTCAAACTCCAAGAGGTAGGGAATTTTCCTACTTGTGTTATTTCTAGCCTAAAGGCTATGTAATGGCTTGAAATTTTCTGAGGTTGGTAGCCTCAGTCCCAAAAATTCTGGGACTGGAGTTTCGAATTTTTGCACTCTTGACTATTTTCTCTGACAAATCTGCCACGGATTGTTTCGAATAGTTCGAGTTGAAATTTTTGGATTGTTTTTGACAGTCCGCATGTGAAATTTCTCTGCACTGTTTTCTGGGTATTCTTGAATCCTTAGGAAAGCCCTTGAGTCTAGAATCTAGAATCTAGCCTTATGCCTGTGAATGACATTTGGGGTCCACATATTTTCTGAAAAATTTAATTGTAGCACCAAGTGTGCAAATTGTTTGGTTGTGATGATGCGTGTGGTTTAATACATTGAATGTGTAGGGTAAAAGTGGAGGCAAAGAAATTGCGAAGTCGTGCCCAATTATTGTAACCGGAAAAGTGAGTGTTCTAAACTTTATTTTCAATGCTAGTGTATTATTTTATAAATCGTTTTACGATTTGAATGTTATGGTTTTAATTGTTAAACCATATTTTAAAGCTTATGGTTTTAATTGTTAAACCATATTTTGAAGCTTATGGTTTTAATTGTTAAGCCATATTTTAAAACATATGGTTTTGATTCGTTAAACCATATTTTATAAAGCAAGCAAGAAAAATTATATTTTATAAGTCAGGCCTTAAGAAATCCCTAGTTTTAAGCAAACATTACCGAGCAAAGGTATTCCGTACGTGCACGATGAAGTTAGGACATGATTGCATTGCATTGTAGATTTGTCTGGTCAACAAACTTAGTTCCTGCATTGTGGCATATTAGAGGAGGACTGTAGCACGTCCTGAAGTATATAGGGTTAGCGCGCTAGCTATTTATGTGGTGATGAAGCATTCCACCATATTTACTGGAATAGGTGATGTGGACACGACGTCCTTCCACCGGCACGGTAAAGACACAGGTTTCCCGTGTGTACTAGGGTACAACAAGTAAGAAATGCCTCAAGTGGTTGATCTTTATTTTTATAAGCGTTTTACATACGACTTTTAATTGACCACTGATAAGCAAGCAAGAAATTTATAAAAAGTTTTATAAACTTTTATAGCAAAGCAAGCAAAGCGCTTATAAAAGTTTTAGAAACTTTTATAAAGAAAGGCAAGCGCTTTATAAAAAGGTTTAGAAACTTTATACAGCAAGGCGCGCTTATGAAAAGTTTTAGAAAACTTTTATGGACAAGCAAAGGTTTTCGTAAAATGTTTTCAGAAAAGATAGTTTTACAATTTTGATACATTTTAAAAAGCAAGCATTTTATAAAGCATACACCACCAAGCTCTCTTTTAGCCCATTATTTTCCCGGTTTTGAAAATTATTTTCCAGTACACAAGTATTCCTCGAACGCTCTGAACACATCGTGGTCCTCCCGACTACTAGTTATATATGTCGTATTACTACCTCATTGTATATATTTGTAAGAAAGTACTTTGAACTTTTCAGATACTTGTAGCATATGTATGTACATAGTCAGCTGAGAAATGTGATGAGCTCCGAGGCTCTTTTGAAGAAATGTTGTTGGTTGCCATATTTTGGGAAGCGTAAACAGGCTTATTGTGTTTTCAGACATGTCCGATAGGTACCTTCATTATGTCGTCGGAATTTTATAAAATCACAAAGTTTAGAAAATAAATTTTATAATGCTTTCGCAACACGGCTTAGCTTCACAAGATTCTTTAGTCGTTGGAATTATCGAATGAGGGTTTATACGGGTCGCCGCGGCACACCGCCCGCTAGTGGCGGCGTGTCAAGTCGGGTATCAGAAAGGTGGTCTTAGAAACCCGTGTTGGTTAAGAACCGTAGTTTTCTTATATAAACTATTTTTACACTATCGAAACCATGCATTTTCAAATTCAAAAGTACATACATATTAAGTGCTTCAGTACTAAACAATTGAGTTCTTTGCGAATGAGTATGACTTATGGTAAGGGTGAGAGACGTCGAGGTCATCCTAGGAGAGCCATTCCAAAGGCTTTTAAGATACCGCAGCATCTAAGGAGTTGAGCACAGCTTAGTTCTTTATCGCTCTCCATGAATCAGCCTCCAAATAAGTAAAAGGTCGTTAGACCATTTGGGCCACCAAAGAGAGCTCAAGTTCCAGATCGCTTATCAGAAAGCAGTGGCACAATCGGCGATACACGCAGCGACCGCTAGCGCCTCACCCACCGCGCCATCCGTAGAGGTCCCCAAGAGCCCGGGAGGCCCATGCGAGAGAGCACACGTAAGTTTGGGTGCCAAGCCATATGATGATAGTGGCGATCCAGAGGCAGCCTGGTTATGGTTGGATAGAGTAAACAAGATTTACAGAGTTATGGACTGCATAGATGACCAAAGGTCCTCCGCTGTGCTTCGATGGAAGATGTGCCTAAGGATTTCATGGATGCCAGAGATAGGAGTTATCCTCGATGGTATGTCATGGGACCGCCACAAGAGTTTACTCGGGACAAATTCTTTTCTCGACTCACAAGGATTCAAGATTCATGAGTTCTTCGTGACATTCAAGAACATGTCAAGATCGTATATGAGAAGAGGTTCTCGAGCTTAATGATTTGTTCCATATATTCAGGTTGATGAAGTCTTGAAGTGCAAGCAGTTTCTAGTAGGATTACAGCACCGGATCAGAGTTCATTTGTCTATGGTTCCTCAAAACAGATTTGAGGACTTAGTTGAGGCCACTCTGAGGGTTGAGAAGAGTACTACAACTATGTATCAGAGTAGGAAGGAAAGTAAGGGGAGGGCACCAAACATTTCTCGTGCCGTAGCTCGTCAATCCAAATAAAAGAGAAGCAAGGGTAGAGTTATGCAGGCCAGACGCAGTGCTCTGAATCGCTTCTAGTCGTGGATCGGGCCGAGGTCCCCAACTTCCAAATGCTGACACTCCAGAATATTCCTCTCGTCTGTGATATGTGTCGAAAGTGACACTTTGGGGAGTGTAAGAGATACAATACAGGGTGTTTCCACTGTGGCTAAGAAGGCCATTCCATTAAGGAGTGTCCCCTTCACTGACGTGCAAGGTATTACTCGCAGCCAACTGTACTTACCCCAACACCGTAGATGAGCACTCGCAGGCCTTTAGGAGAGTGTTTCCGTAGAGCGTAGGCCGCACCGAGGTAGAGGCAATGTGGTAGAGGCAAGAGGTAGTGCCCCGTAGGATGCACAAAGACCCGTATCAAAGCCAAATGGTTTATGTCGTGGATCAATAGGATGTGTACGCAACTCCACCGTGGGTTACCGGTATTATTTCTATCCTTGATCATGATGTGCATATACATTAGTAACCCAAGAGCCACACATCTATTCGTTCCAAACCTTCTTTAGATCGGGTTCACAGACCCACCCATTAAGGGTTCAGATGAGAGTTTCCCTTCCAAAGAGGAGATCTTTAAGTCTCATAGAGAGGCCAAAGATAGCAGAGCTCCTCGATCGGGGACAAGTGAGTTCCTAGCGCATTCAGGTCCTAAATATGAAGGATTTTAATGTGGTTCTCTGCACGATCTGGCTATCTTCCATAAGGCCACACATTAGTTTGTTATAAAAAGGAAGTAAAGCAGGCGTGGAACTCGAGGTAAAGTCTGGGGAATATGCGAGAGGTATTTTTCCTCCCAAGATGATCTTCGAAGACAAAGGATGCCGCATAAGGGTTGTCAAGGTCGCCTAGCTTATGTGGGCGGAGGTGTGGGAAGGAGAGGGGACTCTAATGGATGAGAGATTCTAGTTGCCAGAGAGTTCCCATATGTATTCAAATGATATCAGTAGATCGCTCTTTGATGGCAGGGTAGGTAGAAGCAGAGTTCATCATTACTTGATCCCGTGACCGAGCCCATTTCCATTCCCTCCCATAGATTTAAGGCTCCTACGCAGTCAGGAGCTTAAGGCCCTGGGCTTGGAAGAGTCAAGCCGAGCAGGATTCATTCTACCGAGCATATCTCCAAGGGGAGCTCCAGCCTTCTAAAAGAAAGATGGGAGTTTGCTGCCATGTATGATTAAGGCAATGAACGTAGTTGTCTGGTATCCATAATCAAAGATCCAATTTCAGGATCGATTTATTATTCAACCCACTCCAGTGTCCTTCTAAAGTACCCATATAGATCTTATGTCCCAGTACCACTGAGGCTGCAAGAGATTTGATGTCTGGATCATCTGAAAAGATCACTACTTCCGCATTATATTTCCTAGTGATGCCGTTTTGTTTCGATCACTTCAAGAATACACAGTGATTGATTAAACTGGTAGTTCAAAACAGATGTTGGATAGAGTTCATTGTTAGAAGTACATGATGGAAGGTGCACTTCGGCGGAGGTAGAAGTTGTATGCCGTTGAGGTGCCGCCACAGACAGGTGATACATTCCCAGGCCGCGCGATCTCATGAAAGGAGCGAGGATCCTCAAAATAGAAGCCATAAAAAGTACACATCGGAAACCGCCAAAGAACATGTGTCAAAGGTCAGAAGCTTCTCCTTTTAGTTTAGTTTGTACAGCAAAGCCAGCGTGAAGAGCTCTTCGTATGTTCTTACCATCTGTTTTCACAAGAAAGATGTTGGTATGATCGTGTGGATGTTTCTTCAAGAGGTCCCTTCAGTTAGTAGACGATCTCACCCGCCAGCTACTTCAACATGGGAGAGACACGGGGCCTATGATTTATGTTGAAAGCCCGATGAAGATCTGGAGCTCAGGAAATGTGATGTAAAATGACAAGGTGATCAGCAGCAAATGAAAAATTAATAAAGCTATTATGATAAATGTTCACATGACTTTATTTCAAAATATGGTCAGCCGTTCTCAAGATATGGAAATACTTTGAGTATGCCCCGCACCTACGATCATAAGAATTCAACATATTACCAAACAATCAAACCCGGAGACAAAGCGTTATGAACGAACGGCTGGCACCTCCGCCACTCGAATGAAAGCAACAACCGCAAAGAGCTACGTCAGCGAATGCCTTTCAGCAGATCGTTTTGTCCTACAGAAGAGAGACTGTGTTATCTTCCATCATACAGCAGATCAAGGAGCTTTAAAGAGGAATGGGAGTTTGTGGATTCAGCAAGAGCTCAGCCACTATGTTGACTCTCAAGGACCAGACCGCGTAAGGCCAGATCAATGATGACGTTTTGAAGCAAAGAGGGCGGCGCGGTTGCTTAGAAGCTTCTCAAACCTGAGACGACGATGATATGCAGTGTGAGAACAAAAGCCGCGTACAGCGTACACAGAGTTAGGCAATATCCACCCCAGCGTTGGTGCTGGTATCCGCAAGATCAAACGCAAGACTTTGAGTTAGTCATCACTGCGGTAGTCGATCACAAATAGATCAGTTTTAGTTCCGTATTCCAATCGTAGATATCATCGTGAATATTACACCATCGAGCAGATACGCCATTCATCCGATGAAACAGAGAAGATCACTTGGCGGACTTTGACAAAGCTCCACAGACTAGAGCGCACGATGATGCCAGGCAAGAGTTAAGATCCGATCATCGTCCTGATTTCACCGTTAATGTTAAGATCTTCCAGAGTTATTCAAACAGATGCGACGACGCGAGACCGCCGGTCCGTTTTTGAGCGCTCGATCAGAACTCGTTCCGAGGACGCAGTCATCCACCAGAGCGAAATCTTAAAAATCGCTGATTTGGTTACAACATTTCGCGTTTCTGGACATAATCAAACGCGGTAACCATCTTCAAAACGTTAAAGACACGGAGTCAGACGAAATCGCGGTTAGATGATCATCGCACCATCAGAGGCTACCGCAACACACACACGCCAGATAGAATGCCCACGAGGCGCCCGGCAAAGAAAATGGCAGACCTCAGCGTGTCAGCCAGCCGCGTAGAGAGACCAGTCCGCAGCGCATCACTCAGGAGCTAGTCGCTTCGCCAGAACTCGGGACGCGCAAAGCGACGCAGAAGTTACAACAAACCGCCAGGTGATCCGGAGTCGAGAGCGACCGTTCTTCACTCAGCGCGTTCGGGGAGACTGATACAAAGCCCGAAATCAGATCGGCAGTAGTCTGAGATCGCGGCGCGCGGCCCAGCAGCCTCAGCGCTCGAAGGATCCAGAAGACAACCAAGATTCAAGAATCTTCCATATCAGCTTCATATTATGAAATGTTGTCCCATCCTCACATGCAGTCGGTAGAGTAAAGTCAAAGATAATAAAAGAAACCATTATATGAAACACTGACAGATCAGAGATCTTATGAGAAAGTAAGTCACAGAAGATATATATCTTTTAAAGTTAAAGCTTCGTGGAAAGAATCGCTTAGTAAGAGGCAACACCGTGAGTTTATAAATTAATGCGCCGTCAGATTCCATTATTTTCACCAGTTACTTCTCGGGGCTACTTCAACATTACAAGCAAACGCTTCCAAAAGAAATGAGTGATCAGTAACTCGAACTCGTGAGGTAAAATGCACGCAAAACTGCAGTGTTCTATACGCCACCTAAGGTTTCCTTAACACTTGAATACATATGATATTTCAAGTTTACATGATTAAAATTTTGTGTTTTAAGAACAGGCACTTCATAATCACAATATATGAGTGTTAAAGGCAAACCATGAAAACTCTAACAAAGTCAAAGATTAACAATAACAATAAACGTCGTTAATTTGTTCATAAAGTTCAGAAATTTCAGATTCTGACATCAACCAGACCTAGCGCTGCGAGAATTGCCCTCATGAACTATCAATCTGTGTTCCTCATTCAATTCTTCAAAGATATAATCCACTTTTTTCAAGTTTCTGAGTGGTGAGTTGTCAATGACTCCAAGGACGAGATTTTTACAAGAATCTCAAGAGTCAGGAAATAACTAGAGTTAAGTTTATTTAAAATAAATTGAACTGAAAAGAAATAAATTTTTCCAAGGCAGAAACGAACCCGAATGAGGCAATATGAGTCATATATCCAAATAATAATAATAATAATAATAAATTAAAAAAAAAAGAGGATAAAAGTCAAAAGGTGTGTGGTGCGTGGGCTGGACGGCAAGAATGGAGAGAGAGAGAGGGGAAGATTTTTTAATTTTTTCTTCTCTTCGTTTCTCTCTAAGATTTACGAAAATCTAGCTCAGGCTTTCGCTTCTGAGTAGAAGGCTGCAGTAAAGTTGATCTACACTAACGAGTATTGGCTATGGTACCAAAACTAGAGTTTCGCTAAACCCAAGAGGTAGGAATTTTCCTACTTGTATTATTTTCAAATTTAAAGGCATTACTGTTTTAAATTTCTTCTTAGAGGTCGTGTGGAGAGGTCAGAAATTCTCAGTCCCAAAATTTGACCGAGTTTAGGGAATTCTGGGACTATTTTCTGAGAGTCCTAGCTTACTCTTGGATTGTTTTCGAACAGCCCGTACATGAATTTCGACTTTTTTAGAGTTCCCGACTCTACGTAAAGCCCCTGTTCAGAATCTAACCCTGGCGCCCACACACTCAAACCACATATTTTCCGGCAAAATGCATCAGAGCACCAAGTGTGCAAATTGCTTGGTTATGATGACATGTGTGGTCTAATACATTAAATGTGTAGGTAATGCTTTATATGAGAAATTATAACATGTTAATTTATTGTAACCAAAAAAGTGAGTGTTCTAAACTTTATTGTCAATGCTAGTGTATTATTTTATAAATCGTTTTACGATTTGAATGTTATGGTTTTAATTGTTAAACCATATTTTAAAACTTATGGTTTTAATTGTTAAGCCATATTTTAAAGCTTATGGTTTTGATTGGTTAAACCATATTTTATAAAGCAAGCAAGAAGCAAGCAAAATTATATTTTATAAGTCAGGCCTTAAGAAATCCCTAAGCCGCCAAGCATTACTGTCGAGGGTATTCCCTACGTGCACTGTGAAAAGCTAGATTATAGATTGTACGTATTTGTGAGATTTTCCCCCTGGTCTGCTAAACTTAGCTCATGCATTATGGTATATTAGAGGAGACCGTATAACGACTGAGTATATGGTTAGCACAGCACAGGTGATGAAGATTCCACCATATTTTACCGAAATAGGTGATGTGGACACTAAGTCCTTCCACCCAAGATCTGTATATATCTGTGTTTCCCATACATTTCAGGGCACAAGCAGTTGTTAAAGGCCTCCAGCCTGCCGACTATTTTTTATAAGCGTTTTACATACAACTTTAAATCGACCACTAATAAGCAAGCAAGCAGTTTATAAAAAGTTTTATAAACTTTTATAGCAAAGAAAGCAAGAAGTTTATAAAAAGTTTTAGAAACTTTTATAGCAAAGCAAGCAAGCAGTTTATAAAAAGTTTTAGAAACTTTTATAGCAAAGCAAGCAAGCAGTTTATGAAAAGTTTTAGAAACTTTATGGCAAAGTGCAAAGGTTTTCAAAATGTTTTGTAAAAGATAGTTTTACAATTTTGAGACATTTTCGTAAAAGCAAGTATTTTATAAAAAACATACACTCACTGAGCTCTTTTTATTTCTATTATTTTCCTAGTTTTAAAATTATTCTTCAGTACAGTACGCCGAACATTGACATATCGTGGTTCTCCCGACTACTGGGCTGAATGTGCCATTTACCCACCATTGTATATATTTGTAAGAAAATATTTTGAACTTATAGTTGTGCATATGTATGTACATAATGTTTATGAAATGTGAAGTTAAGGAGGCTCTTTGAAGAAGTATCGTTGGTTGCCATATTTTGGAAGTGTAAATTGTATTTACTGTGTTTTGAGACATGTCCTATATGTCATTATAATGTTTAAATTTATAAAATCACAAGTTTAGAAAAAGAAAATTTTTTATACGTGTTTTCAAAGAAGGCAACACCCGCTAGCTCACGTGATTCTTTAATGCTGAAGCATCGCCTAGGTTTCGGGGTCGCTTCTAAGACAATCGCCCGCTAGTAGTGTGGAGGTGCAAGTCAACAAGACTGGCAAAATGTGGTAGACAACCTTTCGTTAAAAAACTGCTTATTCAAAGCCATGCCACGCATTCACACCCAATATGCGAGATGTCCCCATGCATGATATTTACTCATTCGGGCATGAGCGAATATCATTTTCACAAAACCTATGTTATTCAATCATAGAATAACCATAACGGAGTTTCTTTCCGTATCAACCTAGGAAACAAAGATGCATTGGTTAACACTCGCTTTCACACCTAAACCGCATGTCATCCAACGAAAAGCAAGGCATGTAAATCTAGCTTTCTTTCCAGTTTCCTTACTAGAAAAAATCAGCATGCATTGCTACCATTTCTCATACAAAACAGCATATTATCAATCAAGAATATAACACATGCAAATTGGAAATTTTTCTAGATTTCCAACTCAAGAAACAGTATGCATTACCAACACCAAGCCACTAAAACTGTATGTTATCCAATGAAAAATAAGACATGCAACCGGGTTGGTCCCACTTCTTACCATAAAATATCAGCAAAGCGCTACGCACACAATTTCATAAAAATATACTGTTATCAACTATATAACACATGCAAATTGGAAAATTTTCCGTATTTAACTCAAGAAAACAAGATATTACCAACACCGGTTTTCACACCAAAAACTTCATGTTATCCAATGAAAATAAGACATACAAACTGGTTTTTCCGCTTCCTTACGTAAAATATCAGCATGCATTGCTCACTATTTTCTCATACAAAACAAAGTATGTTATCAATCAAGAATATAACACATGCAATTAGAAAATTTCCAGATTTCTAAATAAGATACTCGTAGCAATACACTCCAAAGATACTATACATAAAACTCAGTTTAACCTCGCACTAAAAATAATGCTTTTCTGAGAACCAAAAGTGCCTGTGAACACACCATAGTTTGTCCCAATCTGCTTTAACCAGCCTCATGTTGAACTACGCTCCATGGCCATTGAGTGGCCCCTGCAGACTAGGATATCTAAGTAGGAAAAGAACCTACTTTTCGTCTTCCTCTTCCTTTTCTTCTTCCTCCTTCTTTCTTTTCTTTCTTCCTTCCTTTCTTTTCTTTCTTTTCTTTCCTCTCCTCCTCTACCTTACCTAACCTGAATTATTTTTTTTTTACACACCACCAAAACTGTACTTTGGTTTGGTGTAAAGACACCTGGGGTACATGCTCTGGACACATGCAGCACTTTGACAGGCTGTATGGTGGTTTTTCATGCCTTAATCACATTCACCTACTCTCATGCAACAAATGAGGGCAACATCACTCACTCCATAAACCCAAGTGCCCCCACTCCCCAAGGCACATGGCACACCCCCCTGCTCCCCTCTTATGCCGTAACCCCGTGATCTCGCCCTCTCGACGCCTCGAAATACATTTAAATTCGACCGTCTCGAAATTCAACTAAATTGATCGCCACGGAGCCTCATGAGACAAACTCAATGACGTAATTTGCATCGTCATCCGAGATCTAGAGAAACTTCTAGGTTTACCGTTTGTGTTGTGACGATAGTCTATCGTTTTGCATTATTTCGGGTTTTTACATAACTTCTCTCTCTCTTTAAATAAAACTCTCAAATGTTTTATCCATCTTCAATCAATTCATTTGTAAAACAATTTTTCTTGTAATTTCTAATTGCATTTCTTTTCTATAATGATAATCTATGAGATATAATAAAGAGGTCAAAAAAATCATGATATTTTATACTAGATATTATCACAATAGACAAAACTGAATTATTACCCTTTTTAATAGTGAATCGTCATTCTTAATAAATATAATTAATCATTGCTTTCATCTATTACTTTTTTTTTAATCCATATTTTACATGAACATATTGCTTGATATTCTTATAAATTCACATTTTTATAAACCCAATTGAACCCTCCAAGTCTGAAACATGGAGCTAGTGGTCCTCTATCACTAACTCTTAGATACTATGCTACACATGCATTGACTTCATTTAGGTGTAATTTTTGCTTCAAACTAATATTATGTCATTTATTATTCTTATAAAAATGTGAAGGATGAAAAAATTAACCAAGTTTATATGATATCATATTTGATCATGAAAATTTGTTGATATCATTTTTTCGCTAGGCCCAAACAATTTAGATGGTGTCAAGTAGGATATTTTTGTCATAAGTGCACTGACAGGTAAATAGAAGCCTCTAACATCTTAAGTTTATTTTTACCTATGTATTGTCATAAGTATAAGAATTATATATATATATATATATATATATATATATATATATATATATATATATATATATATATATATATATAATTTACATATTAACATATTTTTTCTTGCCATATATTTTAGTTTGAAGATAAAAACACCTACTCACGAGAAATGAAAGTTGGGATGAAGTTGAGATTTGAACGGTCTCATTTTTACCACTCATATCTTAGATCACATACTGGGTATGTGAATTTTATAATTTTTTCAATAAAATTTCAAACATAAATTTAAATTAATGTTGCATTTTTCCTACTTGCAAGGTAAAGGATGACATTTGCACCTATTGCAATTTTGACATTACAGGTTCATGCATAAGATCTTGCTGTCATGTATAGATATTGAATTTTTGGATACTTTTGGGTACATATCTACATCTTAATGTGATGAAGGTACAAGTTCATACATAGTTTTTTGTTTTAATTATATATATTTACTAGGTTCTTTTTTCATAATTTTGGTACATATTAATATCTTTTATTAAGTTTTCAAATATAAACTTAAATTAATGTAGTTTTTTACCTATCTACAATTACATTTTGAGATAAGTGCATTTTGAGAGTACAAAATCATATATATGTTCTTGCTATCATGTAGAGGTGTGACTATTTTTTGGATAGTTTTAGGTACATATATTATCTAGAAATTTTCCTAAAAATACATTACTACATTTTTTTGGGATATATTTGAATATAGGTTTATATATTTTTAATTGGTACATTCAAATCTAAACATAAACTAATATTGTTTTTTTCTTACTTAAGAAGATGTTGGGTGACACATAATTGCGCTTTTTTGAGTGCAAGATCATGCATAAGTTATAGTCATCATCTACAACTACTAGATTTTTGGGTCAATATTTATGTCTTCTCTCATTTTCCCCCCTATATTTGATAAGAGTAGAAGATCATGTATGGTTGTAAGATTGTTTGTGAATGCATTTGGATACATTTGGGTAAATGCTTATATCTTTTTTTAATATAAACAATAAGTAATATTGTTTTTCTTAAGGCACGAGGTCGTGACACTTCAAGTAAAGATTCGTAATTTTTAGAGCATAAGATTATGTATAAGTTCTTGCATGTTCATATACAACTATTGAATCTTTGGTAAATATCTATTACTTTTTTGATATATTTTATATCAAGCATAACATCACGTATGGTTGTCAGCTGTTCAGGATACATTTAGATATATTCGGGGCAAATGTTTTACATCTTTTTTAATAAACTTTCAAATATAAAAATGAAACATAAAAACAATATTTTTTCTTTTCATACTTAAAAGAGGTCAAGTGACATCTTGATACACCTAAAAGCGTGAATTCTTCTCATTGAACTTCTTTAATAAATCCTTTTTAACTATAAAACATATAGTAATGTTATTTTTTTTTCTTACTTGTGAGGTCAAGTAACATTTGGATAACATGATAATATGAACAATAGGTTGTTTGTAAATACATTTGGGCAGGCTATATTTTTTTTTTTATTAATCTTTCAAATATAAACTTAAACTAACACTTTTTTTTTTTCCCACTTGCAAAGGTTATGTGGACATTTGCAACGCTTGCAAGCTAAGGAACAATATCCCGGATACATTCTATATATCATGTATAACTATTGATTTCTTTTTGGAGCACATAATGGGCTTGTTTTTTTTTTTTTTTTTTTTTGGATATATTTGATGACAATGGAAGATCATGTAGATGTTAAGGTTTTCTTTTTGTTTTTCAATATATTTGGCTACATGTTTATATCTCTTTTGTATATATATTTTATGTACTGCATAATTGAAATTACTATATATATATATATATATATATACTTTTAGTTTGATAATTAGATTTTTGTTCTATGATATAAAAGTTAATATTGATTTTTGATAATAGATTATTCAATTTTGCAATACGTTTAGTTTAGATTCAAATCATTTTGGCAACAGGTTAAGATTTTGACATATTCCATATGAAACCTTAACATATAATGGAATAATTTCTTTGATATATGAACAAAGAAATCTTGACAAAAAATAAATTATATTTCTTGACATAAGAGCAAAGGAAGCTTAACATATTAAAAGTTTAACTTTGAAAAAAACCAGCCTGACATTTGTACTATATTTGGATACTCCGAAGCTTCTACATATATTAAATATAATATTCACAAAATAGTGGAGTTTACCTTCACAATATTAGCGCCAGTCCTAAGCTCGACATATGCATATGTCAAGCTACCTTTTACTGTCCTTCTTAACACCGGTTAGATGACATATTCTTATACCTATCTATTTTGGACATATATCCTCTTTATCTTAACTGAAAACGTAAATGAAGACCTTTTCTCAGAATGTCCATTTTTTTAATCGTATGTGGACCCTGAGGTCGTTAGGAGCACATCGGGCCATGTTGCCATGTAATAGCACAGGCTATATTTGGGTAGAGCTCCTTGTACAAAGGAGACTCTACCCGATTTTCGTTAAATTTTGGGTCCCAAGAAAAAAAAAGGACTCGATGGTGTGATGTCGGGTTACCCGACATTCACGAATCTTCCACTGTGCCGGGACGAGCGCTGTCAAAGGATCCTGATTCGGGCATTACGCTCAAGATCGTGCCATAGATATACAACACTCCAAAGCCTCGTCAAGCAATTCCAGCTTCAGATCATGCAATTCATCGGTTTCTTTATGAGGAAATTATCACAAGTGCTATATATCGCATGACGCTGTTACATATATTATGAATTATATACATGAGGGGGATGTATATGGGAAAATGTCAACACTAGGCGGAAAATAACCCTGGGGTTCGAGAGAAATAAACGAACATGATAGTTCGGGAACTAATAATTCCTAGTGTTTAGCATTATGCATTGCTAGAAATGAGGAAATGAACTAAATTTTGTTATGCGACTCGTAGATGGCAAGTCGAGAAGAGGATCGAGGTCAGCGGGCAAGGCACCGCCAACCACCATCCGTTGCACCATACCTTCATAGAGGCTACGGGAGCCGCCACGCACCCTCAGATAAAGTTAGCGTAGCTGGAGGGTCGTGGAGGGACAAGTAACTCCTTGTGCTCAAAAAGCTCATCATTCCCCCATCGGTCATGGGATTAGGGGACCGATGGTATTCAACCATCGTTCCGTTTAGATTGAAAGTATCGAGACCATGGAGATCACCTTCGACGCTACCAAGATAAGACTAACTAAATTCCACCAGAGGCGACCTCAAGTACGGTGGGATTCGGGTTAAGACTCTCTGTGAATTGGAGTAAGTAATGACATGGGAGAGTTCCAAGAGCTCTTTCATGTGGTAAATTTTCCTACATTCGCTAGACATGCGGGAGGCCCCGGAGTTCCTGTAGCTAAAGCAAGGAACGATGATCTGTGGTTGTGAAAGTACGTGGGTTAGGTTCACCGAGTTAGCCTCATTGCTTTGATGAGACGTACGTGGGCCACGCATACGCAAAGGTCAGAAATTGAGGATGGGTCAAGTTGTCCATGGGGCAAGATCATGATTCCTCCCACAGGATACGACTCTATAACGACAAAATGATAGCCACAGACAGAGAGATTGAAGACGGACTGAGTTAATCCTGCTGGTGGATGCAAGCTAGTGTGGAAAAGGAATAGTCGCTTTTTCATCCCGAGAAAGAAGCAGAGATTTCACCATGAGGACCACTGGTATAAGATCACTTAGATTATTCAGCCAAGGTCAGATGGATCATCACAAGGTGGAGGACATTTCAAGACTTCTGGTCATCTAGGACAAGGGAGGTGTTACTATTGCCAACAATCTGGACACATAAGATAGGATTGCCCACTAAGGCGGGGATCCCAGGGTTATGGGACACCTCGGTCCCAATTATCAATGGAACATACGCAGACATAGTTTGTCTCTCCCTACCCCAGCACGGGCTAGAGGAACCAATATCAGTCCTAGGGTGCAACACAAGCACTGGTTATTTCACAAATAGGCTAGAGAGGCCAGGGCATGGGTCGAGGTCGGGTACAAGGCTCATAAGCCAGGACTTCGGGGACCCAAGGGTGTGTTTACGCCATTACACCTCAGACTAAGCTTGCAAATCAGTCGAATATACAAGGTATGTTTCTACTCTCGATCCTATACTACAAGAAAACTGAAGAATAGAGACTAAATCGTTGCTTCCATGAGACCTAAAACGTCTGCTCTAAATCAGAGACTTAAAAATTTTCGTCTCTAAAAGTGACGCAACAGTTCTCTCCCAAATTTTTGAGACCGAAAAATAGAGATCGGACACTTTTCCGTCCCAAATAAGATTCGACATTTTTGCCTCCTCACTTTAGAGACTAAAAGTGTCATCCGGTCTCTAAACAGAGATCTTAATATTTTTTTGTCTCACTTTGTAGACTGAACATTGCCTTTCTAACAGAGATCTTAATCCCTTTTCCGGGCTCTCTATATATTTTTCGATATTTTTTTCCCCTCTCCTTCTCTCCCCTTATCTTTTCTCCCTTTCTCCCCTTCCCTCCCCTCGCCGGCAGAACCCGCGCCGCCCCTCTCTCCCCACGCCGGTCCGACCGGATATCTCCCCGCCCACCGCGCCGCCCCTCTCTCTCCTCCCCCCGTCGCCGACCCTTCCCTTTCTCCCTCCCTTTTTCCCCGGGTCGCGTTTACATCTCTTCCCCGCGCCGCCGGCCACCTATCTTTCCTCGCCGGTCGCGCAACCGGCTCGCCGCCAAGGCCGCCGGCCTAGCGTCACTACTCACCACCGATCGCTGCCGCTGCTCTCCCCCTACATCACCTGGGTCACACCGCAGGTAACCATCGCCCCTCTCTTTCTCTCCGCTTTTTAGTCAAATATATCTAGATTCTGGGTGGTTTAGGATTTTTCAATTTGCTTGTAATACAGGATTTTTCGATTTTGTTTGAATATCATGTTTAAGAGCCAGCTCCTCTTCTTGCCATTTTTGGGTGTCTAACTAAGTGTTGTAGAAATTCTACATCTGTGGAGTTTTTTGCTTAACTTAGTAAAACATATGAAATATTATTCCCTTATGTCCATTTTCATTTCTATCCTCAATTTCTTCAATTTTTTCCTTGCCTTTATACATCGATTACAAAACAAATTGGGAAATATAAGCAAGTTGATTTTTCCGATTTTTCCTGTCGTATTTGTAATTGCCATGGATCGTAGAAATTGATCAACTGTTTTTCGTTATGATCAAATGCATCTATATAGTTAGTCTCTCGAAATGCTTGTTCTCCTTATCACAATTTCCTTTTCAGAAATGAAATCCACAAAATTGTTTATGTAATTTATACTGTTAGATTCTTTTTTGCTGCTTGGTCGATTACTTTTGAGTTGGTCCCTACAATCTAGCTTATACAAAGATGAAGATATCATCATGCTACAAGTTTCTTACTATGGTCGATATTTAATTCGCCATTTGGATTGCCATTTTTTCGCTTTATTCTTGTGGGCTTATACATATTGGATTATTGAATTGTGATGTATCAATATCATAAAATTTAAAATCAATATCATGTACTGAATTTAATCTATATATATACAATTTCAATTTTATTTTATTTGTTATTTGTTTTTTATTTTATATTTTATTGTGTTTTATAATATATAATTAGGTTGTTCGTGAATTAATCAAGATCGAAGAATGGCTACTTCTATGGATTTTCATGCTTATTTACATAATTATTATGTAATATAAGTTTTAAGAATTTTATAATTTTTAGTTTATTGTAATTTTTATATGTTTTATGATGGTAAAATGTTGTATTAGTTTAATAGGATTTTAAATTAAATGTTGTTTAATGTAATTTATATGGTAGTTAATTTTAATTACATTTTATTTTATTATATTTATATATATATAAAGAATTCGGGTTTCCTGCATCAGCACCTCCCCGTATGGGCATGGCATCTTCATCGCCGCTATCCACACCGCCATCCCCACGCAACGACGCCTACCAAAGCGCCTACTCAAATGAATCCTTCCGAACCATCATGCTAACATCGCTTAATACCGCTAAGGTCCATCACCGTTCAACAAGGCTGACGCTGATATATACTGTCATTGGCTCGAAAAACAAAGAGTTATAAATTTTTTTTTAACATACTGGCCATAGTGTATCCATCACACAACATTTCGTTCATCCGCATTTATCCTCTCTATTACGTGCTCCCGCACAATGACTGGTACATTCAAGGAGAGATTAGAATTTAATGGATATTTGTGGAAAAATATCTCTCAGGAGACAAAGATGATCTACTTTCGAGAGTTTCAGGTAAATAACTTATTTAAAAATATTTTGACTTTTCAGATGTTAATTACTATGCTAATCTAAATTATATAGTAAAAAATCGGGAATATATATATTATGTTCATCCTGCTTTGTTCATTAAAAATCCTTCGTAGTTATTAATCGAATTCTCCATCGATCACCCTGCCTACTACGTTGGGGAGAACGAGCCCGTGTTCGCGCAAGCAGATTTGACAGTCGACGCAAAGGTGACCCATCAAGGTATATAAGTGAAGACATTTGGGCAAACTGGATGCAGTACTGGTCATCATCCGAAGTCGTTACCATCACCGATCAAATTCCACTAATAAAGCAGGAGGACCGTAAGGGCTAGTGTTTCCATACACACCGGAGGAACATCATTCCATCAAGAGCATGTCAGACGTAATTCTGTAAGTTCTCACATATCTATCTTCTTAAATGATACTATTTAGTCCATATCAGATTAGCTTGTTACTCGCATGAACAATTCTATTCACTGACACACTTGCACCCCTGATAATAATCATAACGTTTGATCGAATAGAAGGAGGATGGGCACAAATTGTGAAAGGAGTTTGATATGGATTTTTATGGGTGATAATATAAATGTAAATGTATTTTCTCGATGTTTGAATGTGAGGTCGTTAAAGATATAGGAAATTCGCTCGAAATTTTAAATTATGGACAACTCATACTGCTGGGACTCATATTTCTATTACGCCAAGGTGTTAAAATAACAACAATACATATCTACATGTATTCTTGTTATTAAGAGTCTTCTATGGGCTTCCATTACCTTATCCTCATGAGTTGCTTTTACACACTCATACGCGAATCGCGACTGTGACATTCATCAACGATCGTGCTAGGACACAAATTCACGCACGCTAATTTCAAAACTAATATTCATTTTCTTTTAACCTCTTAGTTTCCATTTTTACTATTTACATAACATTTGAAGACTGCTATTACAGAGCGAGTAGTAGCCCTCGTAGTCGCAGATGAACTGGGCGATAATGTTGATCATGCTCGCGCATAATATGAGGCCGTCATTGCAGTGGATCACGTGGACGTTCGGGTCTGGGCTCCTACGCGAATGTTTGTTATTCGTGACGCTGGGCCCTCCTCCTGGGCCACTCCGCTAGTAGGCTTGCGGCAACTACCAATGAGGTCATCAGCCACGCCACCTGGTCTGGGCGCACTAATGGGACCAGATCACAGTCGAGGACTTCATTAACCACATGGGATACCATCAATCTCGCTAGCACCGTCACGATCATCCGCATTCTCCATCTTAGTTATTATTTTTAGAATTATTATCTTTTTTTATTTCAGAATCTCACTACACTTTTTATATATTAATACATTATATAATACATAATATTTCTGTTTATTTATTGTTTATTTAATTTTTTCATTATATAAAAAAAATTAAGAATAATTAAATTTAATAGGTTATTTATTTTAATATATTAAAAAACATTCAATAAATTAGAGACTAAAAATTCATTATATAAAATTAAGGAAAATTTAAATTTAATATTATTTATTTTAATATATTAAAAAATCCAACAAAAAAATAGAGACTGATTTTTGCCTTCAAAACAGAGACTAATAATTCATTCAATCTCTATTTTTAGCGACGTATTTTTCTTCTTCCGGTCTCTCATTTTAGAGACCCGAATAATTCATTCTATCTCTATTTTTAAAGACTTTAAGGGACGTTGTGGTTTCTAAAAATGGGAGATTCGAACCTCAAGATTCCGTCTCTATTTAGAGATGGAACCTTCAATTCCGTTCTAAAATAGACTTATTAAATATTCGCCTTCTAAAAATAGACGAAACATTTTGCTCCCACTTTAGAGATCGACGGTAAAATAGAGAGACGAGAATTTCCTCAGTCTCTGTTTTCAATTAGAGACTAATCTGCCTCTATTTCTCAGATTTCTTGTAGTTAGGGCAAGAGTATTGTTTGATTCTGGTATGTTGTTAGTCATTTGATACTTAGATGACTGTTGCACATGCATTGTAATTTGATGTACATGTGTATGTGAATTTCAGGAGGAAATTCCTTTAAGGAGGAGAGAATGTAAAACCCGGGAAAATTTAAAATTTTCTAAAAAAAATGGCAAGAATAGTAAAATTATCGAATGGCTCAGAAGTCTAGAATTCTTTATCCTGATGACAAAAGCACTGGTGGTCAGTTGATTCTTCATGAAATCTAGTGACTCAAAAGTTCGGGTCGACCTCGAGATAGTCGAATTTTTACAATTTTCTAGGTAAAGGAGTCGCTAGTGACTCGTGTGACGAGATTTTTGCACGAAAATCCGTAAGTCAAACACCGCTTGAGCTAAGTTCATTTCAAATAAATTGAACTGTGAAATGAATCGCTTCGTGACGTAAACGAACTCGTGGATTGGGGCGGAAACGCAGCGCGATCGGCCACTTAACAAACTTAAGTTAATTGGAATAAAGAAAGGCAAAACAATGTGGAAAAGCCCATTTTGGTTTTTCATGTGCGTAAGAGGGAGAAAAGAGAGGGGTGTGTGTAGAGAGAGCCTGACTTCTCTCTAAGATCTACGAGCGTGGTCTGCCTCAAGGTCTGCCAAAGACTTAAAGTCGGAGGTACCTGGTCAGGGCATCACGTGACACCAAAACCAAGAGTTTCGCCGAGATTCAGAGGAAAGTTCCTGGAGGTTATGGGCTTCAGCTCAGGGTCTTCAAAAAGCCAGTTTTCGCTCCAAGCATATAGGGAACCTTCCTGGGTACTGATTTTATTTTCCATCTAAGAGTCTGTAATGGTCAGAGGCCCTGTGTGGGCTATTTGGATGGTGCTTTTGAGCACCAAAAGGAAGGAAAAAAAAAACTTATTTTTTTTCTGGTTCTTCGTTATGATGTCTAGTTTTCGGGGTTGTTTTGAAGTTGATTGGGGCTTAGCTTGGTGACGGTTTAAGGCCATGTTTATGGACGATTTCCAGGGTCTCAATCGATGGGTTTTTCGCCCGCTGAAAAGGTTGTTTCCAAGATGAGTTTGGGTCGAAACCGCATGGACAGAGCTCCGCAGCTCTCGAGCACGCACAGACAGTTCCATGTCGCCGTAGGTCACTCATTCATCCGGGCTTCCAACTTCGATGGCCATACTTTCTCGCAACCTCGATTCGCATATGTAAGCCCTGACTCTATGGAAATATCTTTGAGTCTAGAATCCATCCCTATATAGCTTGATTCAATTTTAGCTCATATTATGTCCGAAATTGATGAAAGAGCCTTAGCTTCAGTAGCTTGTGTGTCACAACGTCGCCGATTTTCTTCATGGCTTTCATAACTTGCATAAATTCTTCTGTTAGACCCAAATTTGGCGCGAGACTCTATGGAAAGCTCCTCGAGTCTTAATACGCCATGTGCCCGTGAATGACATTCGTTCCCCACATATTTTTCTGTAATTCCTCTGATTGTAGCACCGCTGCAACTGGCTGTGGTGATGATTTGCGCTGGCCTAATACATTAGTCTCAAGGGAGGTTGTTTGGTAATTATATGCATGTTGATATAATTATCCATGAGGCTTAGGGAAATGCATGAGTTTCGTATGATTTGAGGCTATCAGATATTTGCTGTAAAGTTGGCTCAGGGACATGGTGTCACTAAATCTAGAGATAAAGTAAGTCATTACCCGACAGGATGACTCAGGATGTCAATGTGGTGTGTTAAGATGTTGGCATGAATTGTATGATTTAAATTGAATTTATGTGTTTAGTGATATAAATGTCCAATTTATAAGCCGGGTTATCATGCATGAGTAGGCATATGTGCATATAGCACCATAATATATAGCATGGTATGAATTGGTGTATCAAGACAGACAGATATCATATGCACAGGATTATCACGTAAAAATGGGCGGGTGTGCATGGTCGTTGTCATTCACCACTTTGTGAACTGGTGGTGGACTCACATCGGACGATGTCCAATAGCCCACAATCTTCATGGTTGTAAATCAACACCGTGTGTGGTGTTGATGGTGCAAGTCGCTCGTGGACAATGTCCCAAAAGAGTCGCTTAAGCTGAGATTGTCCACTGCTTTGTTCTTAAAGTGGTTTTAGATTGTCATTGTTATTTATAAAACAAAAGGCTTTTGTTTTGGATAAAGTGACTGTCATTGAAATGTCAATGCAGAGTTTCACCTCGCATGCTGATTTCAGGAGCTCAGTCGACTCAGTTTAAGAGGATCTGCTATGGCCTCGCTCACGGGACATGTTGAGTCGCATCTCATTCATGACATGTAGGTTTCCATTCTAGGCTGGTATCCTCCGGAGGGGAGTGTTTATTTGTTGCATGACCATTGTATGCGGCACTTAAAGGAGTAACCCTGGCTGATTTTACTTCGCTTGGCATTACTTCACCCCATCACGGGACCCCCTTTCGTGCACAAGGAATGCAGGATACTAAGGCCACTAGGAGGCCGATATTGAGAAGAAAGCCGATTGTGGCTTTGATTTATATTTTGTAAAACATGTATTGTAATGCTTCATTTTGAGGTATGTTTTCAGGATGAGAGTGATGTACTTAAACTCTATGGACTATGGTTTTATAAATATGTGGTTTATATGTTCAGTACGATAAATGGGCCCCACGTGGCCATTTTAACCGTAGATATTGACTCTGAGGTCGCCAGGAGTAATATTAGGCCATGTTGCCATAACACGTTGTATTCAAGTAGCTCCCGTAAAGCGCGCATCGCCGATTGGTTAAATTCGAGTCCTAAGAAAAAAAATAGGACTCAATGGTGTGGTGTCAGGTTACCCGACATCCAAGAATCTTTCACGGGTAGGTTGTCAATGGACCCTTGGGATTTGGGGCGTCAATACAACTTCTTCTAAAGAAGTAGCTTGTTCATTAATGACTTTAACATGTACTGACTCTCCAACTTCAACCAAATTACTGCCGAAGATTCCTCATCCATGACATGGTACATCACCTCATCGGCCAAACACATCCTGATAGTTAACGCAACCCTCGTTTTCGAATCTTCCCACTCCATGTCAGTCGTTCCTTCGGGTTGTTTTCCAGTCAACGCCTTCACCAAACCCTACTGCACGAACACATCCTTAACCCTCCTCTGCCACAATCCAAAGTTCTTGGATCCATCAAACTTCACTATGTTCGCAGAGTAGATCACAGCCATCGTAGCCTACACTCTGATACCAGTTGTTTAGAATTGTGCAACAATGGTGATAAGAATTGGAGAAGAAAAACAAGCAGAATACACATAGATTTTACGTGGTTCGGTAGTATGCCTACATCCATGGGAACGACGGCTTGAACTTTTCACTATCACTAAATAGGGTTACATATAAAGGTATTTATAATAACCCTGGATATGACCAAATTATAAAAATACCCCTATACTCTAAATATATTGTATCGTACCGTAGGGGCAAACAACCTGATATTTCACCCCCTCTCTTAACAAAAGAGGTTATGCATGAAGGGAAAATGCCTTCGCTATGCTCCACTCTGCTCAAGAATTTGCCCAGCCCTTCTAGCCTCAATATAAGACACATGCCACAAATGCCATTTACTACAAAGCTCACTCAATAATGCTCATTTAAAACCACACCACCAACGGGGTACAAATGCAGTTTAGTTTACTTTAAGATGTCTTCAGCTCATACATCATTGATCTAATGTGATTACGTGCACACACGCGCATCATTCGCTGTCATATGCTAAGGAAGGATGTAAAGTCTAGACTCATTTGATGGGTATTGTTACTCCAAGAATTTGACATGGAAATTTGAGATAAAACGGTGTTGTCGTAGCCGCCAATCACTATCCTATTGAAGGAGAGAATGATAGTGAAAAAGCCTAAAGCCAGGCCCATGAATTCTTCCCTGATGAACAATTGACAGATGCCGCAGTTCCTCAACCTTGGTATGCCGTTATTGAAAATTTTCTTGCATGCAAGGTATTTCCAACAAAGGAAGAAATTTCTTTATGATGTTAGATTCTACCAATGAGATTATCAACTCTTATTTCACATGTGCTAACTGCTGTGAGGCTATATTCAAGATAGAAATTAACTGATCACAATAGAATGCACTCTTTCACTTATATGGTTGCCACCCCTGGGAGCCACAAGAGCGTCTCAAAAGGTAATATAGTCCTGTTTCTATTGCTTGCCTTATTTCGGGACTGTTTTGTCTTTGTTAAGAGATGTGATCGTTATCAAAGAGTTGGTTACATGCATCTCTAGGAGAAATGAAACGCCTCTCAAAAATATGCTTGAGGTTTAGTGATAGGCCGAAAGCGTGATGTGGTAAAATTGTACGCCTATGTGTGCAAGTGCACGCGTCGTATCAAGTAATATAATGTACCTAGGAACGGATTGATTAGTGCCCAAAAAGTGCTATTTTGAACCCTATTTATTATAGGTTTTGAGTGCTTTTTGTGTACTAATCATTCTAATTAACCCGACACATTAAGGTCCCTACTATTCTTATCGATCGCATTTTAGGCAAATTTTTTTCTCGCTTTTTGAGCTATGCCTAAATTGTTGGAGTCGGTCCAGCATGAAGAATTAGAGTCAAAACTCAGTGTCAGATCAAAAACCAAAAAGTGTTAATAGCGTGAAAACATGAAATTGGAGAGCACCCGTGAAATTGGTTCCCGCGAGCACTATTCCTTCCTACAAAGACACCACGCCCTCCTCCCGCTGCCCGTTCTCGCTTTACGCTATGCCCCGGCTTGCTTTCGCTTTCTTGGCTTTTTTTCCATTTTACCCCTGTAATAGCCTTCCGATTTTGGTTTTTTTTGTAACTTCCCTTACATTGAGCATCTATATAAGCCTCAATCTGTAAAAACTTTGTATCAATCAACTTCAATCAATAAAGTGACGGGGGAAGCTTCCTGCTCTCCCGCTTGGCTTCTCCTTCCTCTCCTCTGTTTCACTTTCTTTTGTTTTCTTTTCCATTTTTCTGGCCAAACACCCTTTTGGATGATGACAAATCAAAGGATGTTCCTGGCTAAACCCTTCCATCATTGAAGGGGAAGGCCACTACAGCTGCCAGGTGTTTCCATGTTCTCATGCTCTTCATGTTTGCGTTTAAGGGTATTTCAGGTCTTAAGCTTCACACCATAGGTTAAAATCTCTTAAGCATGCCCTCCTTAATGTGTATTCGGGCAAGTTTTCAATTAATGGATACTTTCACTTATCCATTAAGGCTCACACATTGCTCCCTCGCTAGTTATCGGAGTGTGGTTTTTGAAATGTGTTTTCACCGGCAGGACATTTATGCCCATTTAAATGCTATGGTGTTTCAAAAGGGAAAATCATAGGGTTTAGTTTTTAAAGCAATGATCCTGCCGAAATGACTATGTCATCCTCCCCAACGCCGAGAAAAAAATACCGTGACATGTCAATACCCTTAAAACCCTAAACCAAGCAATCCTAAACTTCAAGGGGTTCTATTTTACATTTTTCTTTACTTATTTTTATTTTTAATCCGCACCATCCACCCCTCGCTTACCAAGCCTTGAAATCCAAAAAACCAAATTCACCATTTTTGAATCAACACAACTACTCAGACGAAGAAAACCCATCCCCGTACTCGACCCTGTGAGTCGCTATATCAAGAAGAGTTTTTACTACTAGTAGGAGCTAGGATATAAATTTTGTTGATTCCAATACACCTATCGTGGGCATCTAATCAAAATGGCGTCGTTGCCGAGGATGGTGCCTATGCATTTGACGAAAGTCAGGGAACACTTGTGATCTTCATCACAAGTATCGGGTGAATTTCTTTTTATATTACAGTCTGCTTACTATTTATTTCATTTCACTGTAAAAAAAAAAAAAAAATTGCTGCAGGATTGTTTTTGTGTAGGCTTGTGTTGCCCTGTTTTTGCTGCAGGAATACATGTTTCAGTGGGCTTGAATACTGACCAAATGGAAAGAGGTAGCAATACGCTGAGTATTCAAGGAGAGAGAAACCCTAGTACATACATGTCAATGAGGGACTACAGAAACCTTCCATGAAAAATCAGCAACCTTGGGGGAGAAATCCAAACCCATAGTCCATGGAAACTATAGAAATCGCGACGAGCGCACTCTCCTCGTAGCGTCCCCCCTAACTTATGCACCTCCTCAACCATCACGCCCAATCACCCCGCCTGAGCAATTTAATTCTTACAAAACTAGTGGGTGATGTTAAGGGCGTAAGAAATTCAATTCCCAATTAAGTCAAAGAATTCGTGCTGTGGAGAACTCCCTGGAGCAGAAATTAGATGGGCTTCAAAGTGGAATTGATCACAAAATCGGGCGAACTGCGTGCATATCACTTCAAGGCTCGCCCAACAACATGTCCATCAAAAAAAGTGAGGAGAATTTGAAGAGAAGGGCTCATGAACCCGGTCAAATGCAACCTCATGGGAATCCGAGGCAGAACCATTGGGAGGCTCCCCGAGGAACTACCAGCAAGGGAAGCAAGGGGAGGCAGAGGAAAGGGAGCAGGGAAGAAAGCACCAAAGGCTCGCCTTCACCCAATCCCCATAAATTATTCAAGTGCCACCGCCAACCCAAACAACCCACCGCTACCAACATCCCGCCTACACTCCGGCATCTATATGCAACACTCCGGGAACACTCCAAAGAAAGGCCACTCCATTTTTCTACACTCCTCGCCTCTACAAAAACCTGCAGAAGTTAGTGGCCACGCCCAAGCTTTGCTACTACATCCAAGACATTAGCAACCAATTGCCATTGCAAGGGCACAAGGATGAAACTGCAGTCAAGTTCGATTTTGGAGCACCGAACCTCAGATTTTTAAGCTCCACTCAATTCCGACAAATTTCCAAAGGCTTTGAGGAACATGTTTTTGGGGTGCTCGCCTCCCCACTTTTTTTTTCTTTACTATCAAGGATAGGTAATATCTTCTTCAACTTTCCAAATCCAAGACCTATCGTGTGGAATAATGTGACATTTGGTCGGGGGAGTTAGCATTAAGTGTGGTATTATTTTGTTTTATATTGAGCAAGCCTATTTTTGTGATGTTCAAAGGGTTTGTCGGTTGTTCTTTTGCGGTCGCGACTATACACCTTTCTTTTTTTCAAAAATTGCACCCACTTTTTAGGGTTTTGCCTAACCTGCAAGTTGGAAAATTGAAACTTTGTCCAATCCTATTGATGCTGGGAGGATGCCATGCCTAGTCGAGCGGATGATTAGTTGAATTCGTTGTATTTAACCTTTTCTTCCACCTTAGCTAACCACACATGCTGCATATTAGTTTTCAACAAGTTAAAAACTACCTACCTCCTAAACATTGTATAACCTACTCCTAGTTTCAAGCAATCTCACTTGTAATAGGTTAAGGACCCCCATGTATGTAAGGCCAATGTATCTCCAAAAGAAAAGAAAAGAAAAAGAAAAAGAAGAAAAAATTGCAACGCTTTGCTCAAACCCGAGCACCCACCGAGGGGTTTGCGGCCAAGCCTTTAAAGCCCGGTGCCCTAAGCCAACTGTCAGATCACCGAATTCTGCTGTTCACTACTGGGTGGACGGGTGAAGTTTAATGAGTCAGAGGGTGTTTGAGTTTCGACCATTCAAGTCCGTGGTGAAACCCGAAGAGCGAGTGCCGAAAGATCCTTATGACTTGATGCCCTAAGCCTTAATCGTCGAGTCATCTGCGGATCCCCTCGTTACATGGACTTTGGTGAGGTCGATTCTCAGACAGACCCTACAACACAAAAAGAATTGTGTGGAATAAGCAGGTGGGTCTTGATCTATTTAAGTCAAGCTAGCATGCTAGAAGTCAGGCAATACCAGGTCAGGGGAGAGAGTGCAAATGGGTAGTTTATTGTTGAGAACTCGATCAAACAAACACTTGGGATTTTGGTGGAAGTTCCCGTTGAGTCATCGTAGAATAAGCTCTTTGATACTCCATTGTATGGCATTCACCCCAGATAAAGGCTAGACTAAGTTCGTGAATTCTCATTAAGGGTCGTGCATTACTTTTCACAACCTTTTGAATTGCAACCTTTTGTAACATACTTTATCAAGCTAGGAGGCTCTCTCTTTCTTTCTTTCTTTCATCGCTAAGGACTAGCAATGTGTGTTGTGGGTAAGTGATTAAGGCCAAAAATGCTATTTTGAACCCTATTTATTATAGGCTTTGAGTGCTTTGTGTACTAATCATTCTAATTAACCCGATTTGGTACATTAAGGTCCCTATTATTCTACATCGGACGCATTTTTTGTGGCAAATTTGCGCCATGAAATAATTATGCCTCAATTGTTTAGTCGATCCAAGATGAAGAATTGTGAGTCAAACTTTATCAGAGATCAAAACCAAGAAGAAAGAACAGCGTAAACAAATGAAATCAGGAGCACCCGTGGGAAAGCCTGGTTCCCGCGAGCACTGCCCCTTCCGCAAGACTGCTCCTCCCGTCGCCCGTCTCCCCGCTTACACTATGCCCCGTTCGCTTGCTTGGTTTTTTCCATTTTACCCTTCGTAATAGCCTTCCGATTTTGGTTTTTTTGTAATCTCCCTTACACTGAGCATCTATAAGCCTCAACTGTAAAAACTTGTATCAATCAACTTCAACCAATAAGTGAGACTGGGAAGCTTCCCCCGCTCCCGTCTGGGCTTCTCCTTCCCCCTCCCCTCCTGCTTCACTTTCGTTTTTCTTCCATTTTTTCTCGCCAAGCCAAACACCCTTGATGATGACAAATCAAAAAGATACCGCTAAACCTCCCATCCTGAAGGGGAAGGCCACTGGTGCCGCTTTGGATGTAAGCCGATGTTCTCATGCTCTTCATGTCAGGTGTTTAAGGGCATTCAGGCTCCCTGCTTTCTCACCATGTGTTAAAATCTCAAGCATGCCCTCCTTAATGTATTTGGCAAGCTCGGGTTCAATGGATACTTCACTAGATCCATTAAGGCCTCGCTAGTTGTCTCCTCGCTGTTATCGCGGGAGTAGGGCTTTTGAAATGTTTTCACCTGCTGGGGTGACATTTTCGCCCATTTAAATGCTATGTTTCCAAAGGGAAAATCATAGGTTTAGTTTTTAAAGCTAATGAAGATCCTGTCGAAATGACTATATGTCATCCCCAACGCGAGGAAAAATACCCTGGGGGACATGTCAAGTTACCTTAAAACCCAAACCAAGGTCTAAACTTCAAGGGGTTCTATTTTACATTTTTCTTTACTTATTTTATTTTTAATCTGCACCATCCAACTCCCCTGTTTTTACCAAGCCTTGAAATCCAAAACCAAATTCACCATTTTTGAATCATTGCGAATCATTTGTACGAAGAAAACCCATCCCTTTGTTCGACCCTAGAGCCACTATATTGCAGTAGTTTTGCTACTAAGAAGAAAGAGCTTAGGATATAAATTTTTGTTGATTCCAATACACCTACCGGTGGGTACCTAATCACTGATATCATCCACTCGTGGGAGTAGTTTCATTGATTACTGAAATTAGCCTTTGAATATTATCTAGACGTAAGCTTTGAATGACTAGTTAACTAAGGTTCGAGGTTAACTAAACTAAATTATCTTAGTAAATCATCGTGTCAGGAGACGTGCCTGCCTCCCCCTGCCACTTTCGGCGGATTACTACCTAGAGGAATTATTATTCAGCCTTATCCATGATCATTGATGGCTATGATCTTGCTTCACGAGATACCTCTCTCTCGAGGTATCCCCCATTCCTGTGAGAGCGTGGTCAGGTATCTCTACTCTCACCCCGATGCCCGAAACGCTTTAAAATGTTCTGAACCTTAATCGCCACCCTGGACCAGATATCTCTACGTATCAAATCGATCGAGGGTCATTCCATTCAAATCCCCGGCGTCCTCATCTCCTCGATCCTGATACCAACAAAATCATGCCAATGGTTGGCTAGACATCACATGGTATAAATCACAAATATAGAGCGATACAAACAAGTCATAAATAATCGACATTATAAAATCAAAATCTTTAATCCATGCAACGTGACAGTGGTTCAACAAACCCCAGATGTGAATCTACAACATAATACCGACTTGAGACACAACATAATCAATCTAGAAATCATCGCCAGCTTTGTCATGCAAAAGAAGAAATACAAAAGGAAGTAAGCCTCCTCCACGATCCCGGGCCGCTGCTATCGCTCAAAGCTGTCCTATGCAGACACTTTCGATCCCTCAAAATTTAGTCTCCCCTTGCTTCTTTAATGATACAGTTGGTGCAAAATCGAGTGGCGCCGCGACGCCGGGTCACTTTGTTGACTTTCCTCCGTTGACTGTAGCGTCGCGACGCTGTTACATTGCGTGTGACGCCCGAGACGCAGCCAATATTCTTGCTTCATGTGCATCTAGTAAATCAACCAAAACCACATCCCGACCGCAATTCACAAAACTCCTAAATCAAATCTAGGCTATAATGTGTTTATTTAAATGTAAAATCAATCAAAACATAAAGCGACGGGTATACTATGAGTGTTTTGTGCACTCATCACACCCCAACTCAGCTTCGTTGTCCTCAAGCAAGAAACCGATCAAACCCGACAATACCCCGACATACTACGCTCAACGCCATGATTGTGATGTTGATGCTACTAGAACAAAGATCAAAATGGGCCAACCTGTGTGTCTTGCCTTTTTTTTTATTCGACTTCTCATAGGATCCATAGGGTTGTTTGACTTTCGAGAGAATTCAGTTGAACATGGTTCAATGGACAAAGTACTCAACCTCCTAGTTCAATAGCCTTTCTCCCAAAAGCCTATGTGCAAGGGATACGTGGTCTCTAGCATATAACCTTGCTCCTAAGACTCCCAAACTTGAATTCAACTCACCTATTTGGAAGATTTTAACCACGGAAGGATGAGAACGCACCCCTTTTTATGCAACTATCCTACCTACTCATGAAAGAAAGAAAAAAAACCCAGTGCCTTTAAGTTAATGCTCGAAAGTGTCCTCAGCAAGGATTCGTCGCGACTTCACCAAATGTTAGGCACCGCGCATTCGCTCCCTCGAACTCATCTCCGAACACTCCACCAAACCTATAAGCCCTGCCGTGGGACACGCCCATCCTCTGTCCCATGTAATTCGCAAAGTGAAGTCAATGCACTCCTCTGGCCCGCTGGCTCAAGGCACAGCTTTCTGAGCAAGCCCCTCTGACCGCCTCAGATTCCTAAACAGCTCCCACTCTATTCTGTCCATATTTTCCTTTTTCTTTTTTTTTAATTGGGGCTCCTGGCAACCTCTTCTTTCCAAGGTGTCCTACCACTTCTCAGAGCTTAGAAGACCCCCAAGGTTTGTCGAACTGGCAGGGAGCCTCTGAGCCTGTATTATTATCCCTGAGATCACCTGTGTGGTGTGATAGCCTAGTTGAGAATTGGACTGCCTCCACCGCTCCATCCGGAAATTCCCGAGCATCTAACAACATACGGATCTTTTCTTGATTATATGTGTTTTTCTAATAAGATTTGAAGTGGTTAAAAGTGATCCTCGATTAGCAATCATGGCATCACGCACACAACAACCTAAAACAATCCTAAAAACTGAATCCCAACCCTAACAAGACACCTATAACTAAGCACACACTTAAAATACTAAATAGCAACGCACACAAAAATTATAACCTAGAACTTACTAAAGCAGCAGACACCAATATTTCTCGAAAGCAAAACAAATACACCAAAACTCCGGACATTTCCACACTTCAAACAAGCGGACATCGGCCCCCAATGTCAATGAAATAATGAGAGAGGGTGAGGAAACTTCGGTAGTCGGTCGGATCCTTCTTGATGGCGGCGTGATGGCGTTTAGTGGAAAGCGAGGAAAGTGAACAAGGCCCGATCTTGAGAGAACTTCTTGAGTACGAAGGATGGCGGCCTGGTTGTCTAGAACTGTGCTCATGTCGGCCCAGAGGGCCTCCACATCCTGGTTGATGAGGACATGGTGCTTCTAGGTCTCATCCTGAAGACCTGCGAGCAGGCGTGGAGCCGACAGGTCCTCGGGATAGTGGTGGGGCCAGTGGGATCTCCCTCGGGGCGGTGGTGGTGGTGGTGGATGGGAGGAAGGCGATGGCGGTGGTGGATGGGAGGAGGTCTGGCCACGGCCCCTAAAGGTGTGCAGGAGGCCAAATAGACCCAGTACTGCGAGCTCCTCCTCATCTGAGGGTTCATTGCCTGAGTCATACATCGCCTCAGGTCGTGGTACACCTAGATTGTCACGTTTGACCATAATGGTCTTGATCGGGTGTATCCATGCCTCATTATCATCTAAGGGCACCCGGCTTGCTTGCATAGGCCGTAAATGAGAAAGGGGTGCACAAGGTTCATTTTCGCATCCCGGTTATAGAGGATGGCATCCTCGATAACCTGCCCAACATCGAAGGGTATGTCCTGAATGATGGCGTAGTTGAGCAGGGCACGCTTGGTTGTCACCTCACACACGTTCGTCGTCGGAATGAGACGCGACGTGATGATGGCTCAATACCACACCTGCCAGAGATATAGGCCAAATGTTGCTTTTGGAAGTTGCACGGTGTACCTTCACTATTGAGCTTCCGAGTACCACGCCCGTTGGTCGGAACCGAAGGACCTCGGGGTGGTCGATTAGCTCATGGAGGCCTATCAAAGGCTCGGGGGACCGGGTTGGATATCGTGGTTGATGAACCGTGTGAAGTCTGCCCGCACTGCGCACCCGAACCTTTTTCACTGCATGGGAGCGAGGTTAGTGAGATTCCCAGTCTCCCGCTCGTCGCAGTTGGGTAGGAGGTTGGCATAAGCCCGCCATCCCTTATTCTGGTATCTGAAAGAAGTTTCGGTGGAGTGGAATCCCTTTTCTTTGATGAATGACCTATTTTTACAAATGGTGCCAAACGTTCGGCGGCACCTTCATTGTGGAAAAAACCCTAGTGAGGTCGAAGTCGGTATCGACTCTCAACGGCCCACGACCGGTTTAAGCGGTCGACTTTGTTGCCCCCTCGACATGTGGGTGGCTCTATGCCTCCAGAATCCTGCCAAGTGGCGCCGCCCAGGTATAGAGGGCGCAAGGAGGCCTCGGGTGGCAGACAATTGAGCGAGCACCTAGTGGGCACGATGGGACTGAAGGCTGAAATGTTTACAAGGAGACTGGCACGACCTCTAGACACACCTAAGGTCCCTTCTAGCTTTAACCCGACCTAAAGGTAGGGACAAGACGGTTCCTACCCGAAAGAATGCCGAACTCATTGGGATCCGACAGGAATAGGGGATAGGGCACAGAGCTAGGGGTCATGGGGTGATGGATGATGGGGCTCTGGAAAGACCCAGGGGTCGTAGGGCTGGCGCGGGTGGTCTAAGATCAGTGGTGGTAGAGGCGACAGAGTGGTCGGAGGTCGGAAACAATGGAGATGTGGGTCAGATAAGGCGTGTGGGGAGGACAAAAGATGAGGAGCTTAGTTCATAAAACATAAAGAGCAAAATCATGGCGTTAAGATAGCGCCCGCGACATTACGGCATATAAATCTAACATCGCGACGTTGAAGTCCAACGTCGCGACATTGGAGGGGGGCTTGCAATTGACGTCGCGACTTTGGAACCAACGTCGCGACATTACAAGGGCTTTAACGGGGATCAGTCAATGTCGCGACGTTCGGGCTCAACGTTGCGATGTGACAGAGGCTAGTGTTTTCGGGGTTCATTCAACGTCGTTGAAAGCCAACGTTGTGACGTTTCAGAGAAGGTGAAAATGAAACATTTTTCCACATTGCATAAGTTTAAGAAAACCCCCTAAATGAGGTTTTGACCCCTCCGCCTGCTTGGAATGAACTTATCGAGCGGATCCTCCACATTAATTGATGTCTCGGGCCACGAAGACAGGCCGACCCTGAAAATCCCAATTACGGAAGAGGAGATAAAACCAAACCAAAATTAAAGCAAACAATAAAATTAAACTATGGAGAGAAAAATTTCAAGAAAAGCTTGGGTTGCCTCCCAAGTAGCGCTTTGTTTAATGTCGTTAGCTCGACCGCCCTGCATCTCAATATTTGATTTTTAGAAGAAACTGGGAATGCTGAAGCATCTCCCTATAGTGCTCACAAACACTACTCAAGGTGGATGAAATATTTTTCCTTCCATGCCCTTGACCCTCTCGGTGTCTTTCTGTGCAGCAATAGGCTTATCCCGAAAATTTTTTGCGTCGACTTGCAAGATCTCTATGTAGTGAAGTTCTAAGATATCTTCATTTGGATCATCATCTAGATGCTTCATGGGCTGGAATACATGGAAAGTGATCTCGTCTCCTTGGACTCTCAATTTAAGCTCACCTTCTTGCAAATTGATTTGCGCCTTTCCCGTGGCCAGGAAGGGTCTACCAAGTATGATGGGAACTGAGTCATCTTCCTCCATGTCCAAAATGACTTAGTCTCTTTGGAAGGGCAATTTACCCACTTTTACTAGGACATTTAGGTTATACCCAGGGATGTTGGTAGGACGTGTCAGCTAGTTGCAAGCAGTTTTGAAGTCGATTTTGGTTCCCGACTTTAGCCTTTTGAAACATCGGAGCGACATCCAAGTTGATGCTTGCTCCCCCAAATCACCTCAGGGGCTTTTCCGATACTCGGTTCCTACTCCAGAAATTGTATAGCAAAGCTACCCGGATCTTGAAGTTTTGGGGGAAGCTTCTTTTGCAGGATGGCACTGCATTCCTCGGTTAAGGTGATAGTCCCATATTCCTCCAACTTCTTCTTACTTGCCAAGATCTTTTCATAATTTCATAACTTGGCATGTTCTCCGATTCACCTCCATAAAGGGTATATTGTATGTAGCTTCTTGAAGATATCAGAAACTTCTGACGCTTCTCAGCTTACTCTTCTTGACGTGGGAATCTCACGGAATTAGTATGGTAGGATTCGTCTATTCTTATCTGTTTCTCGGTCTGCTTTCCTTACTTATTATCATTGGCGCTCTCGTATCTAAAATTTGCTCCCCTTGCATCTGATCTTTTGGGATGACCTGATCTTGCTCTTTAATTTTCAGTTCTCTTACCGTTGGTTGTGGCCCCAGGGATTTCCAACTCTCTCCCACTCCTTAGAGTGATAGCCTTGCAGTACTCTTTCCCTTCTCGTCTCGGGTTCACTTCTAAGTTGCTTGGTAAGGAACTCGACTGCCTTTCTGTCAATAGATTGGCCATTTGGCCCATCTACACCTCTAAATTTCTCATCTACGCTGCTTGATTGCTCAATTGAGTGACCTGGTGTTGCATATTCGCCTTTGTTTCATTCATAAAGGCGGTATGTGAGGTAAGCATTTGCACAAGGGCTTGTTTCAAGTCCACCTTTTTCTCGGGAGGTGGTTAGCTCACTCGGGGTGGTGGCATGTTGTTCTGATTATTCCTCCATCCATAACCTTGGTTGTTCTGATTATTCTTATTATTACACCACCCTTGGCCTTGATTCTGGTTCTGATAGTTGTTGCTCCCATACTGACCCTGTTGTTATGGCTGACTCTGATTAAACCTCGACACATACTAGGCATGCTCTACTGTTTGTTGTCCCAACTGACATTCTGTACTATTGTGCTGACCTCCACTTAATTCACATAACTCCCATGGGCTAGTTTGGATGGCATTCGCAGTACCCTGCTGCCTAGTAAGCTATTTAGTGAGTTGCGCGATATGAGTTACCATATTGCTGAGAACCTCGTTATTTGTGCCGCCCACGGCCTTCACTGGTGTAATCTTATCTCTAGGCCACTGATTAGTGTTAGTAGCAGCATCCTCTAGGATTTCATATGCTTGGCCCGTGGTCTTCTTCATTAACACACCTCCTGCTGAGGCATCAATCACTGTTCTAGTCGCATTCCTCAGACCATTATAGAAAGTATGGACTTGCATCCATCTGGTCAGCCTGTGGTGTGGGCACTTCCTCAACAGTTCATGAAATCTATCCCATGCTTTTGCCAAGCTCTCTCCCTCCAGTTGTCCAAAAGTATTGATCTCTTGCACCAACTGTGCAATTTTTTCAAGTGGGAAGAACTTTATCAGAAACTTCTACACTAGGTCGTTCCATGAAGTAATAGAATCCGGTGGTTGACTTGTCAACCAATGCTTTACTCTATCACCTAGTGAGAGCAGGAACAATCTCAGCCTGAGTGCCTCTTGAGTTACCCCATTATACTTGACCGTGTCACATACTTCGATGAAGTTGGTCAAGTGCATATTCGGATTCTCATTTGGCAATCAGGTGGAGCAGGATGTTGAAGCATGCAATAAGGTCATGACCCGGCTCAAAGTTGTTTGCTGGAATAGGTGGTCTTCGGATAACCCCGTCTGAAAAAGCGTGGGTGGTAGAACAAATCTTCTATGACGTAAATGGATTATCGGGTTGTATAAACGGTGCAGGCGCTGATTCCTTAGGTATTCCCATTATGACCCCTTTGCGGCTCGTTTTAACCCGGTCGAGTGATCCTGCTCTGCAATGTGCATGATGCTAGATTTCAATATTGTGCTTCTCTTTGTTTTGCGTAAGCGGTGTAAAAGTTCTTTCGGTTCGGGATCACGAGGACGTAGTTCGGCTTGACCACACGGCCGCATACATTCACGATAACCTTAATGCGAAATCACACACAAAAGCATAAAAACCAAATTACAGCTCTTGTAAAAGCAAAATAAAAATAAAAATAAGAATTCCAGAGTAATATATAATTGCACTTTTTCAATATCAACTCTAAAACTCTTACCCGGCAACGGCGCCAAAAACTTGATAGGCCGAAAGCGTGATGTGAGTAAGGTAGCCGCTAATGTGCTAGTGCAGCGTCGTATCAAGTAATATAATGTACCTAGGTAACGAATCGATCCAAGGGAGAAGCGCGTTGATTACTGAAATTAGCCTTTGAATATTATCTAGACGTAAGCTTTGAATGACTAGTTAACTAAGGTTCGAGGTTAAACTAAACTAAATTATCTTAGTAAATCCTTTGTGTTGTTGAGGCGTTTGGGGGCTCTTGTCTCCCCTTTGCCACTTTTGATGGATTACTACCTAGAGGAATTACTATTCAGTCTATCCGTGACTTATTGATGGCGGGGTGATCTTGCCTACAAGATACCCTCTCTCGAGGTGTATCCGCCTATCTTGCTAGTAGGTTGAGTGTATCGCTACCTCTTTGATGCTCGGCAGCTTAAATGTTCCTAGTATGTCGCCCTTACTCGGAATCGGGATATCTCTATGTCTTGAATTGGCCAGAATTCGCTCTGTCGAATCTGGGTCCTCATCTGGATCCTGGGATACCCGGCAAAATCATGACAATGTTGGCGAAACATCCACATGTATACTAAATCACGAGATATAGACCCAGTCTGAAATAGTCATAAATAAATGAATAATATAAAATCAAAATCTTTAATCCATGCAATCGTGACAGGGTTCAACAAAACCCTAGATGTGAATCTACAACATACTGGCCTTGAGTATACACATAATCAATCTAGAAATCATGAGCAGTTTTGTTTGCAGAAAATAAGAAATACAAAAGGAAGTGTCTTCTCCAATGATCGATCAACGCTACTCACGCTCGGGTGCTTTCGTCCGTACATTCTTCGATCCCCTCAAAATTAGGTCTCCCCTTGCTTTTAATGATGTTGGTGCAAGAAATCGTGGTGACGTCGCGACATTAGGTCACTTTGTTGACTTTCCTTTGTTGACCAGGCGTCGCGACGTTGCGACGTGGCATCCAGTATTCTTGCTTCTTATGTTTAGCTCCAAATCGCCCAAAAACCACGATCCTGACCTACAATTCACAAAAACTCCGGAAATCAGATCTTGGGCTATAATGTGCTTATTTAAATGTAAAATCAACTAAAAACATAAAGTGGACGCGGGTATACTATGAGTGTTTTAGGCACTCATCATTGAGATATTTGATGTGTAAGGGGCATTTACTTCCTGAGACCATTTCCCCTATCTTTTGGGCATCTTTATATTCTCCACGCCGTGGACTATGTATCGAAATGAGTTGAGGCAATTACTACTTCGAAGAATGATGCCCATTAATGATTTAGTGAGTCTAAATGTAAAGTGCCCATTAATGATTAAGCAAGCATACTGACATATACTCCTCAACATCAAGGCCTTATTGGGGAAAACTATGCTAAGGGTACCAATTTTAAAGTATTTGAAAAATGAGGGCCAAGATAACTTATTTCAATCCTAGTCCATCGTGTGGATCAAATATTTGATAAAGAAATCCAAATATTTGATAGAGAGGATTGGTGTGTGAGTCTTATTACACCTAAGGTTTACATAGGTTGTACCTAAATTACATCATGGTTGCACCCAATTGTTATATGACTCGTACATAAGGCTCACGTACCTACAATCATCTTTATCAAATATTTGGATTCCTTATCAAATATTTGATCACATGATGGATTGGGCTTGGAATAAGTTATTTTGGCCCTTATATATTTTTCATACACTTTGAAATTTATACTCCTTAGCATAGTTTTCCCTTCTTTATTTACAACTTTTTGCAGAGACATGCGCATATGATGTTTAAAGAGTCTCCAAGTTTGTCCTCGGGAAAAAATTTCATATATCATCTACAAAAGAAAACATCACACAACTATGTCTTCATGAGAGCTTTAGATCAAGCACAACCTATATTATTGGGGTTCTTTCTTTTCTTAAGCACTTTTGTATTAGATTTTGTTGATGCACATTCAGTAGAATTTTTTTGCATTCTTTTCCTCTTTCTTTTGTTCTTCTAACAAGGTCTGAGAGTTGATTTAGTGGGAGATCATGGACTTGAGCTACCTCTCTATAATTAAGTATTTGTTTCCCATTTGCATATCGATCCATTTCATTAATGTTTGACTCTTCACATGAGAGTATGAGGCCGCACAGGAAAAATGGTGTTAAGAAGCATGATAATCATATTGAACCCAAATCCTACGAGATTGAACTTTTATGAACGTTTGCCAAATCCTATGAGTTTGGGCTTTTAGGAAAGTTTGTTTAATATAAACTACATGTAAACCTTTCACTCCCTGCTTTTGGTTATTTATCTTTAGAAATCAAGGGGAAAATCTTCTGTGGTTTAATCTCATTCTCATTTAGCATTCCTCAATTCTTCTTCTACTCGGAAATGGAGGTTCAGATAATGTGTACCGAGCTGATAAAACCATCTGCTCCTACCCAACCTTACCTCTGGACCTTGAAAATATCTCCGGTTGATCAAATCCAACATTCTATCAAAACGGCTGTCTTTTTCTACTACTCTGCCAACAGCAGCACTAGAATTGAAGAAGTTGAAAGGCGGCCTATAAACCCCGTGGAGACGTCACTATCAGAGACCTTGACTCGTTTCTACCCGCTGGCGGGAAGAGACATGGAAGATGGTAACTGGGTTGAGGACTGGTCATTGGAATTCGCCTTTCTCACCTTTTTGATGGGTTCTTGACAGCTAAATTCATTACTTCTTGGGCGACTGCAAGCCGACATGGCATAATAGATTAAGTGATTTGGTCGTCTTTCGGACTAACTTCTATCCTCCCAGTAACTGATTTACCCAAGATGAAGCGAAGGCCTCCTCTAATGGGAACTGATAACGGCATGACTGAAAGGACTGTGTTTGATGGGGCCAAAATATCGGCCCTCGGGGCAATTTCTCATGATCCAATCTTCCCACGGCAGCCTTCACGAGTGGAGGTGGTGACAGCTCTGATATAGAGATCTCTCACGAGAGTAAGCCTAGCAAAACATTGACGCTTGAGGACTTCTCTAGTCTTTCATAACATGAACTTACGACCAAGAATCGTTCCGCCATTACCACCCTTGTCTTTTGGAAATCTCCAAAGCAGGGTGATAACTAGATTTGTGGTGGTGGCAACGGTGTCTGTGCCTGTTGTTTCTAAAAAAATCAAGAACACTTACTCGTTGTTCCTTATCGGTACGAAAAACTTGACATAATCGATGTATGTCTTCAATGCTTCAATGTGTTATTCCAATTACTAGAACTGGAATCTCTTCCACAGTCCGAACACCCTTTTGCTTTTCTGTGCAAAAAAAAATTATGATATTTTTCTGTTTCTGCAAAACATAACATTGATCCCTTCATTTCCATCTCTTTCATGTACGTTTAATGTACATGGCGGGTTGAAGCTTGATTGTCTCCCGAGCCAGACGCCTCAACTCCTTAAGTATATGAAATTTGGTTGAGTCTAGCCCACATGAAATACGACGGCCAAGTCAACACTGCCTCCGGCTTTCGCCCGTAATGGGCTGGACTCATATCAATCAATGTGATAGAGATTTTATATTTAGAAACTGAAATCATTCATCTGAGTGAGGGCGGAGTGCGACTCACAGGCACGATAATAGGGCTCAATATAAGAAACCCCATACAGGCCATATTTGGAACGCCAACCTCAAAATATAAATTAATCCCCAGTGTACTTATATACCCCGAGCATTTTGAATTACACATAGTGAGTATTATTCGATCCTCGAAATTCTATACTCGATTCATCCTGGCGATAACAAGTATTCTAAATCATATCAAACTCCTATGATGAGATGATTAGAGCTGTGAATACAAGCAAAGTGTAAAACCAAAATGTTCTTTCTTTAAGCCCTCTCATATCATTAGATCTGAATTAACTCGCTTTCCTGAATGCACCCTTTATGTCGAATCATTCCATGACCATAGGATACACCCTTAAGGTACTTGAAACATTAATACATCACATCATGATATAGTCAAAAGTTGCAAAGGGTAAAGTGTTGAGATCTATATCAAGATCTCTTAAGGACTCACACAGTGAAGAAGCAGGGATCCATTCTTCGACTTCCTTATAGGTCGACTAGCACATGCAGTATGAAATGCATGCTATGGCAAAGCTATTCTTTTTCTTATCCTAAGATAAAGAATGTATGTCATTGCTCTCCTCGTTAGAGGTAATTTACCATACCAGTCTTAGCATGTCACAAATCTTGGCGCCCAGGCACGAAATTCTCATCATCTCAACGCTAATAGTGCTAGATGACTAATTTCACACTACATTTTATCATATAGACACATGAATTGTGGGGATATATTCATGTGAGTTCTTATTTAGAACCTCATCTTGGATTTCTAACCAAGCGACTTCAAATTATGTCTTTGAATTAAGTCGCTCCCGCTGCGCTCAAGTCGCTAATCAAGCGCTATAATTCAAATAGTCTCAATCTGCCTGGCGCACAGCGCTGGGCGTTGCTTGTGTGGTGAACCAATCTTAGTCTATCGACATACTTTATTGGGTATGCGACTCTACTCTTACGGTATCACCATAAAATAAACGTTGAATAATATGCGAAAACATTTAAATTCAACAAGCGTAAGCATCCTAATCGCCCGATTACGATGCATAAGCCCGGGGGATTTAACATGTCTAATGAATACATCCTAGCTGTGGCAGTGAATGGGTCGGCCGCCACTGTGTTTGTAGAAATGTATTTTAGGACCACGTCCTTATCGATAATTGCATCTCTAGTATAGTGATATCTTTTCTTGATATGTTTGGTCTTTCCATGATATTTAGGATCCTTGGCAACAGCCAATGCAGCAGTGTTGTCACAAAAAATTGTCACGGGCTCTGATACCATTGTTGTTTCTAAAAAATTAAGAACACTTACTCGTTGTTCTGGTCGGTGCGAAACTTGTATGTCGTGCCCATGTCTTCAATGCTTCAATGTGTTATTCCAATTACTATAACTGGAATCTCTTCCACAGTCCGAACACCCTTTTGCTTTTACGTACGAATTCTGATATTTTACGTTTCTGCAAACTTCATAACATTGATGCACTTCATTTCCATCTCTTTCATGCTCGTTTAATGTGTGGGCGGGTTGAGGCGAGTTGTCTCCAGAGACAAGCGCCTCGACTTCGCAGGTATATGGGTTGGGTTGAGTCTAGCCCACATGGGCGACCCAGCCCAAGTCCAACAGTTCCGGTGCAGAAGTTGAAGGGTTTGGTGGGTTTACTGATGGATTCATTCACAAAATCCAAAGAAACAGTGGTGGATCGGGAGGATGTGTTTCCTACATTGCTGAGAACAAGGAATGAGTTACATGAAGCTGTGGATAAAAGTGAAGTAGATGTATTCATGTTCGCGAGTTGGTGTAGGTTTCCTTTCTACCAAGTTGATTTTGGATGGGGGAAGCCTATTTGGATGAGCAGCATTCAATGGGCCTATGATGCCACTGTTCTTCTCGGAGATGGTGATGGAAACCTAGGTCGAAAATTTGACCCAAGCATTACTCTTAGCAAGCTTGCAGTTGTCCCGTCTTATGTTCTAACAAAACACTAAATGTTGGAGTCTTTAGATTATTTCTATTTTTATTTTATTTTATTTTATTTATTGTTAGGAAAAATCACAACAGTCGTCAGAGTAAGAGTGATTAAATTAAGGTTCATTCCATTTATCTTCTTATGGATGAGGACATGACAATGAATATTTGAGAATCATGGCAGTCTCTCATTTCTGAATTCACATGTCTTGAACAAAGCAGTATAATAGAAGGACAGGCCACCGAAATTGATCCTTATTTATATAAGAATTATTCTGGACCCAGATCTTCCAGCTAATTAGAGCAAAATAGTCCAAGTCACTGGGAAAATTCCCAAAAGAAATGCATGTTTGAGTCTATATAGAGGGACCACAAAAGTAACCATTGGCTAAGACAAAAAAGCCAGCTTTTCCATTCGTTTTCCTCAGGGAGGAGTTTATTAAGGCTAAATGCCAAATAAGAATCTGCATATTTGGTGTAAAGTCGGGAGCTTTTCTGAGTGCTTCTCTGGGGATGAGAATCTGAGGTCCTTTATACGCCAGATTACGAAAGATTGGGGTCGAGGCATGCACAGATCGGATAGTTCTTTCAGGTATCATACGTAGTTCTTGAGCGAGGGAATTAGGAATGCGAATATGTAACCGACGAGGAGTACATTTTGATCTAGTTGATCTTCTGTAGATGCATTTTGAAAAGCCAAGGCTATAACCTTCAATATGGAATGGTTGCAAGAGGAAAAAATTTATGGCAGAAGTAGAGCTATTCAATTGAGATGAAGAGATATGGCTGTCAATTTTCTTTACAGAAAAATAACAATAGTTTACACTGCTCTGACTTAAAAAAGAATACAATTCTTATCATCCAAAATTGTTGCCATCGGTGCTAATAAAACCTAGCTCAAATGGTTAAGAGCCTAGACTGGCATACGGAGGGTATGGGGTTCAAGTCCCAATTGGAACAAATTTGTGAGTAACAAAATAGAATACTATGATGTATTGTAAAAGTGAAAAGATATGAAAAAAATTTGTTGGCATTGGTTTGTGTTAGAATATGTTTCAAATTCCTGATTGGTATTAAATAGGTGTTAGGAAAAGTTTATGAAAATAACTTATGACCCTCCTATGAGCCCCTTTTAGCTTATTTCAATAAGCTTCATGGCGAAGCTTATCAAAAAAACTTAAAAAAGCTCATACGGAAGCCTAAAAACCAGACTAAGGGTAATAATGTATCTAAACACCTTAAAATAATGCATAAGCGCTTTTGAAAATATGCATCCAAACATAAATATCTTATTAAATAAAATACTTATAACATAAGCTCTCACCTAATAAATAAGCATTTATAAAAGAAGTACTTAATTAAGTTGTTTACCCAAAGATAACCTAATTCCTTTTTGTAAAAAATATTGTATAAAATAAATCAAGAGTTATTATAATATTGTAATATTATATTTCCTTATAGAATAAACAAAGGTGTTGGGAATATCGCTATAAATAAATATTCTATGTGTGAAAAAGTTACAAGAGAGATGAATTGTAAAGGATATATGGTGTATGTAAAGATGTAAGGATATGAGGGATTGAGAGTACATGAGGGACTGAGTACTATGAGATATTTTCTCATTATTGTTGGCATTATTAGGGCTTTATGATTTTTTTTAATCGTCGCAATACTCTAATATTTTAATCTTGTACTCTATTTTTAAGAATAGTTGAATGATTCTCTTCCATTTGTGGATGTAGGCATGATTGACCGAATCACATTAAAACCTCATGCACCTTGATGAGTGTAAAACTCATCTATTTTTAATCCATTTTTCTGGCACGTTTTTAACAATTTTAGATCTATTTGTATGCCCAATTATGAAATATTCACCAACTTTTTGTTTTGCATGAGTTAATTGAAAATAGAGAAAATCCCAGCAGAAAAGAAGCAAAAAGAGGAAAAAACAGCAGTCTGTGTCGCGACACATTTTTTATATGTCGCGACACAAAATTCAAGCAGGCCAAAGGAAGTATGTCTCAGCCAGCAACTAAATGTCGCAACAAAGCTCAGACAAAACTCAAGGCTTAAAAGAGCTTTCTAGGTCGCGACCGTAAAGTTTTCTATCGCGATAGAACTTGAAGAAGATTTTACAGAAATCCGTCGCGAAAACCTTGAAATCTGTCGCTACATACTTAAGATAAATGGTGAAGGAATTGTGTCGCGACATTAAGTCCTATGTCGCAACATAAAAGCTAAAGACTAATGGATGAGCTCTATCGCGATAAGAGACAATTCTGTCACAACAGAAAATATCAAGAAGGCAACACAAGTCATCTAAGACGAGTGTTTTTATGTTGCGACAAAGTTTTCAACATCAAACCCGACTCGAGGAAGAAGCGTTTGTGTGACATAGCATTAAGAATTCACAACCAAGAGCAACACAATCTGCTCGCGACAAGATTATTTATGTACTTAGCCGGACAAAACATGAAGGAGGTGAATTCCTTGTACATGACGAATCTTGAAAGAGCAACACAAGAAGTTTCCTGTCGCGACAATAAAAGCTAACGAATGATAAAATTATGTCATGACAAGGAAAAGTAGGTCGCGACAGAAATTGAAGAAGACTTGAAAATGGCGAAAGCAATTGTGTCGTAACACATAATTCTATGTCGCGACAAACAACGCAGCAAGCTACAAGAAGCAGAGAAGAAAAATCTATCACGACAGAAAATTGCTAGGGACTTAAAGAAATCCTGTCATGATAGAGAAAACTTTGTCGCGACAGGGTTGCCAGACTGAGAAACAATTGTTTTTCGCGACAAGGAAAATTATGTCACCACAAACTCCAGCAAAACAAGGACATGAGAAGCTAGGCTGAAACAGGTTTGGAGTCGCAACACAAGGCATTCCTGTCATGACAAGAATAAGACTGCTAAATACAAATTATGTCGCGACATTATCAAAGTATGTCACGACACAATCCAAGAGCAAGCCAAGAGAACAGGTCACGACATAATACAAGAAGCTATGACAAAGCGGCGACAAGTGAAAGCTATGTCTGCTTATAATTTTTTACGTCGCGTAAGAAGAGACCCGATTGGTACAGGAATTACGCTGAATCACATGCAATTAATGAAGTAAGGCCCAACATTGGAAAGCCTATAAATACATGCTTCTAGGGTAATGTGCGTAGCTTTCAGCAACTCCAGGATTTCTGGGTTGTTGAAGACTCTTGTACATTTTTATTTTTATTTTATTTTTTATTTTCTTATTTTCCATTTTAGTATATTTAGCTCAGTATAGTTTTATTTTGTTAGTTATTTAAAAAATTTCTGGATTTGGGTATTGTGCTGAAGTACAGCTTCGAGCTGGTATTTCTTTATAAAATCTTCTTTTCATTTACTGTTGATTTAAATGGATGCTGGATGGTTTCTGGAGTTCATTTATTTCAGTTTGTTTATGATTTTAGTGAATTTTCCTTATCAGTTAGTCACTAATATGAGTAAACCATTTTTGAAAAGTTGAGCTCATTGGAAATGGGTCATTGATGATAGTCATTTTGCTGCATAAGGTGGAAGAAACCTTTAATTAGAATTCTCGAATATATTTGATTGGTATTGTTTATAAATTTACTTGTTCTCAGCACTAGTACTGGGTGCGTGAAATTTTGCGTGGTGTGTATAGCATGCGCCTATGCGCCAAGTGCACGCCGTATACAAGTAATATAGTGTTCCTATGGTACGGATGCTCGATCCACGAGGATAGGTGTGTTGAATCTGAGAGATGGGCTTGTGAATATTATGCGAGATATAAGTGTTGTGTGAAAGAGTACTCGCGTCTGAATGTAAACTAAACTAACTGATCTGAATTAATTACTATGTAATGGAGACTAGGGCTATGTCTCCCCCTGCCACTTTCGATGGATTATTTCTTAAAGATGATATTATTCAGTTTATTTATGATTTATTGATGGCTAGGTGATCTTGCTTACGAAATACCTCTCGAGGTGTATCAGCCTATCTAATAGTAGAGTTGATTGTATCTCTACCCGACTCGATACTCCGAAATGCTTAAATGTTCTAACCTTAATTGCCACCCTTGGGATCGGAATATCTCTATTTATCGAATCAACCGAAGGCTGCTCTATTCGGATCCCTGGGCATCCTCATCTCTCGAATCTCAGATCTCCAGTATAGTCACGCTAATGTTGGCCAGACATCATCGTATAAATGATTCCACGTGAGATATAAAAGAAGATGATAGCAATTATAAACAAGCTGAATAATATAAAAATACTAATCTTTAATCCATGCGAGCGTGACGGGGGTTCCAACACCACCCTAAGGTATAATCTAGAACATACTGGGTGAAAATACAAATATGTAATATGTAAAACATCGAATTACTCTTGTCCAAGAGGAAAAATACAAATCACGAATGCTTCTTCAAGATCAATGTCACTCTTGCTCTGATTTTTCGTGCCCTAGTTAAATACAGTCACAATGCCTCGAATTACGCACCTTTTTGCTTTGTGATGAAGGCGAGAACTTCGCTGCGGCGTCGCGACGTTGCAGCGACGCGACGTTGAGACGTCGCGACGTTGCCGCTTGTTGGCTTTATATTGGATTGACCCAAGCGTCTCAGCGTCAGCGAGCGTTACGTACGACTTATATTGGTGACTGGCGTCGCGGCGTTGGGGCGTCCGCGACGAGGCGTCGCGACATTGGAGCGTCGCGGCGTTTCCAGCTCATCTTTATGCACACTTTCATCCTGCGCTCCATAATGCTTCCATAAAGCGCCCTTTACCGCTGGTACTTTGCATTCACACCGTGTACTAATCAGATATTTAGCTATAAAAATACGTATTTAAATGTAAAATAATGCTAAAAACGTAAGACAGACGCGAGTATAACCTGAGTGGTTTAGGCACTCATCACACTGACATAGCTTCTTGCTTGTCCACTAGCAAGAGCGGCTCTAAAGCGAACACACAATCTACATGCTATAGTCTAACACGAAGATAGTGATGCCCATGCGATAGATAGAGATCAAATTGAATGATTCTGCAAATCTAGTTCTGATTTGAAGTTCACGAGTTCTGAGGTGTTCGACTTTCGAAGAACTAGGTTGAACTCGGTGAGAGTTGACTAGTGCCTCAGCCACCAAAGATATTCAACTAACCTTTCCCAGGACCACACATGTGCGTAAAGGAAATAAATGACCTCTAGTGTACACTTAGGTTCCGACTCCCCGAACTTAGGTTCAACTCGCCTAATTGGGAGAAAATCTAACTACAAAAAAGGATCGGAGCGCACCGTTTGCAATTTCTCATATACTGCCACAGCATAGAACCAAAACTAGTGCGTAAGTTTATGTTAAGTGTTCATGTAGCGGGGATTAGTTGGTGACTCCCCACTAGTTGGTTAAGGGCACCGGGAATTCAGTTCCCCTCGAACGTCACCCCGAACACTCAACTAAACCTAAGAGCCCTAAGGCATGAGGAATCTTCCATCTTACGTCACAGCAGCGAGGCCGGTGAAGTCAATGACTCCGGCGGTTGGCTCGGGCATTGGGTTTAGAAGGCCCTTGGTGTGCACGGGATTCCGATGGAAGATCCCACTTATTCTATCTCTATCTATATATATATATATATATATATATATATATATATATATATTTTTTCTTTTTCTTTTTCTTTTTATTTTATTTTATTTTATTTTGGGGCTCGAAGGCAATCATCTTTTATTCACGGTGTCCCATCTCTTTAGTGTTTAGAGACTCCCAAGGTTTGTTGAACCTTAGTAGTCGGGCTCGGTATAGCGTACCCTAGGGATCATTTTTGTGTGTGTGAGTGTGATGGGCTCCACTGATGGTTTTCTTGAATACTTGGAGGTGGTCACTATGCCTCCCCACCTATTCAACCTAATTCCCGACCATTCAAACATCCAATGAATCCTTTCTTCCATGACAATAGTGGATTCGGCTCAAAAGTGACCCCCTATTCTCAAGCATAGCAACATACACACAAATGTCTAAACACGACACCACTACACATGTATATGATCTACCTAAAACACAAACATGACTAAACCTGAAACTTCGACATCTAAGATGAGCAAGCGTAAATGAAACTAAACATAAATGTAAAACTAACATGCATATGAAAATAAACTTGACACAAATAATGAAGCACAAAACTAATCACAAGAAAACTTGAAACATCACCCAAAACAAAATGGCGGTGTCACATTTGGCGATGAAATGCGAGGGGAAGGTGGAGGGAACTCCCAGTGATCGGGCGGAGTCCTTTGTGGTGGTGGGCGGTGGTGGTAGTAGATCTTGGGTTGGGCTGTTGGGCTGGAGCGACTCTTTTCTTTGCTGAAGAATAGTGGCCTGGTTGGCCAACACCGTATGCATATCAGTGCGAAGTGCCTCCATATCCTGTGTGATGAGGACTCGGTGCTCCTGGGTCTCGTCCCAGAATGCATCAAAGCGCTCAGTAAGGGAGAGTACCGGGTCCTCGAGGTCGGGTCAGGACTAGGGGAGTTTGCCTCCATGAAATTTCTTTGTGGTGGTGGCGGAGGTGGGTGAGACGAGGACTGCCCAATGTCCTCCTGGGGGTCACCCAGGAGTCCAAAGCGAGCCTGATAGTCACGAAGCTCGTCCTTGTCAGGGCTCCTTGAGGCACGGTCGTAGGTCCCCTCGGGTCGTGGTACACGGTTTGTCCCTCTTAGCAGAAATTGCCTTGATGAGTGTGGCTTACGCCTCCATTGTCATCTAGGGGCACCCTGGCTCGTTTGCATAAGCCATAAATGAGGAAAGGGTGCCCCAAATTCATCTTAGTGTTCCGGTTATGGAGGATGGCGTCCTCTATAACCTGCCCAACATCAAAAGAAATATCTTGAATGATGGCATAGTTGAAGCGGGCAAGCAGCGATCACTTCACACACGTTCGTCGTCGGAATGAGACGCGACGTGATGAAGTGATGCCAGACCTTGGGGATATAGGCCAAATGCTTGGCCTTGAAGTGGACGGCATGGCCCTCATTGTTGAGTTTCCATTCACCCCGCCCATTTGTAAAGAGCCGAATGACCTCGAGGTAATCGGGTCCCTCGTAAAGCCGATCAAACGGCTCCGAGGGGACATGATCAAGATTATAAAAATGGTTTATCGACTCCGCACTGAAGTCGACCAACACACCCCTCATGCGAACCTTCTTAACGACGTGGGAGGCGAGGTTGGTGTAGAATTCTCGCACCACACTCATCATGTTGGATGAGGTGGTTTGGCAAGAATTAATCCGCCATCCGCAGCGCAATGAGTCTGCGGAAAGAGTCGTCGAGTGTTGGAAACCTTTTCCTTAATAAATGAACTGGTTCTTTGTAGATGGTCTTAGAGACCCGATCATGGCACCCTCATTAACAAACCTCGATACATCATAATTGGGGGTCGGATCCTCGTGGGTGACCAGCTGTCAAGCGACTTTGCCTCTTGGTTGTTAATTGGAGGAACTAAGGCTCCTAGAAGGGTAATGAAATCAAATGGCCCCAAGGTGGCACACCTAAGTTGGCTAGACAATATGTCGAGCACACCTTTGCACTATGAACACTAGGGCGAGGCGGGCCAGAAAGTAGACACCGGCCCTAGGACGTGTGGCGCTTGACCATTGAGCTAGGCCAGAGATGTGGAATCCCAGACCCAAGGTGGAGGACACCTACGTGCAATGTGGAAAGGGCTAGACAGGGACAGTGGACTGGGAGTTTGGGAAGGAGATGGTGACGGCGGTCGAGAGGCGCCAGGCGGAGTCGAGAGAGGTGACGGAGGCGGCTGCGGCCTCCCGGCCAGGGTGTGGCCAGGGGACTCCGGCACGGGGTGGTGTGGAAGGGCGACACAGGGGGACTAGGGTTCAGGCAAGGACGATATAGGGTAGGATCAAAAAATGGGAGGTGTTTGGCCTTCGCGGGTTCAGCGTCAGCGATGTTGGTCTGGCGTCGCTGACGTTCCCGGCGTAAAGTATCGGCGTCCTAGCGTTAAAGATCCAACGTCGCGGCGTTCAGTAGTAAAGGTAGCGTCGCGGCGTTGGGATCCCCGCGTCGTGGCGTTGGGATCTGCGTATGGCGTTCGAGAGTTCAAAACCAGCGTCGCGACATTGGTATCCCAGCGTTGCGACGTTCGGTAGAGCAAAACCAACATCAGCGACATTGAGTCAGCGTCGCGGCGTTCGAAGAAGAAGCGAAACGGCGTCGCGGCGTTGAGTCAACATCGCGACGTTCCAAAGGAGGGTCAAATTGACGTCGCGACGTTGAGACGTCGCGACGTTGAGAACTAACGTCGCTATGTTACAGAGAAGACCCAAAATGCAATTAATTCAACAAAGGTCTAAGATAAGAGAAAACTCCCCTCATGCAATTGTGACTCTCTTGAATATGTTAAACGGATCCTCCCTTAGATTTGCGATTGCGGGTCCTAAAAGTAGACATCCAAAAAGGGATTCCGATTACGGACAGAAACAGAAAACCAACATACTTAAAGCAAATAATAATAAAAAATTTAAACCATAGAAAGGAAAATGGCAAGAAAACTTGGGTTGCCTCCCAAGAAGCGCTATGTTCAATGTCGTTAGCTCGACGGCCCTGAATCTCAATGTGCTCGGGAGCAGAGCTCTTATATTTCGCTTAATGTACTTCTTGAATTGATCCAATGGAGATAAATGCTTATACATGAAATTAAGCCCCAAAATACGGCTTCATGGATTGTGTAGTAGCTAATGAATGTTCCTTTCTCCAGGATGTGTAACCACCACCCCTCCCGTGTGAAGGGCCTTGGTCATTGTGAAGATCCACGACCATCTAGACTTCAATTTCCCAGGAAAAAGTTTTAGACGGGAATTAAACAAGAGGACTAATTGCCTCGCCTCGAATTCCTTTCTAGTAATGTGTTTATTATGCCAAGCCTTTGTCTTTTCCTTGTAAATGCGGGCATTTTCATAAGCCGTTCACGAATTCGTCACAGTTCAACGAGTTGTAGCGATCGGCTTTCTCACTTGGAAACTAGTGTCTTGTCCATGTTCAGCGCCGAGTTGCCGAGTGGGCTCGATGCTCATTCCAACGGAAGATGGCATGTTTTTGCCATAAACAATTCTAAAAGGCGACATACCCAAGGGTGTTTTAAATGCTGTTCGATGCGCCCGGGACGCATCTTTATCTTTTAGACCCAGTCCTTCCGCAGGCGGTGCTTGTCTTCTCGAGAATGGACTTAATTGCGATTTGACACCTCTGCTTGCCCATTTGTTGAGGGTGATATGCAAGGGATGTCTTGATCAGCTTTACCCCATACTTTGCAAGATCACGTCAATCATCTTATTGCGAAGTGAAATGCAGATTATCTGTGATCGGTGCACGAGGTTCAATCGTGAGAATATGTAGGCTGAAGATTGAGCCACTACCTTGGCATCGTTAGTGCGGGTGAATTGCTTCAACCCACTTGAGACATAATCACACTTGACAAGATGTACAGTTGTTATAAGATGGGGGAAATGGTCCCATGAAATCTATCCCCCATAGGTCAAACAGTTCTACTTCCAGAATGGGATGCATGGGCGGTTCGTCCTTTCTAGAAATGCCCCCCATTCGTTGACATCTGTCACATTTGGATACGAAATGATGAGCATCTTTGAATAAGGTAGGCCAGTAGAAGCCTGATTGAAGCACCTTGGCTGCTGTTCTCTGGCCACCAAAATGTCCACCACATGGTAGAGTGTGGCAGTGGTTCAGAAAACTGTTCATTTCATCTTCGGACACACATCTCCGGATCACTTGGTCGGTGCAATGTCTGTAGAGGATTGGCTCCTCCCAATAGTAATGTTTCAAGTGTGCGAAAAACCTCTTTTTCTGTTGATAGTTAAATTCCGGAGGGACCAAGGATCAAAATATCGGTAAACACGGATATATCGGTAATTGGATTTTATGGAAATATCGGAAATATCGGTAAAATATCGGTGGATATTTTTACAAAAATATCGGTTATTAAATTTTTTTATATTTTAATTATATAGATTATGAAATGATTCATATCTTAATTAAGGTATATTAAATCAAATTGATTAGTAATTATTAAATTAAATATGTTATATTTAATATATTATTTAGATATTATTATATTAAAGATATTATTTATTTGTTTTGTTATTATTATAAATATGTAGATAATGAGGAGATTCAAAATATTATATATTATAATTTTAAATTTTTTAAATGATATTATTTTATTTCTTTTCCTTTTCAAATTAATATTTGATTTATAAATATTATAAGTTATAATGTAAAATAAAATAAAATAAAATATTATAAAAGATTATGAACAAATAATATAAAAAAGTTTGCACCATATAATAAGTGCAATCAATGGCTTCATTAGTTAGAGGGTGCAGCCAGGGTATTTTGGATGGGTTTGAGAAACCTTGAAATAATTACTGTATTTTTTTTGAATTGAGGAATTTTAGGAGAAAAGATAATATTTTTGAGTATTTTTTTGAGGAAGAGAGGAGTGAGAGAGCGAAAGGGAGAGGATAGATGTGACAAGAAAGAAGTAGAGAAAAATATAATTTATTTAATGCACCAAACATGAATTATTTTCCAGAAATACACTTTTTTAATTCTAAAGAGCTTTAGGTGGCCGTTTTTATTTCTCTCCTTAGTGACCTAAACTATAATTTACCCCAAATTTCGGGAAAATCGGATTTTTGGAAAAATCGGATTTTCCGATTTTTGCTGAAAATCGGCGTTACGCGTTTTCACGATTTTCCACCTGAATTTCTTTTCCACCGACCAGAAAAGAACGAGGAATTTCGGCCCAGAAAAATCGGCCGAAATTTCCGAAATTTTTGTCCCTGGGAGGGACTACCTTGGCTACCAAATAATTCACGTAATCTGCAAACCATGGAACTGCCCTCTTGTCGTCAATAGCTAAGAGTTTCTCGTCCAGAAAATCATCATTCACTTGAACCTCATCACTTGCCCCTTCCAATCGTGAAAGATGATCTGCCACTAGGTTCTCAGTGTCTTTCTTGTCTCTTTAAATCTCCAACGTCGAATTCTTGCGGCAAAGAACCACGGATTAATCGGGGTTTGGCGTCTTTGCCCCAGTCATCAAGTATTTAATGACGGAATGATCGGTGTGAACTCACGACCTTGTTACCAATCAAATAAGGCTGAATTTGTGAAAGCAAAGACAATAGCCAAAAGTTCTTTTACTGTGTGGCATAATTCAGCGAGCATCATTCAAGGTTAGCATAATAGATTACACAGGAAAATTTTCTCGTTTCTGCCCTTACCGCGCTCCAATCGCCAAAATCACTTGCGTCACACATAAGCCTGAATGGGAAGGACTGTCAAGACTACCACAATAGGAGCTGATACTAATTTATCTTTTAATACTGAAAAGGAGCAACGGGCATTAAACTCAAATGGGGTCCCTTGGACTAGGAGATTAGACAATGGTTTTGCAATCTGAGAGAAGTCTTTGATGAATCGCCTATAGAATCCAGCGTGGCCTAAAAAACTTCTTATCCCTTTTACCGATGAGGGTGGAGGTAATTTTTCAATTGCTTCAATCTTTGCTCTGTCTACCTCTATTCCTCTTGCTGAAATCCGATGTCCGAGTACAATACCCTCTTGTACCATAAAATGGCACTTTTCCCAATTGAGTACTAAGTTGGTCTCCTCACATCTTATCAATACTGATCTCAAATTTTCAGACAGGTTGTCAAATGAATTACCCGATACCGAAAAATCGTCCATGAGGTCTCGATTGTCTTCCTGACCATGTCGAGCATATGGCCATCATACATCGTTGGAAAGTGTCGGCGCATTGCAGTCAAGGGCATCCGCCTGAATGCGAATGTCCCATAGGGACATGTGAATGTCGTCTTCTCTTGATCTTCAGGGGCTATAGCAATTTGATTGTATCTGGAGTATCCATCCAAAAAGCAATAATACTCATGACCGGCTAATCGATACAGCATCTGATCCAGAAACGGCAATGGGAAATGATCTTTTCGAGTGGCTTTGTTCAGTTTCCGATAATCAATACAAATCCTCCACCCGGTAACTGTTCAAGAAGGCAGTAATATGTTATTCTCAGTTCTTATGACAGTTGTTCCTCCTTTCTTAGGTACTACTTGAACTGGACTTACCCATGCACTGTCTGAAATAGGATAAATTACCCCAGTATCCAGCCATTTCAATACTTCCTTTCGGACTACCTCTTTCATTGTTGGATTCAACCTCCTCTGCGCTTCCACTGAAGGTTTATGCCCATCTTCAAGCAAAATACGATGCATGCACATGGAAGGGCGAATCCCTTTTAAATATTCTAGAGACCATCCGAGTGCATTTTTATGATCTCTAAGGACCCTCAATAACTTCTTCTCCTCTAGTTCAGTCAAGGATGCTGAGATGATCACTGGTAAGGTAGATCTTCATTTGAATATGCATACTTCAAATGACTAGGTAAGGTTTTTGTTCCATCTTGAGATGGTTGTTCCAGCAGAAGTATTAGGGGTTTAGTACTTTCACCAGAGATTAGTATTTCCTTCTATTGGAGTCGAGAAAGAGATCCATCCATTTACATACTCCTCTGCCTCTTTGCTCATATTCTACGAGATCATCTTTGTACTGATAGCCCCTCGAAGGATACGTGAGACCACTTTGGCTAGACACTATAGCCTCTACTATCTACGCCATGAAACATGTATCACTTTACGCGGATGTCTCACGGCAACGTTGAACTTGACTTCATCCTCCACGCACTCTCAATTTCGGTTCTCCCCTCTGAACATCAATCATTGCTCTTACTTGATTCTGGCTTGATGCAGATTATGGGTATTTCCTTATCCTCTTCCATATCTAATACAATGAAATCTTGGGAAGATAAACTTGTCAACCTTTACTAAGACATCTTCTATTACCCCTCTCGGATGCTTCAGGATATGTCGGCAAGCTGAAGTGTGACTGTAGTTGGGCGGGCTTCACCTAATCCCGACGTTTAAAAATTGACAAGGGCATGAGTTAATATGCGGCACCCAGATCACCACGGTGCTCTCTCGAGATAGCATTTCATGGTGCATGGGATAGTGGCTTGCTGGGTCTTTTAGCTTTTTATTGGCGACTTCCTCTGAAATTATGTGTACATTCCTCGATTAAGTTAAGCTTGTTTCCGAAAGTGTGATCTTCTCTTACGAGACGGTATGTCGCTTAAATAAATTTTACATAGCTGGGCATACATTCGAGCATCGACAAACGGGATATTTATGTGTAGCTTCTTGAACACTTCCATAAATTTGGTGAACTGATTATCCAACTTATGCTTCTTTAGACGTTGTGGATATGGAATTTATGGGTTGTCCCTGACTTCAGTAGTGTTTCCTTCAGACTGTGTCTCTCGAGGTTGTTCCCTATCTGCATCATCATTTTGACCGGGCTGGATGACCTTCTCATTCTCTACCTCCTCTATAACTAGGGGTTGCTCTTGTGTCTCCAATTCTTTACCACTTCTCAGCGTGACTGCTTTAACATGTTCATTCCCATCTCTTCTCGGGTTCACTTCTAAGTTGCTTGGTAAGGAACCCGGTTGCCTTTACGTCAGCCGTTTGCCCGTTTGACCCATCTGTACCTCGAGTTTCTCAAGCGTGTGACGATTGTTTGAATTGGTTGGCTTTGTTCTTTGCATATTTGCCTTTGTCTCATTCATAAAAGCAGAGTGGGGGGTCAGCATTTGTGCAAGGGCTTGTTCTAAGTCCACCTTTTTCTCAGGAGGTGGTTCGCTAACTCGGTTTGGTGGCGTGTTGCTCTGATTATTCCTCCATCCATACCCTTGGTATTCGGTGTTCGATTAAGTTATTTACGCCACCCTTGGCCTTGATTTTGGTTCACGATAGTTATTTCCCCATCTTGTCCTTGTTGTTGTGGCTGGTTACGATTGAATCTTGACACATCTTGGAGCTTTATCTGGTTTGGTTTCTGTGACGATACGTGCTATTGTCTTTGTCCTCCGCGGGAATTCACCTGACTCCAATGGGTTAGTGCGTATGGCATTCCGCAGGTTCCTTCTTTGTCTAGTTAAGCTGTTTAGTCGGAATTTGTGAAACATGATTAACGATTGTTGAACCTCGTGCTCCGTGCCACCCGGGGCTTTTCTTGGGTGTAGTCTTCTCCCCACTGAGCCACTAATTTGTATTAGTCGCGGCATCTTCAATTTCATAAGCTTGATGCGTAGTTTTCTTCATTAGTGCTCCTCCGGCCCGAGGCATCAATCCATTTGTTCTAGTTGCGTCCTCGGACCATTACAGAAAGTATGGACACCGCATCCCATCGTCGATCGTGATGTGGGCACTTCCTCAATAGTTCGTGAAATCTATCATGCCTGCGCGGGGTTCTCTCCTACAGTTGTCGAAAGTATTGATCTCTTGCCACAGGGATTGTGCAATTTTAAGTGGGAAAAACGGTCGAGGAATTTCCACTTCATCGTTCCATGAAGTAATGGAATCACGGTGGCTGACTTGTTAATGATGGCAGCTCTATCACCTAGTGAGTGGGAACAATCTCAACTGAGTGCCTCTTTAGTGACCACATTGTACTTGATCGTGTCGTGAACCGGGGAAGTTAGTCGAATGCATGTTTGGATTCTCGTAGGGTAGTCATGAAATAAGATGTTAAGCATCTGTAATGTTACTAACCCATTCGAGAAGTTGTTTGTGCGAATAGGTGGTCTTCGGATGGCATGGCCTGGCTTGTAGGCGGTAAAGGCAAACTCCTCCCAACAACGTAGACGGATCATGCGGTTGTATAAAAGCTGACTGGGTGCTTGATTCCTTCCGTTATTCCCATTTTGACCCCTATGTGGCTCATTTTGCTCAATACTCAGATCCTGCTCTTCATTGTTCTCCATGATTGCTAGATTTCTAGTATGTTCTGTTCTTTGTTCTCGGCGTGTTGTGGCGAGTCCTTTACGGCTCGAGTCAAACAGATGTTGGTCAACCTGATCTCGTCGTCGCATGTACTCACTGAAACCTTAACCTGCAATCACACATGAAACAAAAAGACCAAATTACCAGCACTTGTAAAAACAAATAAAAACAAAAATTCCAGAGTAATATCTAATTGCTTTATTCTGCTATCACTCTAAACCTATCCCCAGACAACGGCGCAAGCTTGATAAATTTGTGAAAGCGTGGTGTGTATAACTATCTACGCCTATGCGTAGTGCACGCGTCGCTGATAATATAGTGTACCTATGGTATGGATCTCGATCCACGGGGATAGGTGTGTTGAATACAGAGATGGGCTTGTGAATATTATTTGGATATTAGTGTTGTGTGAAAGAGTACTAGCGTCTGAATGTAAACTAAACTAAGCTGATACGGGTAAATTACTGTGTAATGGAGACTAGGGCTATGTCTCCCCCTGCCACTTTCGATGGATTATTTCTTAAAGATGATATTATTCAGTTTATTTATGATTTATTGATGGCTAGGTGATCTTGCTTACGAAATACCCTCTCTCGAGGTGTATCCGCCTATCTCACTAGTAGAGTTGATTTTATCTCTACCCCAACTCGATACTCTGAAATGCTTAAATGTTCTAACCTTACTTGCCACCTTCGGGATCAGAATATCTCTATTTATCGAATCAACCGAAGGCTGCTCTATTCAGATCCCTGGGCATCCTCATCTCTCGAATCTCGGATCTCCAGTATAGTCACGCTAATGTTGGCCAGACATCATTGTGTAAATGATTCACAGATATAAAGCAGATGATAACGAATTATAAACAACTGAATAATATAAAAATACTAATCTTTAATCCATGCGAACGTGACAGGGTTCAACACCACCCTAGGTATAAATCTAGAACATACTGAATAAGAGAATACTAATATGTAATATGTAAAACATCAGTACTCTTGTCCAAAAAGAGGAAAAATACAAATCCGCGGGCTCTTCTTAGAGATCGATGTCACTCTGCTCTGTTTTGTGCTAGTTAAATGCGATCCCCCATGCCTCGAATTCCGCACCCCTTTTTGCTTTTAATGATGAGAAGACAGAACTCGCGCTGACGTCGCGACGTTGCAACGTCGCGACGTTATTGCTGTGAACACATATTAGTTGACCCAACGTCGGCGGCGTTTAGGGCTTCCTGACGATGAGGGCGTCGCGACGTTGGAACGTCGCGACGTTTTCAACCATCTTTATGCACTTTCATCCCTTGCTCCAGAATGCTTCCAAAAACTGCTCTTTTCGCACCAATTGCACGCATTCACCAAGCTATTACTAATGGGATGTTTAATATAAAAATACGTATTTAAATGTAAAATAATGCTAAGCATTAAGGCAGGCGAAGTATAACTTTGAGTGGTTTAGGCACTCATCGGTACCCATGCAAAGATGCTTTGTATCTCTCACGATTTCCAAGAGGGCCTCTGAGTGACATAGAGATGGAAAATCCTGAGAGTGTAGAGTAGTTACTTGTGTGTATGGTAGACTAATACTATGGAACTAATGAACTTTGAAGGATTACTCAGATAGATCCCCAACTTACTTATAAGTTGAGATTGGTTGAATGAAGTATCTGTTTAATCACTCAGAGGTCTCTCCTCTTTTTGATGAATTGATTCTAATCCCGTGTTAGCTGAGATCTAATCAAGGAGATGGAAATTTACACTAGAAGTGTAAGATGAGATTTCAATCAAATTGGAGAAGGCTTACTGATATCCCCTGTCTGTAGAGCGAGAATTCTTTAGTCCTAAGATTTGAGCATAAAGTACTGAAAATGAAAAATACTTAAAATCTTAAAAAGAGGGTTATGTATTACAAGTAACTAATTAGAATCATGTCTCATAAATGAATATGAACCTTTAATCAGTGAAAAGTATGGTTAAGGGAGAAATCCAAACTATACTATTTTGCATCTTTGACAAATTCAGTTTTTCAATTGATGGTTGAGCTATGAATCGAAATGATGCAGAAATTGATTATTATTATTTAATCCATGTCTAGTTATGTCTCACTCAATGAATCCTCAACCCCAATTTTATTAAACTTTACGCTTGTATATTTAAGATTTCAGTCTAAGACTACATTTTAGTTTTCTTATCATCATATCAGTGGAGTTCAAATAGTAATGATCTTGAGTAGTTGGAGTAGTTAGTTTTTTATTTATCATCTATCCTCGTGGGAACGATATCTAGACTTTAAATATCCACTTTCATTACTTGTACGACCTGTGTATTTGCAGTGATTTAGACCACAAATACAAATTCTAAATAATTCATTTTCAAAAGAAAGAACAATTCCATCTTTTCATACACATGAGTAATGGTCTCAACAAGTTTTTGGTGCTGTTGTCGGAGATAGATGATAAATTTAAAGATCAATATTATAACCAAAAAGGGATTTACTAATTTGGACATTTTTCTTTTTGATATTATTTTTCAAAAAATCACAAAAACAGTTTTAATAGAAAGAGAGTGAAGAAATTCTGACATTTTCTATGAGCTTAATGGATATAATTGTATCCCACATAATTCATTTGATGTCAGTGTGTTTCTATTTCAGGAAGATTTTAAATGCATAAAAAACCATAAACATATCTACTACTTCTAGACACTGAAATAGAGATAACACTGCAGAATCTAAGAAGGATCACCAGTGCAAAATTCAAAAATATGACAAATCAAAAAGAAAGATTGCAGGCTATTCCAGAAGAAGAAGAAGAAGAAGAGAGAAATCAGAGGCCTAATACTATGGAGGACTTTTAGAGGCCTATTATCCAAGAGGAGTACTCTGCAGTAAGACAACCTGCAATTGAAGCCAACAATTTTAAGTTGAAGCCAGCATTGATTACTATGGTGTAGCAACATCAATTCAAAGGACACCCCTTTGAAGATCCCAATGAGCATATGGGGAGATTCATGAGGATGGCCAACACAGTCAAGCTTAATGGGGTGAGACTAGAAGTAATCAAGCTGCAACTTTTCCCCTTTTCACTGAGACATGTGGCAGCAACATGGTTTGATTCATTGTCAGTGGGATTAGTGAACACTTGGGAAGAGTTTGTGGAGGCCTATATGAGCAGATTTTTTCCTCCAGCTCTAACTGTTGAGAGAAGATGAGAAATAATTGTCTTCAAGCAAGGAGAAGATGAGAGTCTCTACAATGGATGGGAGAGATTCAAGAGACTATTAAAAAGATGTCCTATGCATGGAATAGAATGACCACTTAGATGGATATATTCTATCATGCCATGAATTATGCTTCCAAGGGTATAATTGATGCATCCTGATGTGGAGCTTTTAAAAGAAGAAATGCAGAGGAGGCAAGGCAACTGATTGAAGACTTTGCCAAATGCAACTACAAGGCTCCATCTGAAGCTTCAGGGAGCAGCAGCAAACTGAGGGGAAGTGGTCTTATTGGACTGGATAGAATGACAGCCATGGAGCAAAGCTGGATGCAGTTATGAACAAATTGGGGAACAATGAGAAACGAATGCATACTACACATGAAGTGGGAGCAGTAAAAGAAGGAATGAGAAAAAGTGTTGAGGGGCCAGTTGAAGAAGAGCCCTATCAGGTTGAGGAGGCACAGTACCTTAATGCAAACAGGAGCTACACCTTTAAGCCTAACCCCAACCTGCCAACACACTATACACCAACACTGAGGAACCATGAAAGATTTTCATATGGTGGAGGAGCACAACAAGGCCCTGCACTGGACACTAACATCAAGCTTATGCTCACTCTAGGTTCCAATGTAAAGAACAGCAGAAGAAGAAAGAACATGCAGAACAGAGGAGAATATCGTAATCGAAAAGGACTTCAATCTTGAATATCGACATGTCAGTAGCTTCATGGGGGAAAACAAAAGAATTTTGAATATGCATGAGAAGAGATTTTCTGAACTTGAGAATTTTTAGGCAAACACAACTGTGTTTTAGAAAAATACTAATGCTTCATTAAGGAACTTGGAGACTCAAGTAGGGAAGCTAGCCCTATCCTTGTAAAACCAATCTAGAAATGCATTTCCTAGTAGTCCTGAGATAAATCCAAAAGATTTCACACCTACTTCATTGAGAGGTAACAATGAATTGCAAGGAAACAAGAAGATGTAGGACAAAGTATGCATTGGAAATGAATTAAGGAAGAATAACTCATCCTAGAGGAGCAAACAAAGAGATGCCGAAGAAGTTTATCTGCTAAAGATATGTCTAGCTAAGGACATTAAACCGAGCAAATTTCTGGTGGAGGCAACCTGCAGATTTTTTAATTTTTAAGTTTTAATAGTTTGATTAATTCAGTTAAATCTTGTGAGGCTGAATTTTTAGTTTAAATCTGTTAGTAGTTTTATTTTCAATTGTTGTTGATTTTTTATGACAATAAAGCTAAATTCAAGAAGAATTTCATTAAGAAGCACACTGTCTCAAAAAGAAATATGCAGAAAATGACTACAAGGGGGAGTAATTCTAATTCCCTCAACTTGTTTTTAATGATAATGCATAATTGAAGATTGAGAGAATGTGTTTTTATTTGCGCGTAAAGGAAATATTAGCTTTGTTGAGTAAAATATATTTTGAATATCTAGTAAGTAAATCATATTGAATTAAGGAATGAAACAAGTGTTCATACTTGAATTGAGTTCTGATTGTTTAAATAAGTTTTCAATAGTATGTTCAATGAGTATGCGAGGATGCACTTTGCCTTAAATGTCTCATGAGAGAAAACAGAGAAAGATGTAATTTCAGAAAATTTTAGTTAAAATGTCGCAACACAATTGATTTAGGAATCAAATTGAAAAGGAAAGTTTATGTCACGACACAATTCTTTAATGTCACGACATAAATTCAAAAGAGCACTAAAAAGAATGTCGTAACATACTTTCTCTGTGTCGCAACATAATTAATTTTGAACTCAATTTGAAAAGGCAAGTTTATGTTGCGACACAAAGTTTCACAGTTGCGACTCATACTCAGATGATGCACTAAAAAGAGTGTTGCAACATTCTTCTCAATGTCGCAACATTTAACTGGCCCAGTTTCCAATTGATTGCAAAACTATGTCGCGACAATTATTTCTGTCTATCACGACATCGTATTAAAAATGGAACAAACCATAAGTGCGCTTGTCACGCGACATTTAATGAAGGGCAATAATCAAACAAAGCTTGGCTTATAAATAGAAAAATTTTTTAAACCGAAGGGCCATAACACTGATATATGTTCTGGGGTCAGCTGACACGCTTAGCAGATTTTATGTATTATTTTGAAATTTTCGTAATTTAAATGCAAAACGTGAAATCTGAGAAACCCGAAAATAAGCAAGGGTAAATTTGTAATTTGTCAAATTGGGACACAAAGGTCATAAGATAAAAAGATGTGAAGCTATTATAGAAATAACATAACTTGTGAAGCAAATAGAAAAGAGTTGAAGGACCAAAGTGCAATAAAATGAAACTTAAGTCAAATTAATGCATTTTGGTGGCCAAACAAGGCCTTATGGGAATTAGACCAATTTTGGTCTCTCATTTGGGCATTTTTGGAGAGAAAACGTGAAGATGAGAAGAGAAGAAGAAGAGAAGAAGAAAAGGAAGAAAAGAAGAAAGGTATAGAACTTTATGGTTTTTTATGGAGACTACTTTTGTATGGATTCTAGTATTGTTTGTAAGGAGATTAGTGGTTCCATTTCTAGGGTTTAGATAAGAATTCATCCTAACCCTAGACGTCTTGAAAGTTAGGTTGGTAAAACCCTAGTTTGCATAAGATAGTGAGGCCTCCTTTGAGTAGGGATTCTTGGTTTATGATGTTGGGATACATGTTTGGGTGTTAGGAATTTGACCTAACTTACAAGTATTTGAGATTGGGCTTGAAAAACCCTAATTAATCTCCATGTTTGGTTTTGGTGAGGTTAGAACCCATTTGGGAGTTGTTTTTCAGTGATGCTCCTGGAATATTTGGAGTTTTGGTTGGATTTCTGGAAAAAAAAAAGGACCAAATGAGCAAAAATCTGGGCAAGCTGTCGGGGTCCTATGCTACGGCGTAGAGACCCACGCAGCGGAGAAGGCCCACGCCAAGGCGTGGCATGCCACACCGTGGCATGGCTGAGAAGAGGATTTTTCCATCCTCGGGTTCGCAGTAAGGAAGCTACTGCTCACAACATGAAAAATTGTTGTGTTTTGGTTTTTTGTTTCGTTTCCATTGCTCCAAGGACTCGTCTATTGGACAAATGAGGACCCTATAAGTGTTTGAAAGGGTCCATACATGTTTGAAAGGTAAAGTAAAGGAAAATTTGTACCGTACCTCGCCACCTCGGCGAGTTCGTTGATGGCAAACTAAATGCCTCTATGATAATATCCTAAGTTCTGAACACGTATAGTGTAGGAATACTGGAGCCGGATATTGAATGACATGACATACATTGCATGATGGGGCACGTTCGATCGGTGCCCGGCACTCACAGTAGTCTTCTGGCCCTTATGTTACCCAGGCGAGCACGTTGTCAGTGCCGGCCTCTACTGGAAATCTTATGGCACTTACATTACGTGAAGCGAACACGTTCCAATCGGTGCTCGACACTCTGGCATGCTACGAAGAAGCACCTCGATCTTATCTGAAGTATCGTACCTTAGTGCCATTGTCTTATCCTACTCATTTCTTATGGTAGTTTAGAGTAATCAATGATTACATGATAAAAGTCTGAATAACAAATAAGATGAAAGTAAAGTACATTATTTTGCTCTGAATGTACCTACGGGTACCTCTGTATAAGTGTAAGTTCTATAGTACCTAGGGGTACCTCTGTACAAGTATAAGTCTTCTAAAAGTATAGGTATAAGTATATGCTCTATAACTCCTATGGGAGATCTGAACAAGTATAATTTTGTTATAAGTACAAGTATATGTCCTACGGGAGACCTAAATAAGTATAAGTCTGTTATAAGCACAAGTAGGCATATAAGTTTATTATACGAAGTCGTGATAAATTCTAATATTTGTTACTGTTATATGCTTACTGTATTAGTAGGAATATTAATGCATGTGTATATGTATAAGACATATGTTTCCCTCTGCAGCGTAAAGCAGCACGGAGTTTTGCAATCGGTGTAGGTACAGAGGGAGGACGTCACGATCTTCGCATGCCTGCGGAGCGACACACTAGCGGGGGTTCATCACGGTAGGTTTGGCCGCTCGATTATGTAAATATGGTGGAGGGTTTTTGTGTACACATTTTGTATATGTATATGTTAATAGGACTCAAGACTGTATGTATTGACACTGTAAACACCACTACGGTGGTAGTTTTATTTTTGTATCTTTGGATATGTTATTTTGATTCAATTATAAGACTTGGGCACACCAATGTCTGAAAAAGTAGGTAAAGAGTCCCAGTCCAAACTCAAGTCCCCTTCGTTCGCCTAAGGTGGATGAATCGGGGCATGACAGGCCACCTTTCTCATAAACTCTCAACCTTCTCAGCTTCTTTACTCGAATCTTTATCATCTCAACCCCCTAAAACCCTAAAGTTCCAAAACCCTAACCCTACCATGTCTGACCCCACAACCCTGATTCCAAGCCTCAACAAAATCATGGAAGAGTACACTGAGTTAGAAAATCAAACAGAACAAGTTTCTTGAGCAACAGCTGAGCAAGTTGAGGAAAGGGATGATGAAAATAAAGAGCATCAGCAGACAGTGGAAGAATCAAGAAAAAGAAAAAGGGGAGCGGATGAAGCTGCAGTAGAACAAAGGAAAGATAAAACAAGAGATTTTATTTCAGACAAAGTAAGCGACTCCTAATGGGAAGTTTAAGGACGGAGGCTTCATTCTGGCTGAAAGAGGGATTGAAACATCTCACGCTTTTGTTGGAAATCTTTGGAAAGAAGGATAGCCAGTGTGGGGTGAACACAAAGAGACACAGTTATCTTTGCTGGTGAAGGAATTCTTTGCTAATTTGGTGGAGAAAGAAGGAAAGAGAGTATATGTTAGAGGGCATTTAGTAGACTTCAAAAAAGAAGAGATAAACAGATTATTTAGTCTGAGGGTGCAAAAGGATGGATCGAAGTTCAAGAAATAACTAAAGGAACCATAACACCATAAATAGTATTGAACTTTACTAGCAGTTTGGAAAAGGAGAATTAGAGAGGGACAAAGAAAACTCCTTTTAAATCCATTGCCATAGGAGATCTGACTAAAGAAGCCAATGTATGATTCTACTTTGCTCGATTATGTCCTTATGTATCGACATCGACCTGAGTGAAAGGGAGGAAAGCGATCTCTCATGCATTCTTGAAGAGTTCTGAGATAAATATTAAGGGAAAATCATTGAAAAGTCCATATTGGGCTACTCTGAAGCAAATGCGGTTTGATTCCCACCTGACCCGCGACAACGGACTCACGCATTGAGGGGAGTTGAGGAGAATGGGGTAGGAAACCTACTGAGCCTCTCGACTTTAACTAGAGTAACTAAAGGTCAGAGCGGAAGAGCGAGAAAGAAGGCCGAGAAGAAAGAAAAAGAATGAAGGGTACATTAACCGAGCGATTAGCGAAAGCCCAGCTCAATCTGACGAGCTCGAGAGAAATTAAGCCGTTAGAATGCATCCGAGAGAGTGAGACGAATCCGTAGAACAAGTTGGAAGTTAGGGCACGATGTAATGTGGAAAGAGTGAGTGGAGTTCTTAAATCATTGAGCAAGAGATGAAAGGGAGAAAGGACAGGAGAGAGGAGGAGGAGGGACGAGGGAGGGACAGCCAGTGGCTCCAGCAACAACTAAGGATGGTACATGGAGGCAAAGCTAGGAAGAGAGGTGGGAATCTGAGTTTATGCTTTAGAATAAAAAATGAAAGATGAAAGGTGGGTAGAGAGGGACTAGTATTGGTTGAATAGTATGGGACACATGAAGCAAAGTTTTCGACTAATGACTTATGAGCAAGTAAACTATAGAGCATTCCTTGAGTCATTGGCTAAAAGCGAGGCGACCAGGTAATCTGAAATTTTGGATTTGGGTTATGAAGGCAGTCTCAAGCAAAAAAGTGTCATTGCCACAAATGGGATCTCAGTTATGTGCCATACATATGAATCCCTCGGGAGAAACAAATCCAGTGTTACCTTTCTTAAACCCAAATCGACTAGAGAAGGACCTTGAACCTGTAAGGCTGAAGTTAAAAATACGGCCTGGTGTAAAGAAAGGGCAAAGAACTACTCAGTAAAGGAAGTGGGAAAGAAAATACTTAAGGGATGGAAGAATTTGCCGAGGGAAAGAAACAAAATGAATAAAAAATGAAAATCATCCTTCTCTTCCATATCTTTTTCCTCTATGTAACCATCTTCTCATCCTCTCTGTACTCAATGTCTAGTCATCAAAATAGTAAATAAAATAAGAATTCTTTGCAAATTCTGTGTTCATTTGTGTTCTTGATTGTTTGGTGTTGTTTTGCTTAATTTTCTTTGTTTCATGATTGATAATTACTTAGTTGAATAATTGATAAACTGACTACAAGGATCAAATTGTCTAATTCTTTGCAGCATGTTTGGTTGAAATGATTGATGAAATTGTGGTTGTGTTAGTTGCTTTAAAATTTGAATGCATGGTCAAAATGAACTTCTTGACTTGATTAAAAACAACCTGACAACAAATCTCAAGCTAAACAAACCATTGATAGATGTTACATTAGGGTGAGGATGAAATGAATGGAAATGGATAGTTCTGAGATTTTGAATAAATGTGTTGAACTTCAAGAATAAGGAAACACACTAAATTGAGGAGCAGATAAACATAATTCTTTTATGTAAACGGTTTGATCCTTGGAAATCCTAATAACTTTGCATATGGTCAACAATAACTACGGAAAGAATTGTGCCAAAATTAGGAACATCTTTTGGGATCCATCACAGTGAACTCTCAATGTCCTGACTTAATTTAGGTGTGGTGACGAAATCCTGAAGCGATACCGCTAACGAAATGATTTAGACCATCCTTGGAAGTTTAAGCCTTTCAAAGCTGCCCACATGATAATAAGTAAGCATATAAAACTGCTTCTTATTATTTGAGCTAAAAGCCAAATCCCATTCTCAACCAGCAATAGAAGCCCGATCCCTTCCTTACATCTTATCCTCAGAGTAAAGAACCATATTTGCAGTTGCAGAAAAGACATCGATAGCGAGACGAGTTTGAGAGGGATATCATCTTGAGATGTAGAAAATGAGAAAATGGGTTGAGAAAGAAAAGTGCATAGAGATAATAAGAGATAAAGAAAATGATGAAAGAAGTTGTGAAGAAAGAAAAAAAAAATCAAGAGGAATGAGTTGGTCTTGTAGCCTTTTACTCCCACTGGAGCAGTTCAGTCATAAGTGTTGTTTACAATACCACAATGCCATTTTGGTATGGGAGTTATTGACCCAAAGTTCGTTAAGGGTGGTGAAAGCTTAAAAGACCAACATTGCATATTCAAGAAACTGAGAAATGGAAAATGACAAAGCTTCCTAAAATAAGGAGGAAAAAGAAGTTATCTTCGGGTGTGAGCAGTAGAAAGAGAAAAGATACCAGGCGAAGAATATGCGAGATATGCACACTAAAAACTGTGGGAAGGTTAGAAAATCTGTCTCAAAGAAATCAAAGGATATATCAAAAGGCAAGGTGTAAGTTGTCAGAATGCAGGTTAAATTGAGCCTAAAATGTCTAATTATCTACCTCATTATCAAACCACTATTCACAAAGCCAAAAGGCCTATTCTTACAGTGCAGAGGGTGGTATTATGCTACATTAGTGGAGATTGACCATGATAAACAAGCATATGAGACTTTAAAAATGAAGAGAGTAGGCCATTTGGGTATTATCCCTAGAAGATGAAGCTGATACCTTAAGAAAAAGTAAAGACCGGCACACACAAATCAGTCGAATGATTAATTGAGTACGATATGAATTATTGGTTGGTTCATTGAACTTAATTGAAAATATTCCTGATTCTAGATTGGAAACATATTTAGAAGTAATTCTACAACTGACTTATGTTTCTGCCCAGTGGTACATGCTTGAAAAATGTCATAAAAATAAAAAATTGAATTGTTTGAGAAACAGACAAAATTTCTTTTCTTTGCTTGAAATGACGAACTTTAAGATTTGGGGGGAATTTGATGAGTGTAAAACTCATCTTATTTTTTTAATCCATTTTCGACATGTTTTCAACAATTTTAGATCTATTTGTATGCACAAATTATGGAATATTCACCAACTTTTTGTTTTGCATGAGTGTGAAATAGAGAATCTGCGAGGAAAGAAGCGAAGGAAAACATAGCGATGCATTGTCGCGACACGTGCATATATTAGCGACCGCGAAATTCAAGCAGGCCAAAGGAAATATGTCGCAGCCAGCAACTAAATGTCGCAACAAAGCTCAGACATAACTCAAGGCTAAAAAGAGCTTTCTAGGTCGCGACCGTAAAGTTTTCTATAGTGACAAAACTTGAAGAAGATTTTAAAGAAAGCCGTCACGACAACCCTGAAATCTATCGCGACATACTTAAGGTAAATGGTGAAGGAATTGTGTCGCGACATTATGTCCTATGTTGCAACATAAAAGCTAAAGACTAATGGATGAACTCTGTCGCGACAAAAAATATCAAGAAGGCAACATAAGTCAGCTAAGACAAGTGTTTTATGTTCGCGACAAAGTTTCCGACCTCGAAGCCCCGACTCGAGGAAGAACTATTTGTTACCTTGAAAGAAAATCATGCAACATAGGTAGAATTCACAACGAGAGCAACCTGATCTACATCCGCGGCGGTGTTATGTCGTGACAGACAAAACATGAAGGAGGTGAATTCCCTGTCGCGACAATAAAAGCTAAGGAATGATAAAACTATGTCGCGACAAAGAAAAGTAGGTCACGACAGAAATTAAAGAAGACTTGAGAATGGAGAAGGCATTTGTGTCGTAACACATAATTCTATGTCGCGACAAATAGCTCAGCAAGCTAAAAGAAGCAGAGAAGAAAAATATGTTGCGACCAAAGAGTTTCTTGTCACGACAGAAAATTTCTAAGGACTTAAAGAAATCCTATTGTGATAGAGAAAACTCTGACGCGACAGGGTTGCTAGGTTGAAAAACAATTATTTTTCGCGACAAGGAAAATGATGCGTGACAAACTTTAGCATAACAAGGACATGAAAAGCTTGGTGCACACAAGTTTGGTGTCGCGACATAAGGCATTCCTATCGCGACAAGAACAAGACTGCTTGAATACAAATTATGTCGCGACATTATCAAAGTATGTCACAACATAATCGAAACGAAGCCGAAGCGGTCGCGGCGGAATACGAGAAGCTTCTGACGGCGACGGCGGCTGCATGCGCCGCGACATAGTCTGCGTCGCGACAAAGAGACGGTGGGCGAGTGCAGGAATTACAAGCGCAATTAATGAAGTAAGATTGACATTGGAAAGCTATAAATACTGCGCTTCTAAGGCAAATGTGCGCAGCTTTAAGTGACTCGAGATTACGGGTTGTTGAAGACTCTTGTACATTTTTATTTTTATTTTATTTTTTTATTTTATTATATTCCATTTTAGTATATTTAGCTTAGTATAGTTTTATTTTGTTAGTTTTTAAAAATTCTGAATTTTTGGTATTATCTTTTGAAGTATAGTAGCTTATTTGTATTTCTTTATAAAATCTTAACTTTTCATTCTTGTTGATTTAAATGGATCTTTGGATGGTTTAGGTTCGTTTATTCAGTTTGTTTATGATTTGATGAATTTTCCTAATCGGTTTAGTCCATTTGATATGGGTAAACCAGTTTTCAAAAGTTGAGCTCACTGGAAATGGGTCATTGATGATAGTCATTTTGCTGCATAAGGTGGAAGAAAGCTTTAATTAGAAATCTCGAATTTATTTGATTCGTATGGTTTATAAATTTACTTATTCTCAGTACTAGTACCGTGTACCAAATGCAAGGTATTGTATCTCACTCTGATTTCCAGGAGGCCCTCTAAGTGACATAGAGATGGAGAATTCTAAGAGTGTAGAGCAGTTACTTGTGGGTATGGTAGACTAATACTATGGAACTAATGAACTTTGAAGGATTACTCAGATAAATCACCAACTTACTTATAGAAAGTTGTGTAACGCCCCAAAATACCACTACAGAATTTTTATAATAAATTTTTATATAATGCAGGTATGAATTAGGCAAACAGGTTTTAGGAAAATTGATAAATTGACAGAGATTGTGAAATGATAAATTTAGCAGACTGGAAATTTTCGCACTAGAGCAAAGGATAAAATTTATTTCCATAAAGGAGTATAAAAATCGAAGGGAGTAGAGATGGGCCATAGTAGAAATAAAACAAGTTGAATTGCAAAATTAAAGATATGAGGGCTAGTTGCAATTTATGAAAAGTTGAAAATATAAAAAATGGAAAACAAAAGCTAAAATTCATTTGGTCTGCAATTTTGCCCTAACAAAAACATTGTGAGAGGAGAAAAGGGAGAGAAACAGAGGAGCAGAGGAAGAAGAAGGAGGAGAGGAAGATCAAAACCAAGGTATGTATTCATCTTAGGATCAAGTATGTTTGATTTCCTAAGGCTTCATTTTGGAGAATGGTCATAATCACAGGGTTTTTTGTGGAAGAGATCACACGGAAACCCTTAACTTGTTCAGGTGTTGTGGGTAAAACCCAATATGGTCTGAAGATAATCATAGAATCACTCTCTTTTAGGATGGATCATGTGGTTAATTGGTCTTTGAGTTAGGGTTTAGAATAAGCCCTAACTAATCATCATGGTTGGTTTGAGGATGGGTCACCAACCCATGTTGGAATGATCTTTGAAGGAAATTCATGAAGAATTTTGAAGAAATATATGTAATTGAAAGAGGAATTTGAGTAGAAAAGAGATTCCCGAGGTGAATTTGGAATGGTTTTGATGTGTGTTTGAAGTGTAGAATTGATTGGGGATCAAAGTATAAAAAAAATGTGAAAAACACACATTTTAAGGCATTTAGATGTTGACTTGTGCCGGTACACTGAAAGTGTACGGTACACTTCTGCGTTTCTGGTCATTTTTGGCCAAAGTGTACTGGTACACTTTAGGGTGTACCGGAGAGGAATTTTACTGTGCTGTTCTCGGTTCGACCAGTTTTTGTATTTTTTGGCCATAACTTTGCTCATTTCTTATCCGATTTGAGTGATTCAAGTGGCTACGTAAAATAAATTCAAGAGAACAAAACTTGAAATAGGCATCGCCAAATTCTGATCTAAAGACCTAAAATTCACTCAAAGTGGGACGTATGCGAGGCAAACTCTGGTTCCAGCTTTGAACGCCGAGATGGTCAGTTTGTTTCGGACGTAACTTGAGTTTGGTGCTCGAATTGGGTGATTCAATTGGAATAGAACCATAGCACCTTAGCTTTAAATGAGTACAAAGAGATAGTATCAAAAATGAAGTTAGAACCCCGGAAAAATTTTGTAATACAAACGGTCCCCAGTGTAATCGGCAAATTGATTAGTTGGCATGAAAATGCCATAACTTTAGTTGGGATAATCCGATTGGAATGATTCCAATTCCTAAGTAAAGTAGACTCATGGGAATAGAAGAAGAATGAGTCTAAGTCAAAAGCGTCAGTACCTCTGCGCCTCGGCAAGCTTTGCTTTCCTCAGCGATATTCGTTTGAATGCGATTGTTGCATAATCACTAAGAGTGAATAAATTGTATTTGACTGGAGTGCGGGTGAAGGCGACAACTGGCCTAGGATTGACATCGAGAAAGCGGAATTGATAATTGGTTTGTTCTCGACTCTATCCTTAATTCAAGTATTTTGGTAGTTTACCAATTAACTATGAATGAGAACATGAATCGAGTTCATGAATGAGTATGATATGATTATGTGGAATTGAGTATGTATTTGAAGATATCTGAAAGTGAATATGAGATTGAATGTGATGATCGATAACCGAATGAAAAGCGAATGATGATAAAGGCGGGATTCGCAAGCGGAATCGTCCGGGTGTGAAGTGAATAATATGCGAATGAATGCTGACGGGATGCGCAGTCGGCATCGAATCCTGAAAACGAAGGAGTACCAATCACTTGGCGGGATGCACTAATCGGCATCCGTCATGATGGCGTATGGCATTGAAGAAATGTCCCACTTGGCGGGATGCTGTCGGCATCGGAATCTCGCTTGATGGCGTGTTTAATTGATACTACGTGTCGGGATGCGCAAGCGGCATCGGCATGATGGGAGGCGAATAAGTGATACCCGCGTCTTGCAGGGATGCACCAAGCGGCGTCCGTCGTGATGGAGATAGAATTGTAAATGTATAAACGCATTCTGGGAATGATAATAAAGCGGATTCATCAAACGGAATCAGCGAAATTGTGGTCGAATAGTCGAGGTGAAATAGCCAGCGTTGGCGAGCTGTAATGAGATATTTTTATGGATATGTATGAATATCATGAAATGAATTTATTTGCATTGAAATGCATGATATATGATATGTCTGATAGGTGTTGTACATTGAAAGCATGACTATATGTTGATATATTAGGCATAGTTTAATGATAAATGCTTGCCGAGTTAAATTGAATATGGAATAGAACTGTATAGAACCACTAGGCATGAAAATGCTTAGCATGTAGTTTTAACTATGCGCAGGTATCGAGTAAGCAAGAGAAGAAGCCCAAGATCGCGCGTGCCAGTCATAGAGAAATGCGGCGTATAAGTGTATACTCGAATTTTTGCATATCATCTTTTGAGCAGTGGTGTTTTGTAAACAAAAGGGTTAAACCACGAGCAGTTTTTATTATCATCTTGAAAAGTATAGAATGCTTTTCTTTGTAATGTATTTTTGTTAATGTTTATGAGCCTACGAATTGCTTTATATTTGTAAATGATTATGGAAGCACTTGAAAACTGAAAGCAGATTTCCGCAACTAAATGAATTAATAAAAATGTTTTATAAGATAAATGAAAACGTCGGAGTAAGCGAGACTCGGTTACGATCGCCATTAGTTCGGGGGAGTGGTGTGACACTTTAGAAAATAAAAATTTAATAAAGCATTAACTAAAAGAAATAAGCCGGGCGTCCTGGGTTTGGTTGGACTCGCCTTCCCGAGAACCGGATCGGGCTTAGAATTACATTACATTTTAGTGGTATCGAGCTAGGTTTGGCGTTTACGGAAAAGGGGCCTAAGCGATTTTGAAAAAGATTTTGAAAATGGTATTTGACATACATGGCATTTGCATATAAAGATGATATGACTCGACGGATCTTGTCGATTTAATAGGTAAGCATGGATGGATTCGGTACCCATAAGTCGAGGTGACCGATCGTCTGATAGTCTGCTAGTGTGGTAGGTGGGCTGACATCTCATGCCCCACCAACAAATGAATCGGAACAAGTGGTAGGAGTTACATGGGTATCCTCAGTGATTGGCTCAGGCCTTACAAAAAGCGGGCAACGGTACCCAGTGCCATGATGACCATTGAAAGAATGAGTGCGGAAACTGATATACTTTATCGGAAAGAAGGATGATGAGCCTGCTATGGCAGAAAATTGGCTCGAGAGAACCGAGCGAATGCTTGTGCAAATGCATTGCACAGCTGAGAAGAAATTGGAATGTGCGACCTCATTACTGGGGATGAGGAGGCTTATCGGTGGTGGGTTTCGTGATGACGGGGCTAAGCTCCACGAGAGAGAGTTACATCGGAGGTTCTTCTTGGATGAGTTCGAAGCATTATGTGGCGCATTTATTTAAACAATATGCGTGAGTTTCTATAATCTGAAGCAAGGCAATCCAAGTGTAACCCAGAATACGTGAGAGAATTCACACGAGTTGAGCAGTATGCTCAGATATGTTGATAAGTGAGAAGAGAAGTGTCGTAAGTTTGAAGACGGCCTAAGCGACCACATCGGGCCCATGTCACAGGAGTTTGCCATGACGTTCTCCCGAGTCACGACATGCGCTCTAAATGTGGAACGAGTAAAGAAAGAGGAAAATGAAAGAAAAGATAGAAGACAAGGAAAGAAAAATCCTGATCAGTCAAGTGCTCATCAGCAGTAGTGTAAGAGATTCAGGGGACCACGGGATCCCGAGACGGCTGCATTTCGAGGCCAGCGGTAGAATGCATCTGCTAGGCGCCGTCAGTGGCAAGTGCACAAGGAGGTGCCTCTAGAGGACAAGATGTTCCTCGTTGTTCCCATTGTGGAAGAAAACACAAGGGAGATTGTTAGAGATTGACTGGTGCTTGCTTGGGTTGTGGATCATGTGGAGCCTGCAAATACGGAAATATGCCAAGACACGTCCTTCCACGGCACCCACGACCTGGGGGCAATGTTTCGCTCCGATCTGGAAGAGGCGGCAGAGTGTTGCATCCTTAGAGTGTTAGGAGCGAGGGACAGTTGCGGGAAGGCGGATGCTCGTGCTCCAGGTAGAGCATATCGCGATGGCTTGATGGAAGACCTTTGATGCCCCGATGTGATAATCGGTAATTTCACTATCTTTGATACTTTTGTACATGCATTGATAGACCGGGGTCCAACTCATTCATATGTGTGCGGTAGCCCAACACAGGTAGACTAGAAGTGAAGCCAAGTATGATATCTTGGTGACGAACCCGCTCGGGCATAGTGTTGTTGTGAACAAAGTGTATAAAGATTGTCCCATCAAAATACGAGAGCATGAATATTTGGGAGATTTGATTGAGTTATCCTTCAGGGAATTTGATGTGATATTGGGGATGGACTGGTATCGACAGACGATAGTTGAATGTAGAATGAAAAGAGTGGCCAAAAATCAGAACTATAGGAATAGCGATGAGGTTATTTTCATCGGCGAGAGGCCGAATCACCTCTCTAATGTGATATCTGCAACAGTTGTGAGAAAGATGATGCAAAAAGGATGTGAAGCCTATTTGGCTAATGTGATCGATACGGTAAAGGCAAGGCCTAGTGTATCCGATATCTCTGGATTACGTGACTTTCGAGACGTGTTTCGCGGGAAGGATTGCGAGATTGCCTCCACAGAGGAGATTGAATTTCTATCGACGATTGTACCGGGTGCCACATAGGCATCCATTACTGCAAGTATAGAATGGCTCAGCAGTTAAAGGAATTACAAATTTCAGTTACAGAAGCGAAAGGATTGTCGACCAAGTGTATTACCATGGGGAGCTCCTGTGCTTTTTGTCGAAGAAAGATGAATTTGCCGATATGCGTTGATTATAGACAAGCTGAACAAGTTGGTATGAAATAAGTATCAGTTACGAGGTGTTGGTTTGTTGCAGACCAATTGAAAGGTGCGATATCTTTTCAAAGATTGACTCGAGATCTGGGTATCATCAGTTGAAAATTAAAGATGCCGATGTGCATAAGACGGCGTTTAGAACGCGATATGGACATTATGAGTTCCTTGTAATGCCGTTTGGTTTTACCAATGCTCCAGCGGCTTTCATGGACTTAATGAATCTTGTTTTTCGGCCGTATGTGGATCAGTTTGTCGTAGTGTTCATAGACGACATTCTTGTGTATTCGAAAGATCGAGAAAGTCATGACACACACCTGCCGGAGTAGTGTTGGAATTTTGAGAAGAGCGATTCTTCTGTGAAGCTCAGCAAGTGTGAGTTTTGGTTGGCCGAAGTGTCGCTTTCTTGGGCACATTGTATCGAAGAAAGAAGGAATCGGAGTGGATCGAAGAAAATAGAAGTGGTTGTCGAATGGAGGCCACAGAAATGTCTTGAAATTCGATGATTTCACAGGACTAGTAGGTTGCCTCTGAGAAGATTTGTTAAGGGTTTTCCTATGATTGCAGCCCTAGATGGCAGGGTGCTCGAGAAAAAATGTAAAGTATGAATGGAGTGAAAATGTCAGGAAGTTTTGAAAAGCTAAAAGCATTCTTATGAGGCTCGAGTGCTAACTCGTAGGCTGGTAAAAGATATGTGATCTATAGTGATGCTTCCTTTAAATGGACTTGGATGTGTCTAATGCGAGGTAAAGTGGTAGGATGATGCTTCAAGGCCAGATTGAAGCCACATGAAAAGAATTACCCCACGCTGTATGATTTAGAATTGGCCGCGAATTGTATTTGCATTGAAATTTGGAGACATTATTTTATTATGGAGAAAAGTGTTTCATTACCGATCATAAGAGTCTTAAGTATTTGCCCTCCTAGCGAGCTTAACTTGAGACAACGGAGGTGGATGGAATTGATAAAGATTGCATTGCGTGATTGATTATCACGGGAAGGCGATGTAGTGGTGATGCCGCGAGTAGGAAAGGCCAGGTGCAAGCGCTTGACGTTAAATGCCAATTTGTCGTGTCGGGCGATGTTGGTGCAATAGTGGCGAATTAGTAGCCGAGCCAAATTTTGAATCTAGTGCTAGAGGCACAAAAGAAAGATGAGAAAATTTCTGCCATAATAGATCAGATTGGAGATGGTAAAGAAATTGAGTTCACAGTGAATGAAAATGGAGTGTTGTATTATAAGGCTCGGGTTTGTGTACCCGATGATGATGAATTGAAAACCCGTACTTGAAGAGGCACATAGTGGATCTTTTGCTATCCATCTGGTAGCCTGAAGATGTATCAAGATTTGAAAATGTCACTCTGGTGGTCCGGAATTGTGACGCCCCAAAACCGAGGGTCTAGTTGACTACCGTCGGCCGCGGAGATTCCGGTGGATGTCGGGTTGCAGGCGCCACTTTAGAAAATCGAGGCGAGAGTCTCGCTTTGTAGGGAGCTCTACGCGATACTGCGTATACATCCCAAAAGCGGTCCAATATATATACAATATATATCAATCTGACCACTTGGTCCCCGCAAGCGATTACTCAATGTACATACTTGACTATGAAATAACTATATACCCGATAGTTTGCAGAGTTATATATTTTATCTTACTTGATACATATATTAAGCAAGGGATTACAGCCATGTACGATCATCAACCACACGGCTTTCTTCAAGACTCAGCCTCTTGGGACGGAGTCCCTTCGCCGCTCCACTGTGCAGCAAAATGAGGGTCCCACGACGAGGTGAGCTAAAGCGCTCTGAACAGGAGAATACATACTGAGTGGGCTACTCACCACCTAGTGCAGTCTGATGTGTCCCCGAATTAAACACACATTCAAGCGAATGCGTGATCTGCTTGAATGTCTACATGTGCTTCCGGATATCGAGTCCTCACTGAGCTCTCTCTCACACTACGCCTAAGCCTCGTATGAGAATTATTATTTTATTAGTGGACAACCCTCCGATGTATATATATCAATTGAAGTAGCTCAGGCGATTGATATATATTGGTGTTTGTGGTACACCCTCCAGTGAATCACTTTCCATATCAAGCGGAACGCTCAGATGGTTGATATATATTAATTGTTTGTGGACTACCTTAGATGAATATATATCAGCGGGCGCTCAGGCGGTTGATATATTATTTGATTTGGACTACCCTGGAAGCAATTAACATTTTAGACTACCCTGGAACCATTTTCTCTGGAGCTCATCTCATGCCTTAACTCTATATTCCTAGGATGTTCCCGGTCTGTATGAATCATGTATGTGATTGTCTGATCCTAATCACATGCAAATATATAACATGAATATACTGCATAAAAATTAAATCCACACAAACATGTTATGTAGTATCATTTCAAACATCTAAATTAATACACTTGGGCTAATGTTCGATCACAAAACAAATTCGATTCGAATTGTAACCAAACATATAATTTAATGAAAATTATATTTTAGAACACTATTAAGAATAGTGAAACTCTCGTTTACTATTCTGGGAAAATGCAAAACATCGGTTCACTAGTGAACCGGTTCTCGACCGTTTAGATACATACATACCAAAGCACGGTAATACATAAATCAACACAATATCGACCCGAGCAGCTCATTGGGAGGCTATTTTTAGAAACGGCCTCTCCAAAGTTTCTAAAATTTCCAATAATTACCGATTCCCACATGTTTAGGACCGATCAACGACCCCTCACGGCCTCATTCAACCGAAACATTAGTAAAACACTTAAATGGGAGTAAAAACCCAAGTAGGGAGAAAATCCTACCTCGAGGAGTTTGAAGAAACTCCGATCCAGAAGTCAGCGCGTGGCTGCTCAGCGTAGAGCGTTTCTCCTTCTTGTCGAAGTGCAAAATGGTGGATCTCAGTTTCTGAAAGCACCTCTCTCTCTAAAAAGCTTTCTCAAAAACCAACCTACGCATCAAAAAATCACCCCCGTTTTCTTGTCTTGTGGTAAATGGAAGATGAAGGACTATTTGCTATTTGATCGCTTTAGTCAGCTTAAAATCGATTCCCCAAATAGCCTTTTATGTCGTACATTCCCAGAGATTTGATGTTAGGCACTATCTCGCGTCCATTTTCATCATTTCTTTACTCATATCTTATGGCACATGAGTACATGTTATATGTGACTTTCGTCGCATCAAAATTCGATTTACGGCACCCGAACCGCGATGCCTCGAAAAACGTGTCGACTCCGACTGTCTCAGAATTCGACAAAATTTTACATACTAGCTAGATTTTGCGAGACGATTCCAACGGTACAATCCGTTTTGTCATCCGATATCTAGAGAATTAATTACGGATTTTTAACAGAAATTACAATTTCGTGTCGAGTGCGATTTTGCCCTTTTATTCGGTGGAATTTCTCGGGTCTTACATTCTCCCTCCTTAAAGGATTTCGTCCGAAGTCGGGACAATCACAATCCACACGCTGCATATGCAGCGGCGCACTACACCATGCGTGTCAAGCTAGTCATTTAAATCTTAAGCGACTAAACTCTCTTTGCCTTCATCCCTAAACAAGAGAAGGGATAGGTGGCGCATCGTGTCCACCTCGCGCTCCCACGTTGACTCCTCCGATCCGGTCTTAGCCATAGAACTCTCGCTTCTTACCTCACGGTCTTCAACGTCGCGGGCGATCCATGGCCCATCAACAATGTACCTTAGTCCACTCCTCGAAGGTCTGCATCCGTGTCAACCTCGTCTGTCCCCCGATCCACCACATGAGCTGGATGCGGGTATATATATCAGAACATGGGAGGCGTGCAACACCTCGTGGTTACGACATGTTGGGCGTATGCGCTAAGCCGTGCAACCGGTGTCTACTCTCTCGGTATCTCGAAGTCATGAATCTCGGCGATGCTTCTCATGCTAAGACGACCAACTCCTCTCTTAGGAATCACATGAGAAGCGTGGTCACTTACCTCGAACCTTTGGTCGGCGTCTTTTGCATATCTCTTCTCTGGAAGCTGGCGTGAGAAGGCTGTTGTCATCGAACTCACCTTCTCGCAAATTGTCTCAATCCCGGTCGGGACAGGTGATGGAGCTCTCTCCCCACCTCGGTCCCGGCTCGCGGTGATCTACATGGCCTCCCATACAATGCCTCATCGGTGCCATTGGTATCACCTCTTTGATAACTATTGTTGTAGGCGGGTGTTCGTAGAGCAATTAACCTCTGCCCTTATGACTGGACACATGCTCGCGGGGTGTCCTCTAGCATATATAATCCGTACAACGTGTAATCCTACACAACCCTTACTTGGTGTATGCTTAACCTCTAAGGTCACAATCGCGACAATCGATGGTACATCAACCCGATCCATGCCGTACATGACATCCATTTAAGCCGCACTGGCTCGATAACGCAATCACGATTTCAAGGGTATCCGTCTCGAGTCACTCGGAGCTCATCCTTAACTCTAAATCTACGTGATAACTTTGACAGAATTGTTTCCATCTCGAGAGCTGACATAACTCTTCGACACACTTGGGCTTTCTTCCGTTCCATGAAGAATTTCGGATATCTACGAATTCTCTTATACCCATGACTCGGGCTTCTCACCTTAGAGTTCTGACCCCCTTCTTGCTTTATGACACACTTTAATTGCTTGCAGTGCAACGTTGAGCTAAGAGTCTTCATTGACGTGGTCTCGTCTGAGCTTCGACCACGTTTCACGAGTGGTGAATGGCCGGAAATGCCGATGCACACGGATGGCGCTAATGCCATCTTGTGACGCGATCGGAGAAAGGCAGGGGTCCACCATGAGTAGAATGCGAGAGATTTCTCGGTCGTAATTCGACCTATCTGGTCGACTCACCTACATCTGAGGAAGAACATCTATACTGGCTTCTGCAAGGCCTTAACCTCTAAAGCCTAAATCAATGCTATGTGGAGTGTATGACAACCGGCTAAGGTCTGATGCCGACAACGGAGTGGTTGTCAACTCATCCATGTCAGGCACGACATCAATGACCAAATAGGTCTACCACCACAGGTCCACCGGCACACCCGCGCGACTCGATCGTCACGACTTAGGCCACACTGCGGCCCCTACGGCTGTCACATTGTTGTTGGAGTGCTTGTATAGCACCCGAGCTGAAACTAGTTCCTCGACCGTACTAGGGTGTGTGGAGGAATGAAGCGTATACTCTCATGTTCTCTGTTGCTTGGGTTTGCATTGTCCCGAAAGTCTTGGGATCCACTGTCTCGGAAATCCCATCGCTCGTGCTCCAGATCCTGGCTACTAGTCACAAACTGAGTGTGAAGCGAAGTCTTACGCCTCTTCCCGAACTAGGAGGCTGATCCTCCCTCTCTTGTTACCAACACCGTATCCTGTGTGTTCCGGGCATCCTCGATCTCTCTCATGGTGAGGGCCTCTGACCATGGAGTCCATGTCGATAGGCTAAATCTGATCGTCACGAATGGGCGACTTCAGCCCATTCTCAAATCTCTGTAATGCCCGGTGATCGAGGCTTCATTATCTCGAAGATCGACATTTGGTCTCTTCGGCTCATCAGCGCGCCGACCTTGCAGGTGGCCCGACCTTCTTGTTGCTAACCACGTGTCTGAATCTCACCTCGATGGCCAAAACTCGCGCTTTGCCCGAACTTAGTGTACTAGTGATGGTCTCTTAGGTTGTAAAAAACGATCCTCGAGTGATACTCATGCTCACTCACGACGAGGAGTAGATGAGATGTCGTCCGTAGTACGACAGGCTGATCTAGATAGGTTGGATGCTTGCATGTATGAGATCGTGAATGCGTTAGCGCATTCATCAATCGAGGCATCAGTAAGCTCAAAGGGTGCCTTAGCGTCTAAGCGTCTTGGGATATTTGTATCCCTAACCTGTGATGGTAACGGTCACGAAGGTCACATCTTGGGTAGACTCGCACTCCTCTCAGCGGTCGAAGCGAATCCTTCGGATCCTCGGTAGAATACTGATTCTGAATCGTAACCACGTTCAGCTGTAGTCGATGCCCGGTCGAAAGTGCTTTGCCCCTCTTCTTCGCAACTAGAGCCAAAAGCCCCACGTGGTGAAGTGCTCGAATTACAATAATCCCCACTGTCGATAGCCACTTGTAGTTGGATACGAGTTCTACTTGACTTCAATGGATTGCCATCTATCACGGAGTCATAGAGATGGTGTAGTACCAGGGTGTAACTCGATACCAAAGACTACATCACATGTGGAGGTAGTCAGTGGCTCCATGCGGAAAAACATCCACATATTCGCACCTTTACTCGGGGGTAGATCAGTCGACCTCTCCTCGTCCTCTACAGGAGTAGGCTCGAGCTGACCGTGTAATCCACGACACTTGGACACAAAATTATCTTGTCTGGGGAAAAATGTCGAGCTTGTCCCACTGAAATACCCGCAGTGCCGTAGATCTGGCGTGTGGCGGTAATCCTCCTGCGCTCCTGTCGATCGCGACCACATGAAATTGTCGACCCGATCCATCCTCTGTATGACCTCGAACTCGACATGTCAGTAATCCTGGGTCGTTGTGAGTAAGTCACAGAGATCTCTAGCTCATAACCTGGAAGCATATCGTACCTTTTTCGCCCTAATCGGAGGAAGAACTCACGTCTGTGGCTCCTCTAAGGTCTGCAGGAATAACACCATTTTCTTATGTTGGCGACATCCGTTCTTACAGCTAGAACCTGCAGTAGTCGATCTTTGGTCACGTCAGAGGTAATCTCCATAGCCTCTAATACTTTCTCGATCTGCATGAACCAATGGTCTACCACCATCGGATCTTTTCCCCCTGTGAATGTCGGAGGATGATATGCCCTAAACCTCTTAAGGTTACTAGGATCTTCCTGTCTACCTACTATACCAGCACAATGTCTTTATAGCATTATTTTGTAATACACGGCCTCGGCAAAAGTCTGGCGATTAATCTTGGTGGTGTGACCACGATTACCCGTGCCGGCGCCACTCTACGTCCTCGTCCTCTACTAGCCATTTACCTGATGTATGGCAACCAGAATCATTTAACTTTCACTTCAGTCTAACTAGTAATGCAGATGCTGATTACTAATAGACAGTGACCATGTTGACAGTTCATTTTTCTGAATTAAGCGGTAACTCGACCACTCGATTCATTTTATTCAGATAACATTTTAAGCTTTCCTGTTCATTTCATTATCAAAATCCCTAAGGTCATAACCCATAACCTTAGTATTTACCCTTTTTCCTATACGCATTTCACCATGCATATTATAATTTCTATGTGACTCTGTGTGATCAGATTTGAATGGTAGTTAAACCCACATTGATATCTACAGAGCATAAACACGGCCATGCGAGACACTACTCATACACATAACCCAGTGTATACGCAATCAATTTTGCCTTTAAAATATTGTTTTCAACAAAATTTTATTCTCAAAAATTTTATTTTTGAAAATTTTATTTTTCGAAAATTTTATCAAATTTTATTTGATTTTTAAATATTTAAAAAATATTTTTTTGAAAATTTCGAGATGAGCGGTGTTCATGAGCAAGGTTCTGAGCAATATCCAAAAAAATTTTGACTGGGAGAAAATGCAGAGTCGACCGGGCCCAGCAGCGCGTGCAGTACGGTAGCGCGCCCGGCGCCCGGGCCGCCGCCCGGCGCCAGGCGCCGGCGCGCCGGCGCCTTCGAGGCGCTCACTGGCGTACGCCCGCGTGCCGCGCTGTCGTCCGCGCTGCGCCGCGGCCCTGCCGCGCCCTCTGCGCGCCCGCGAGCCTGCGTGCTGTGCCTTGCGCCCCACGGCAGCGCCCGGCCCAAAGGCGCCCTACTTTACTGTGCGCCAGCACGCCCTGTCTGCCTTCTTGCCAGCCCTACGTATCGTGGCTTGGTGGCCTTGTATTCTATCTGATCGGCCTTGCCCTTGCTCCACCCAGTCATGATACAAAATATTGTATTGCAATACAAATACACCCTCCCAGCCTTGCCTTCCCTGTCACGTGCAAATCTTTATGTCATGTCTGATTTTTTTTGACATTCTACTCCTACTGCTTGCAATACAAGTTCAATATTGCAATACAAAATTTCCTTTCTCACAATACAAAATGGGCAGTAGCCCATCAAAATTTTCTGCTCAAATTTTTTTTTTTTGTTTTTCATTATAATTGATTTTTTTTTTCCAGAAATTGGAAAAATCTCTAAAAAATCACTAAAATCATTTTTTTTTCCATAATACATCAAATAAATTTCTAAAAATTTATTTTCTTCACTTTTCTTCAATTTTGACTTGTAAAATCTTGAAAAATTATTTTCTCACCTCCTGACAAATAAATTTATAAAAATTTTATTTTTTCGATTTTCCACGAAATTTTTTTCTCCGCTCAAATAAATTTATAAAAATTTATTTTCTTCTATTTCTTCAATTCCCATCGATAAATTTATTAAAAATTTATTTTCTTCATTTATTCGACTTTGTACATTATACCACTCGAAACATTTTTCTAAAATATTTCCTTAACTCATCTATGTGCTAATCTAGAAAAGCACACAACATTATAACACATTACAAACTACATTATACACACAATCACCCGATTAATTCACAAATCACACAAAACACATCAACACGTGCACGTAGTGTCTAGTTTTGTCATTGATTTTCTAGAGTAATCTCATACCTAACCTACATCAAACCACACCTAGTGGTGATGTTTTTACATTTCCATGGCCTAAGCCCAAATTTTCTATCTATAGGTTTCCATATACCTATACTCCTCATCAAACCACCTAGTGGTGATGGATACGAGCAGGAGCTCCTAGGTATTCGTATACCTAAGCTACGATACCAAATTTGTGAGCCTCAAGGCAGGGGTCTAGTTGACTGCCCCGGAATCCAACTGTGAATTCCGAGTGGATGTCGGGTTGCAGCGCCACTTTAGAAAATCGGGCAGAGTCTCCTTTATGCAGGGAGCTACCTTAACTTAGTACACTGCATATACCTTGTCTCATGATCCAATATATATACAATATATATCCAATACGGCCACTGGGCCTAAGCGATTACTCAGTAACACATGCCTGACCTATGAAACCAACTATATACCCGATAGTTACAGAGTTAATATTTTTACTCTTAAACAATACATATATTAAACTTAAAGAGTTATAATACATGTCTGATCATCAAAGCCATGGCTTTCTTCAAGACTCAACCTCTTGGACCAGGCGAGTCCCTCGCACCGCTCCTGTACTGTAAAATAAGGGGGGTCCCACGACAGGGGTGGCTAAAAGCTCGATGGGAGAATGCATACTGAGTGGGCTACTCACCACCTAAGGTGCGGTCTGATATCCCAAATTAAACACGCATTCAAAGCGAATGCATGATCCTACTTGAATGTCTGCACTTGTTGCTTCGGATGTCGAGTCCTCAGGCTCTCTCTCTCACACTCGCTGGCCTCGTATGAGAATTATTATTTTATTAGTGGGAAACCCTCCCAGATGAATATATATCAATTGGAGCGCTCCAGAGTGATTGATATATATTAATTGTTAATGGTACCCTCCAGGTGAATATATATCAAGCTGAGTAGCTCAGGCCCGGTTGATATATATTAATTATTTGTGGACTACCCTCAGATGAATATCAACTAGGCGCTCAGACAGTTTGATATATTATTTAATTTGGACTACCCTAAAATATGATGTATTTTAGACTACCCTCAGAACCATTTTCTCTGGAGCACAAAATCTCATTGCACTAGCTCTATATTCTAGGATGTTTCCTAGGTACGATATGGAATACATGTATACCAATTCCAATGATTATTCACATGCAAATATAACATGAATATACTCGCGTAAGAATTAAAATCACACAAACATATTTTCTTAATTATCATTTCAAACATCTAATTAGCTACAAAACCGGGCTAATGTTCAATCACAAACAATTAGTTTGAATTCTCTTAACCAAACATATAATTTCGTAGTATATTTTAGAACCTTGATAGAGATAGTGAAACCCTCATTACTATTCAGGAGAAATCCTGCAAAGCGTCGGTTCAGCGAAGTGACCAGTTTCTGACCATTTAGATACTATACATACCAAAGCACAAATTAATACATAAATCAACACAATATCCAGCAGAAACAGCCCCTACGTGGGGTATGCGAAACGACCTCTCCAAAGTTTCTAAAAAAATTTCCAATAAATCGGATCCCATGTTTGGGGCCGTCCATTAACCTCGCGGCCTCGTTCAATAGAAACATTAGTAAAACAACTTTGAATGGGAGTAAAGCAAGTAGGGAGAAAATCCTACCTCGAGTTTGAAGAAGCTCAGATCCGAGTCGCGCGTGGCATAACCGCGTAGAGACGTTACAAGCTAGCATGAAGCGCCTTGACGGTCGGATCTCCCAGATTTTCTAGAGAAGCCTCTCTCTCTAAAAGCTCTCAAGAAACCTGACCTCTTGCATCTAAAAAAATCCCCCCCGTTTGCTTGTCTTGGCTAAATGGAAGATGAAAATTTATTTGTTTATTTCGTCTTTAGTCGCTTAAAATGAATTAAATGGCACATGTCATATTCCAGTTACGTGTTCGGCACTATCTCGGCGTCGTTTCGTCGTTCTTTGCCATCTGCCTTGCACGTGAGTACATGTTATATGTGACTTTTCGTCGCATCGAAATTCGATTCTGACACACGAGCAGCGATGCCTCAGCGTGTCGACTCGTCTCGAGAGGTGGCAGAATTTTACGTGCTAGTTAGATTTTGAGACAATTCCAGCGGTACAATCCGTTTCATCATCGAGATCTAGAGAGAATTAATTCACAGTTTTTAGCAGAAATTACAATTTAAATGTCAGAGTACGATTTCTGCTTGACCAGGAAATTTGAATTTCTCGGGTCTTGGGAATGAAAAAGATATGTATCGAGAATTTGTAACGAAATTATGCGGTGTGTCAAGAGTAAAGAGCGAGCATCGAGTTCCTTCGGGATTATTGCGACTATCGAATCTAGGAATTGGAAATGGGCAGAATAACCATAGATTTTGTGGTTGGGTTACCCGATGTGAGAAGAAAGCATGACTCCGGTTTGGGTCGTAGTGGGCCAGATTATTCGTCGACTCACTTCCTACCGGTGAGAAGCTAAGACTATTAGTTTATCATTCATTTGTATCATAGAAATAGTTCGGTTACATGAGTTCTATCATATTTGGAAGTAGGAATCAGAGTTTACTTGAATTTTGGGGAAAATTCACGAGGCCATGGACCTTTCGATTGAATTTTAGGTACAAGCGTTCCGCGCGAGCGGATGGTGATCAGTGATCAGTTAAGAGAGATATGTTAAAGAAGTTGTGCGATCGGCCCATGAGGGTAGTTGGGGATGACATCCCTTTGGTTGAATTTGTGTACAACAACGAGTTTCGATCAAGTATTGGGTTAAGCACCACTTAAACCTGTGGAAGAAAATGTAGAACACAGTTGTGTTGGACGGAATTGAGTGAAAGAAAAGTAGATTGTAGATTTGATACGAGGCGAAGAAAAGTTAAAATGATTAGAGAGGAAGTGAAAGTGGCCAGACGAGACGGAAGTCATATCTGTATGAAGAAAGGATATTCGATATGAGGTCGGTGAAAAGTCATTTTTAAAGTATCGCCTTGGGAAGAAGGTGATGAGATTGAAAGGGCAAGTTGAATAAGTTGTGTATATAAAGTAATCGAAAAGTGGGTCCAGTAGCATCTGATTAGCATTACCTCGGTTGGAAAGATCCTTAATGTTTTTCCATGTCTGATACTACGGAGGTATGTATTTCGGATGGAGCACATGTAATCTCTTAGGAGGCGATTGAGCTTGAATGCGGATTTGACATATGAAGAAGAACCGGTAAAAATCTTGGCTGGGAAGTGAAAGAATTGGAACAAGAAGATTCAGCTAGTCAAAGTGTTATTGGAGAAATCAAAATGAGGAAGCCACTTGGGAAAGTGAAGAAACGATGCGCCATTAGTACTAATGCTTCATTTAAGCCCAAGAGTAAATTCGAGAACTGAAATTTTCTTAAGTGAGGAGAATTATGCTTGCCAATACCACTAGAATTTTTATAATAAATTTTTTATATATTACAGGTATGGTGAGCCAAACTTTGGTTTTTCTCGGGAAAATTGATAAATTGACAAGTTATGAAATGATAAATTTAGTGAACCCGGAAATTTTGGTACTAGAACAGAGATAAAATTTAGATTTCGAAAGGGTATAAAGGTAAAAGGGAGTAGAGATGGGCCGTAGAAATAAAACATGTTGAATTGCAAAATTAAAGATATGAGGGCTGGTTGCAATTTATGAAAAGTTGAAAATATAAAAAATGGAAAACAAAAGCTAAAATTCATTTGGTCTCCAATTTTGCCCTAGCAAAAACCGTGTGAGAGGAGAAGAAGGGAAAACGAGAGGTGAGGGTCCCAGAGACAGGAGTGTGTGATTCATACCCAGGGGATCAGGTGATTTGTTTCCATTTGTTGCACAGAGATATCCTTGTATAGGGTTTGTGAGTCACAGGCCATGGCATTGGTGTTGTGGGTAAAAGGCATGGTCTGAGATAATCACTTAGAATCCTCTTTTAGGATGGATCATGGTTAATTGAGAGTCTTTGAGTTAGGGTTTAGAATAAACCCTAACTAATCATCATGGTTGGTTTGAGGATGGGTCATAACCCATGTTGGAATGATCTTTGAAAAGTCATGAAAATTTGAAAATATATGTAATTGAAGAGGAATTGAGTAGAAAGAGATTCTAAGGTGAATTTGGAATAGTTTTTTATGTGTGTTTGAAGTGTAGAATTGATTGGGGATCAAAGTATAAAAAAAAATGTGAGAAAACACATTTTTAGGCATTTGAATTTGACTTGGGGTACACTTTGAAAGTGTACCGGTACACTTTCGTTCTGGTCATTTTTGTCAGAAAATGTCTTAGGTACACTTTAGGGGTGTCTTAGGTACACCTGTTTGCTGCATTCTCAATTTCGACGGTTTTTGTATTTTGGCCGTAACTTGCTCATTTCTTATCAGATTTGGGTGATTCAAGTGGCTCGTGAAATAGAATTCAAGGAGAACAAAACTTAAAGAATAGGCATCGCCAAATTCTGATCCTAAGAGGCCCTAAAATTCACTCAAAGTGGGGCCGTGTAAGCCAAACTCAGTTAGCTTGAACATAGAGTAGTCAGGGTTGTTTGGACGTAACTTGGAAGTTCGATTGCTCGAATTGGGTGATTCAATTGGAATAGAACCCTTAGCACCTTAAACTTACAAATGAGTACAAGAGATAGTGTCAAAAATGAAGTTAGAACCCGGAAAATTTTTGTAATACAAAATTGTCCCGATGTAATCGGCAAATTGATTAGTTGGCATGAAAATGCCATAACTTTAAGATTGGACATAATCCGATTAGGAATGATTCCAATTCCTAAGTAAGTAGACTCATAGGGGAATAAAGATGAGTCTAAGTCAAGCGTCTGTACCTCAGCCTCGGCAAAGCTTTACCTTGCCTCAGCGATATTCCGTTTAGTACGATTATTTGCATAATCACTAGGTGAATAAATTGTATTTGACTGGGTGCGGGTGAAGCGACAACGGCCTAGAAGTTGACATCGAAAGAAAGCGGAATTGATAATTGGTTTGTTCTCACGACTACATCCTTAATTCAAGTATTTTTGGTAGTTTACCAGTGTAGCAGATAGAGAACATGAATCGAGTTCATGAATGAGTATGTGATATGATTATGTAGATTGAGTATGTCTTTGAAAGATATCTGAAAGTGAATGAGATTGAATGTGATGTCGATGCTTAGAATGAAGCGAATGATGATAAAGGCGGGATTCACCCAAGCGGGTCCAGGTCGGGTGTGAAGTGAATAATATACCGATGAAATGCTGACGGGATGCACGTCGGCCATCGTCCGCAAGGCACCGAAGTTACTGATGTGTCACTTGGCGGGATGCGCGGCTGTCGTCGGTCGCGTGGCGTATGGCATTGGAAGAAATGTCAGCGAGGCGGGATGCGCAATCGGCATCCGTCTGATGGCTATGGCATTTTAATTGATACCACGTGTCGGGGTCGCAAGCGGCATCCGGCATGATGGGAGGCCGAATAAGTGATACCGTGTGGGATGCACCAAGCGGCATCGGAAGATCATGATATAGAATAAATTGTAAATGTATAAGCACGTTACCTAATGATAATAAGGGCGGGATTCATCAAAGCGAATCAGTAGGAAATTCAATAGTCGAATAGTCAGGTGAAATAGCCCGCGTTCCTTGAGTGTGAGATATTTTATGGATATATGAATATATGAAATGAATTGTTGCATTGAAAATGCATGATATGATATGATACGGTAAATGATTTGTACATTGGCATGAGTATATGTTGATATATTAGGCATAGTTTAATGATAAATGCTTGGGTTAAGTGAATATGGAATGACGCATGTATAGAACCACTAGGCATGAAAATGCTTAGCATGTAGTTTTAGTATGGTATCGAGTAAGCAAGAAGAAGCCCAGAGATGTGCGTGAGTCATAGAGAGAAAGTACGGCGTATAAAGTGTATACTCACGGTGCATATCATCTTTTGAGCAGTGTGTTGCGTAAGCAAAGGGTTAAACCACAGAGCTTGATTTTTGTGTATCATCTTGAAAGAGTATAGAATGCTTTTCTTTGTAAATGTATTTTGTTAATGTTTATGGGCCTCATAGAGATTGCTTTATATTTGTAAATGATTATGGGCACTTGGCCAAACCCGTTCCTGACTAATGATTAATAAAAATGTTTTGATAAGATAAATGGCGTCGGGTAAGCGGGACTCAGGTTCGGATACCATTCGGTCGGCGAGGATTCGGTCGCGACACTTTTGAAAATAAAAATTTAATAAAACGATAACTAAAAGAAATAAACCGGGCGTCCCTGGGTTTCGGTTCGGACTCGCCTTTCGGGTCGGATAGGGCTTAGGGGTCGCTACAAGTTGAGATAGGTTGAATGAAATATCTATTTAATCACTTAGAGGTCTCTCCTCTTTCTGATGAATTAATTATGATCACAGTAATTGGCTAGAGATCAATGAAGGAGATAGAAATTTACATCATAAGTGTAGGATGAGGTGTCGATCAAATTGGAGAGAGACACGATATCACATGCATGGGAGCGAAAATTCTTTAGTCCTAAGATACGAGTATGGAAATGCGAAAATGAAAAATACTTAAAATCTTAAAAAGAGGGTTATATATTACAAGTAATTGATTAGAATCATGTCTCAAAAATGAATATAAACTTTTAATCAATGAAAAGTATGGTTAAGGGAGAAATCCAAACTATACTATTTTACATCTTTGACAAATTCATTTTTCCAATTGATGGTTGAGCTATGAATCAAAATGATGCAGAAATTGATTATTATTATTTAATCCATGTCCAATTATGCCTCACTCAATGAATCCTCAACCCCTGATTTATTATATTTACGCAACATATTTAAGATTTCGATGCAAGCGTGGATTTTCTTATCATCGTATCGATTGGAGTTCAAATAGTAATGATCTTGAGTAGTTGGAGTAGTTAGTTTTTTAATTTATCATCTATCCTCGATGAAGCGATATCACGGACTTTAAATATCCACTTTTATTACTTATGGCTGTGTGCCTGCGGTGATTTAGACCCTGAGCAAATTCTAAATAATTCATTTTCAAAAGAAAGAACAATTCCATCTTTTCTACACATGAGAAATAGTCTCAACAAGTTTTTAGCGTCGTTGTCGGGGATTAGGCAATAGTCCTTTGGTAATAGTGTGATAAATTTGTATATATAATTTGATTCAACACACCTTTATGTGGACTAATTAATATTCTCATACATCAAAGTTTCCTTTTTATAAAAATTTGTGTGGTTAATGGTGTTAGAGATTTAGTATATCCTTTAGTTGTTGTTCAGTTAGTGAAATTCTTTTCTCCATGGTTATTGGATAATGGATGTAAACCCCGAACTCTTCTTCATCTTGACTTAGCAAGTATGGATGCTCAACTTTGTTAATAGTAGTTGATGAATCGGATCTATATCAACTTCTCTTTTTTTGGTGAAATAAGATTCTGAATAAGAAACTTACAAATTCGATTAAAGGATAATCTATCATAGTCTTCAAAAGCAAATTTTATAATATCCTTAGGAAGTTTTGATCACCAAATATATGAATTAGTATTACAAATACATTTTTTAGCTAAACATTTCGTTGTTTTATTTGTTTCTCTATAAATATGACAACAATTGTAAATATTTAGATTATGAAAGATACCAAATATTATCATTAATAGACCAATTAGACTAGATAAATTCTTTTTTATTCATAATAATATATAATTTTATTTTGATCTCCATTTGGTCTATAAGTTTGTGAACTCATTATAAGTTACAATGGAAACGACACATCTCAAAGCAACATTTCACGGTAATTCACCCAGAAACATTACTGCGTACTATTTCTTGCTTTAAATAATTAATTGGAGTCTTTGTAATCATCCTAAAGTGTTTATATTATTAATCGTTGAACTATCAAAATTTAATTTAAATCTTTCATTACTTATGGGAATCCATCTAATCACTTTTCAACTTTACCAGGAACATTATATCCTTCGTTCCCAAAAAAGGCATCACTCATAAGTTCATGAAGATTATGAAACGTTGAGATAGCTTTCTCAATAAGGAGAAATGGGCTGCCCTTGATTCCAATGGGTCCAAATACTTCAAAGGATGATAACAAATTTTTCTATTGGTTGTTTGAATGGGTTACATTGAGTTTTATAGTGTTTATAAAGTAATTCAAGGTAGGTATGGAAATTTCCTCAAAAAAAACAGAGGGATAGGATAGTTGTATTTAATATGCCCCTAAGTTCCTTGTACAAAAGGACAACTTTGAAAATATGATCAATATGATTACAAAATTATAATTTATAGTCTTTTAAAAATTAGAAATTCACAGGAGAGCTTCTCTAATAGTCAACTTCTTTGCGTCTTATTTATGACATTCTATGTAAACCTTTGCAGTGATCTCTTTAAACTTTACTTATATATGATGGTTACGTTGGAGTTGACTTTAAATGACATAGTAGGGCGTATATTATATATAATTATGTAGTTAATATGACAAAATAACACAGGACGTTAGATCAAATCAACCAAAATCCTTATTTCGGTTGTTTTGAGATATTATCTTTATTTTTTGCGATATTATTTTTATTTTCTATTATTGTTTTAGGAGTATTATTTTTTTCCTATTATTTTTTTGGAATATTATTTTATTTCTATATATGTATCTGATTATAATGAGATGTTTTAGAATTTTATCACTTTTATCAATTTATGGAAAAAGTCAAAACACTTTATTTTGTTCTAGATTGAGGTGGTCTCTAGAGTGAGCTGATGTTATTGTTGATCCAATCGTGTGTTGATCAATCATGCTACGCAGTTCATGGATTATTATTGATTAAGTTTCTCTCGATCGATGGCTAATCTGCGGTGCTAGTGATGCTTGACCCGATCCCAGCGATGATGAGGATTCTGGGTTGTTTGAAGATCAATTAACAAGTTGCAACAATCAATCCAAAATTTAACTCAATAGTTGGAAACAGTACAACCCCAATTGTAGGCGTTGTTGAGGATTAATGGAAAAGGGCATAGGAATGACGACGAGGAACAAGGTGGAGGAGTGGCCTCGCTGGGCAGTTTCAATGCACATTCCGAAATACTAATTCAAGAAGGCAATGAAGTAGGATTTGATGACACTTCAAATGAGGATGCAGGCTTTGGTGAGACTGTTAATCCACGTGGTATATATAGAAGGAAGGTGAGTGGAGGCAAACTCACGGAGGAATGACAAATACAAACTAAAGGTAGATATCCCTAATTTCAGTGGTGATATTGATATTGATGGATTTTTCGATTGGTTGACTGAGGTAGATAGATTCTTTGAAAATACCGAGTTTCTAGAGGACATAAATTTTAAATTTGTTGCTTATAGGTTAAAAGTGAGAGCATCAGTATGATGGGATAGATTGAGGGAGATGAGGATGATAGAGGGGCGTGGTCTGATTCAAACATGGTGTAGGATGAAGCAATTATTACGAGGTAGATTTTTGCCTCCAAACTATTAACAATATATTTCTTATGCTAATCATAGACGTACACATGGTAGCAAGAGGGTGAAAGAATATACTACTGAATTTTGTAGATTGACAAAGAGGAATCAATTACAAGAAAGCGAGAAGTAATTTGATGGTTGTAAAGGGAGAGATAGAAAGTAGAGATTTAGTTGCGGCTCAAATTCTAGTGGATGTGCAAACTTTGTTGGAGGAGTTTGATAATGTGATTCCTGAGGATCTACTGACAAAGTTACCTCCTATGCGTAACATACAACACCATATAGATTTTATTTCAAGTGCTTCTCTTCCTAATGTGCTTCATTATATGACGAGTTTTGAGGAAAACAAAATCTTAAGGGAGAATATAGAAGAGTTGCTAAGCAAAGTGCATATTCAAGCTAGCATGAGCGCATGTGTGGTTCCAACTTTGTTGACGCCTAAGAAATATGGAAGTTGGTGGATGTCTATTGACAATAGGGTGATCAACAAAATTACTAGTGGATATAGATTTCTTATTCCAAAGTTGGATTGGATGATTTGTTTGGATCATTTGAGTGGAGCAGATGTGTTTAGCAAGATTGACTTGAGGGGTGGTTATCATCATATCAGAATCCATCTAAGTGATGGGTGGAAGACAACATTCAAGACAAAGGATGGTCATAGCAAGCTTCAACAAAGAAGGTTTGGATCGTACCAGATTGTTAAGAAGATCAACAACAATGTTTATGTGGTTGACTTACCAAGTTGGATGGGGATTTCAAAGATCTTGATGTTGATCTTACCTTATTCCAATCATATATGAGTCTTGGATATCCAAAAGTAACTCGATGACGAGTTCTTCACTAGTGGAGGTGTCTAACGCAGGATGTTAGATCAAATTAACCAAAATCTCTATTTTGGTTGTTTTGGGATATTATCTTTATTTTTTGGGATATTATTTTTATTTTCTATTATTATTTTAGAAGTATTATTTTCTTTCCAATTACTGTTTTGGAATATTATTTGATTTCCTATTATACTCATATTATGTCTATCGTATAAATAGATGTTTTAGAGTTTGTTTTAGGGACTTTTATCACTTTAGCAATTTATCAGAAAAATCAAAGATTTTGTTTTATTTTGTTCTCTGGATTAAGACGTATTATTTTTATTGATCAATCGCGCTACATGCTGCGTCACAAAATTTTCAAAATTTGATGAAATAATAAATTAATATTTCCATATTTTAGAGTTGGATGAACTTTATGAGATATAATACTTGTATATTGAAAATAAATCAACCAATTATTTAGCTAGCTAAGAAATGTATTTATAATAGCAACTCAATATAATACTAACTCAATTATTTGGTAGGCAAATTTTCATAAAGATGTTTATAAACTTTATATTACCTTATTTGGTAGACAAGTTTATAAAGGGGTTAGAAAACTTGCCAGCAAATTTTCATAGAGATTATAGAAAACTTGACTGAATATAATATTGACTCCATCATTTGCTAGGCAAATTTTCATAAAGGTGTTAGAAAACTTACCTTTGAAGATTATTATGGATAATTTTTTTAACTTAATTTAAAGGGTTTCCTTGTCAGTAGTATTCTTTCTTCTTTCACCCCAAAAAAAATTCAAGAATCCAATCATAACTTGTTAATGATAAATACTTTTTCAATTGCACTCAAAATCTTGATCCATAAGTTCGAGTTTGGTTCTCAAAAAAATTTGGAAGGAGAATTTAAAAGAAAAACGAGAAAAAAAATTGAACAAAAAATAAAGTTAATAAATTATTTAGATTTGTTATATTCAAATTTATTTTATATATTTTACTTTATCAGTATAATAATTAGAATTTAATTTTATATATATATATTCAATTAAATTTAATTATTATTATTTTTTAAATTAATAAAAAAATCTAAAGTAAAAAAAAAAAGTTAAAAAACATTTACAATCTAAAGACTAGTTGGGTTTTTGTTTTTTAAAAATGTTGTTAAGAATAGTTTTTGAAAACATAAAAAACATCGAAAGTTATTCTTATCTTATAAATTTAGTATTTTTTATGTTATTTAAAGAAAAAAGACTGAAAATCAAATGTGTTATCTGGATATGAGAATATGGACTGAGTTAGATAGGTTATAACGAGTTGTTCGAGTTAGATGGGTTAGAATGAGTTGTTCCGAAATTTAAAAGAATTGGACTACAAAAATAAAGATTCGAATAAAATCCGAGCCGTTTGACTCAGCCTGAATAGACCTGTGGGCTACTTGGGTTCAAGCCGGGCTAGTCTGCTTTGATTTTTATGTTTAAATCAATATCTTTTTCAATTTACTTCAAATTTAATATTTTATTTATAAAAGTACGAAAAATTAATCATGGACATGTTGAGAATAAAATTTTAAAATGAACATTTTTCTTTTAAGATAAAGGTCACGTCTTTCCAAGCTTTAAGTTTAATATTTTATTTATAAAAGCACTATTAATTGAAACATAATTATGAAACGTGTCAAATGAGAATAAAATATTAAAATAAAAGAAATTGTGTAGTGGAAAACCAATAACACATTGACAATAATGAAAATTTATATATTTTAATATTTTTAAATATTATGAAACGTTTAATCTATTTTAACTCTTTTGAGTCCGTTTAGGTTCGAATTGGGTCAATCAAAAACTAATTTGAATAAAAATGGATCATTTTGGCCCATAACTCACTCGAGCTACTATCTAAATAGGCTGGAGCCGCATTTTTTCATTCATAATATTTTTTTTTTATTTTTGATGTTTTAATAAAAGAAAACAGTTTTTAAAAATAAAAATAAATTAAGCATTAAGGTTATGTTTGGTCGTTGTTCTTGAAAAATGTTTTGAAACTGTTTTAACTTCTTTATTTACTATTTCTGGTTTATCTAACATCTTTTAAGATCCGGAGAAAAATCGATATAAGAAAGCATCTGTTTTTACAGGCAAAACTATTCAAGAACAGTAACCTAGCTCAACCACCTGTCAACTCAAGCATAATGTGTGCGACCCACATTCAAATAGTCGACCGGTTGGAATAATCTCAATAGTTTCATCATACTATATTCAATAATATATTTAATATGTTTTTAATTTAATATATATTTTTTAAATATTTTATATAATGACAAATTTCGAACTCGTAGTCTATTTTTTTGTTATTTAATGGTGCACCTATGCATGTACTTTATCGTTCCCAAACGAAAATATATATTTTTTTCTTCTTCTTTTGATGCAAAATGGAGGTTCTTAACGTTTGCAAGCTGATAAAACCATCTGCCCACCCACCCTGCCTCCCGGATTTTGAAACTATCTCCGGTTATTAAATCAATATTCGATCAAACCGGCCGCCCTTTTATACTACCCCGCCGACGGTAGCGCCGGAGCTGAAGAGGTTGAACGGCGCATCAGCCGCTTATAGGGAACGTCACTGTCCGGAGACCTTGACTCATTCTACCGCTGGCGGAAAGATACATGAAGAAGGTAACTGGATTGATTGTAAAGATGAAGGGGTTGAGTATTTTGTGGCGAAAGTGAAAGGCTGCCAACTCAGTGAAGTTCTAAGCAGGAGAGATGAAATGATCGATCAGCTTTCTCATTTAGCTGATTACAAGCCCTGTATTATCAATTCAGATCAATATGTTCGAGTGCGGAGGACTGGTGATTGGAATTCGCGTTTCGCATCACCTTTTTGATGGGTTCTCGGCTGCCTGCTTCATTACTTCTTGGGCGACTGCAGAAATGGCAACATAGATGATCATGAAGTGATTTCTCTCTCAAATCTGACCTTCTTTCCTCCCAGAGAAAATGGTTTACGTTTACCCAAAATTAAACCAAGGCCTCCTCTAATAGAGCTGATAACTTTCAGGAGTGTGACTAAAGTTGTGTTTGATGGGGCCAAAATATCTGCCCTCAGAAGACAATTTCTCATGATCAAGCTTCCCCGGAAGCCTTCACGATGGAGGTGAGCTGACAGCGCCTGTTATGGGAGCTCCCATGAGGTCTCATACAATAAACATGGACAACAAGGACTTCTCTAGCCGCCCTTAGCATGGACGTGCCGGACGAGAATCGTTCCGCCATTACCTCTTTGCTAAGGCCTCGTGAGCAGGGCGACGGCAAGATTCGTGGTGGCGGAGGTGGCGCCGGGAACAGGTGCCCAGGTTGAAGGATTGGTGGGTTTACTAACTCAGGTTCAATGACAAAATGCAAAAGAAACAGCAGTTGCGGGAGGATCTTTCGATTACTGAGAACAAGGGATGAGTTACATGAAGCCGTGGAAGAAAAGGTGAGGAAATGAATGTATTCATGTTCACTAGCTGGTGTAATTTCCTAAGTGGATTTTGGTTAGAGGAGAGCCTGTTTGGGTGAGTAGAATTCATTCGGGTTGTAGCGGCTTACTTTCTGAACACAGAAGGTGGTGATGGAACTGAAGCATGGCTGAGCTTCAACAAACTACGAATGCCCTCCTATTCTACTGCAAGATAAGGACATTTTAGCCTTCACTTTCAGCCACTTTAGCAGTGCCAGAGCCTAATTTCACTGGAGGTATGGGTTTGACTTTTGAGTCACCTCTCACTAAATATTTGTATCCATATTTATTCTCTTAATGTTCTGAATCTTTAATTTATTTCTAATATTTTAATTGGTGGTGTAACAAAAAAAAAAAGAAAGGAGATTATGAGTTTCCCTAGTCATCTAAACACTATATTGAATCTTTAATTTATTTCTAATATTTTTAATTTATTAATAGTAACATAAAAATGAAGACTATGGGTTTCCATAACCTTTTATAATTTGAATATTTATACATTACCACATTTGTTTTTTTCTCTAATGTTGAATCTTAATTTATTTCTTTGTTTTTAATTTTATTGATTCTTCATATCATAAGTCAGATTATGGAGTTTGAACATCTCTTTTACAATTAAATAATTTGCATCTAGCCGACTATTTATTTCTCTTAATGTTGGAATCTTTAATTTATTTCTAGTAATCTTTATTTGTCATTAACATAATATTATATATCACAAACGTTTGGGTTAAGTGGAGAGCAGTAACACTTCATTGTTTATTTTGAAAATTTGCAAATCAACGACCACCCCTGCACACATAAATAAGTTCAATGTAAAAATAGTTTCAAAATCTCTAAAGTGGACTTTTAACAAGTTTAGGCTGTGCGTATATTTATTCAATTAGTTTATAACGTTACAAATATTTAAAGGGATCTAGAAGAAAAGGTTCCAGGCCACTAAAAAAAATTTATGTTGCATTAAAACTAAGAAATCGGCTTTAAAACAAACATTAGAGATTCAGACTCAGTCCTGGAAGAAGGAAAGAGTGGTCATTGTGCCAGTTATGAGCACAGCGACATGTCCTCCTCAGCATCATAAGGTGCAAACCTCTGTTTTCTCCCGGCTTCTTTATAGGCATCAAAGAGACATACACTGAATCTTAGGATTTCAGTTTTTACCATGGAGGACAAAATTCTGTATTCATCTAAAAACAAAAGCATAACCATCCTCTTCACTGAGCTTTGATTAATCTGCTCGTCTTCAGAAACCTCAATTGTAAATCGAGTTATCTCTACCTGCTATCTATATTGAGTTTTCCATCATTACTCTTGCACTCAATCTCATTTCTCAGAAAACTGGTTCTTTTTAAAAAAGTCTAGACTTTTAACTCTTGAACAAGTAGTATAATGAAGATCAAGATAAATTAGGGCAGGGAAAAAAAAAGATCAGGAAAGATAAGATTCTAAGTATGGGGGAAAATTATTTAGAGACACAATGGCTGTTACTAAAGATGCTTTTATTTGATTACAAACAGTGTACTTATTCACTTTCAAAACAACAAATAACAAAAAGAAAATTCTGGAGCACTAACAGCGTAAGTACCCATTTTTTAAAATCATAATCAAATAACTCCACAGGACTGGTCTTATTTTGTAACGATAAACAAATCATATTTGAAAAGAATGAAAGAATCAAACCACAACCACGGCAATCCAATCCCTAATAAAGCAGCACAGCACTCACCCCTTACTTTAAATCTTAAAACTCAATTCTTTAAATAAAAATTTAAAACTTAATTCAGTAATAAAAGTATCATTAAAGTTGCTTTAGGATTTGCAAACTCCAATTCTTTGCCTTAGAAGCAAAGGTGTTAAAAGTTGCTTTAGGATATGCAAAGGTTTTGTAAAAATGTCTTTGAGCTGATCTTCAGATTTGTAATAAATGAGGCTCACTTCTCCTTCCTTTTGCATTTCTCTTAAAAAGAAATATTTGATCTTGAAATGCTTTGTTCTCAATGGAAAACTTGATTACGGAAGATTGTAGTTTGCCTGATTGTCCACAAATACCACTATTTGAACAATGTTTATGCTTCGAAGTGTAAATCACATAACAATAATAGATCGACAGACTACTGAAATTTAACCTTATTTACGACAATGAATTCTTCTGAACGCAAATCTTCCAGTTAATTGCAGTAAAATAGTCCCAATAATCTTCCAGTTAATTCGTAAAAATAGTCCCAATAACAACTCTTCTTCTTAGATTAGGAGATATTAGTCATTTACCAAGTCTCACAATGTCTCTATCAATTGGAATTGGTAGTGATGATGCTTTTGTCCCGAGCCAGAATTTGGAGCGTGTAGGAATTACATTAGACTGGACAGTTGTTGTAGTGAGATCACAGTCTTTTCGGATTGTTGGGGCGGGTAGGATGTTCTTGAAGGAAATTGGCGAGGGCTTTGCCCACGGCGTCGATGCTTAATCGGTTCCCGCCCGAAAAAAGCCTGAATTGCAATGTTGGCCTATAAGAGTGCGTGAGGCTCAGGCGTGCCGCTCTGTCGGATGGCCTCGTATTTATGGTAAGAAGTTCGGCCAGTTAGATAAATGATGGGAGTCCTTCCCATTGGATGGAATGTTCTTATTTAATGATATATCGGATCTGGTAGAGAAAAGCGGTTTCTTTTGGGATAGTCTTCTTCCGGCCTGGGAAGATGTCCATTTGCGATAAGTCTATCCTTTCTTTCCTTATGGTAGGATCAGGGAATAATAAATATATCTCTTATTTTTCTTGTTTTAGATGAATGTATGGGCTTATTGGACGGTTATGGATTTTCAGCAGTCTACAATTGGCTTTGAGTTGGTGAATCGGACCCTACGCCCCGAGTTGACATATGAGGGGCTGGGTTTGATATGGAGCCCGCCATTTCTCACGTACTGAGGTGGATAGTTGGGCCCTATTTTTTGCCCCTTCGGTGCCCCCCAGCCCTTGCGGGCGGCGTGTGCAAGGGTAATTCTTCCCCTGTTATGCATCACACCACTATTCCCCTGCATCCGTTCAGGAGAAGGGCCTGAGATGATGGTGACTCTTCGGGTTCCCGCTTGTTTTCATCCCATCTTCAGCTCCTCAGTCTCTTTTCATGTTCCCCCTCATCTCGAGTTTCTACGTCTTATTCCTATTTCACGGCATTCCTAAGTGCAAGTCCGCTTCTTCACCGTGCTGGGGTCCTTTTACGTTTGATAGGTAGAGCTCTAGGGTTTATTTATTTATGCTCGTCTAACCTATTTGCTACGTTATGGGTCCGTCGTTCTTCCTCTTTCTTTGTATCAGCCGGTAACTCTTATTGATACGGTCCGGGCGGTGCGAGCGTTCCAGCTTGTTTGGCCGGTCGTTTGGCCTCGACCACGCTCTGAGGCCTCCCCATCCGTTGTAGATAAGGGGAAGAAATTGACGATCAAAATACCCCCGAGAATTGAATTTTCCATGCGCGCCCGGCATGCGTAACGTGGGACCTTGTGAGTTGGCCTTTATACGGACCATTTTTGCTGATACTTCTTCTGACCTCCCAGTGTCAGTCTGGGGTCCCAGATATTTCTGACTCACTATACAACGCCGTTACTGGATGAGTGCATCTTGATGCGCCTTTAGCCAATCTTAGCCGTTTTCCCTTTTCCCTTCGCGAAGGGGGTTCTGCAACATTCAACATTGTCCCTTCATTGGCTCCCAATGGGTGCAGTGCTCTGTTGTGGTCTTTTAGGGATAGAGGTTAAATACAGCATGCATTTCTGCTCCTTCATCTTTCATCTCAATACTTCTCAGACTTAGTTTTTCTTCTCAAACAATAGAACTCTCTCTGGTAATCTCTCTACTTCTTCATAGGTCATACTGGAAAGACAGTGACTAATAAACAGTCGTTCACGGGGGTATCCTACAGGGCAGCCCTAGGTGTCCCTGGGCACATTATGCCCACCTGTCAATGCCATTGATGTACCTGCCATTTTTAACGACAACCTCGAAGATGGTTGAGCGTTTCTGGTTTTACATTTTTCCTCGTGTTTTTAGGTGCTTCGTTTTGACCTTGGCAGAGGCATGTCGTAGCTCTGGCGTTGGCGAATCTTCAGCTCGCCCATATGCTGAGTTGATAAAAAGTCGGGCATTCTGGTCCATCTGGGTGATGTCCGTGATCCTGCGCTTTGACCCTCGCCTCCTTCCACCTTAGGTTGCACCCTTCTTTGGGCCCCATGTAGCTCCCACCTTTGGGCCCATTTCTTACCAGCTCCTCGAAGAGAATTTTAGTTCATTTAGGGAGGCGCCTCCACGGAAGTTGTGACGTGAAAGGGAAAAAATTACAAAATCTCACGAGGAAGAGGATAGGCAGTTTTTATGGCGAAGTTCAAAAATTGGGGACGCCTCAGCCCATCAGTTGGAGCGGGTGTCGTCTGTTGGCTGATCTTGGTTTATCTCTCCCTCTTCGGCACCTATTTTAGGAGCGGAGAATCGCTGGGTGAGGGCCGTCAGGCAGCCATGACTGTGTCTCACCGCCAACAAGTATTGATCCGCCTTACAGCGGTTGCCCCTCCTCGAGAGGTGGCGAACTGGAAGAAAAATCGAAATAGACTAATAATCTTCGGAGATTTTTATCTCGATGCTGAGACTGCGGCGGCGCCGTTTCTTCTATTGTCAAAGATTCGACCTTGGGAGGTCAGGAGCTTCGATTAGTAAAGGCTTTATGGCTTTGTCCTTTCGAGAGGTCACCTTTGGTAAGTCTCTAAATGCATTTTATCACCACATCACATTCTGCGTCCGATGCGACTTGTGTTTGATATGCGGGTTACTCTCCGTGAAGAGTCACGGCCGACGAGTCATCGAAACTCTGTCGCGTCGCTCGTATTTATAAAGAGCGAAAGACTGCCGCTCTTCTTTGGCGAGCGAGCTCGCGAGGCGCGTCACGGCGTTTGGCCGAAGATCGCGGGCGACCGTCGACGAGCGCCATTCAGCTCGTGCACCGGTACGGTAAAGATGAGGTTAGTAGCAGCAATGCGGCGCGTGGCTGGCTTCGAGTTAGGACAATCTCCAGTCGCGGAAGTAACGTTGAGGCTCAAGGAGGGCCCGGCATTTACCCGGTCACGAGCTTCAAGCGGTTGAGGATGAGCTCGTCACCTCGGTATTGCTGAATCTTCAAATGGAACCTGCGACGTGCTTGCGAATGGGAAGCACAACTTGGTGGCTCAGATCCGCAGCTTAGGTAGGGCGTTAGAGGCGCTGCGTCGCGAGTCTTTCGGCTGCGAATGTGGGCGGCTAAGCGAGGAATGCCGCCCGGTTGCGTGCCCGATCTTCATCAGTGTGTTCCCGGTATGGTTCTGAAGGGGCAGGTTAATAGGCAGCTGCCCGGGGATCAAGCCGGTCTTTCGGTGGGCTTCTGGGTGGCTCGCTTTAAAGGAAGCGGTTCGCGTGCACCGGCCTGGGTTCAATTTTGATCTTCCTGGTGACGGGAGGCGGAGAATCACCTCTGCCCCACGAGTGTCTGAAAAGACTACAAACCTCTATTAAATCCATTCCACATTCTCGTCATCCCTTATCTACGTGACTTTGGGGGCGATCTCGACCCTTTTTCTCCTTTTTTTTTGTAATGCCTTTATGTCCATTTTTGCCGGGCACGGGGCCTGGGATCTCAACTCTAAATAAATGCATATTTATATATTCGCATTCTTGTTGGGATACATGTCTTTATTCAAGCGAATGATTGGGTTAGGGGTTTTGAACAATTGGGCTCGCTTTTCTCTTGGGTTTTACGTATCGCATTCCTCGAATGTGAGAGCTTCGTCAAGCGGTCAAGGAATTTCGTTCCGCGTGGGTGGCGAGGATAACTCGTCAATATAGTAGAGCGGGGTGCTCGTCAAGTGAAATGAATGTGAAACTCGTAATCTCATCGTTGAGCAGGGCTTCTCCATGTGGCCCGGCGGCCGGTGGTCAAAGCATAGTTGAATGAAACCAAATCCACGTTGGGTGCAATGAGAGGCTCGTGGATAGTAAGTAAGAGCTCGTCCATGTTATTGCGTAGAACGGCTCGTCAGTGAATTAACGGAGTAGGAGCCCGTCCATGGATGGTGTCTGGAAGAGCTCTGTCAGAGTGGAATAGTGATAAGGCCAAATCCATGTTGACCGATGAGGCAGGCTTCGTCATAGTAGATGCGACGGGAGCCTATCCTGTGTAGGGGAAGGCTCGTAGTATGAATAGTCATTCGTCCCATGCGTGATAGGAAGAGCTGTTAATGTAGTGTGAAGTAGGGCTCGTCCATGGTACGATGAGAAGAGCTGGAGTCGGAGTAGACTAGTAGAGTAGAGCTCGATCCATGTTGTGCGGGAAGCTCAATACGGTGAGAAGGTAGAGTAGAGCTGCGTCCATGTTATTGTCGGGAAGGCTGCATCGAGTGAATAGAGTGAAGGCTTCGTCATGTTATTGTCAGGAGAGGCTCGTCGGTGGTAGAGTGCAGGTAGAGGCTGTCCCTGTGTTGGCGATAGGAAGGCTGGGTTAGAGTGAATAATGAGCCGTCCTGTTGATGATAGAACCCCGACTGTCAGTGGAATGTGAGTAGGGCCCACCGTCCATGTTGAGAGAATAGGCTCGCTCAGGTAAGATGGCTGACGAGGAGCCCATCCATGTTGTTGAGGAAGAATAAATCAAGTGAATAATGAACTAGAAACTCGTCCATCTTGGTGATGGAAGAGCTGATTCATGTAGAGTGGGAGGCTGGGTCCATCTGTGATGGTGAAGGCTGGAGTCGAGTGAGTCGTGGGTGAAACTAAGTCCATGTTGACGATCTGGGAGCTCGTGCGGTGAAGAATAGTGAAACTCGTCAGTGTTGGCCGATAGAAGGAGCCTGTTCGAGTGAATGGTAGATAGAGCCTCGATCCTGTATTTGGTGATGGAAGAAAACTCGTGAAGTGAAAAGTAGTAGAGCTCCGTCCCATGTTGGGCGATAGGAAGAGCTCGTTGTGGTGATAATCAGAATGGACCGTCCGTATTATTTGGTGATGGGAACGAGGCTGGTAATTGAATTGTAGAGTAGAGCTCGATCCATGATGGCATTGTCGAAGAAGCTGATACGGTGAAGAGAGTAAATGGCAGCTTGTCCATGACGATAAGAAACCGTTGAGTGAATATTGAAAGTAAACTAATCATGATGGTATTGATGGGAGAGCTGCGTGCGATGAAAAGTGAAGTAAAAACTCGTCGTGGTGATAGAGCTCGTTAGAGTGAATAGTAGAGTTGGGCCCGTCCATGTTGACTGATGAGACGAGCTTGTCAGAGTGAATTGCGGAGTAGGAGCCCGTCCATGTTGGCGAGCCGTCACAATGAATAGTTGGTCTTCTTTAGCAATGCTGTGGCGATACTGGCGCTTTGATGGCGTTCGGTCGAAAATGGGATTTGACACGACTCGTTCGCGGCATCGCTGTGTTGAAGCGACGACGTGAAACAAACCGCAAACGTGCGCGATGGCCTTGTTGGCGTTCAGCCGAAATCGGTTGATATGACTCGTTCGCGCGTCGGCTGTGTTGGCGACAATAATCGAATGAAACGAGGCGCCGTGGCGCTGATGGCGCGGTGGCGTTCCAGCGCGAAATGGGTCGTCGACTCATTTGGCGGCGTGGCTGTGTTAAGCGGGCGACCGCCGTTAGGGGTGAGCAAGCGGGGCTCAGCAAATATGTGGCCTTGAGTAATATTCGGCCCGAAATAGGTTAATCCCGACTGTTTGAAGCGGCGTGGCTGTGTTGACGGGCGACCTCGTCAGGTGAGCCGCAGGGCTCGCAATATGATAACCTTAGTAGCGTTCGGCCCGAAATGGTGATCGATCATTGGCGTGGCTTTGTGTTGGCGAGCGACCTGTCAGGGAGTGGCAATAGCGAGGGCTCATGGCGCGGTGGCCTTGGTAGCGTTCAGCGAAAATGGAGTTGTCGACTCATTTGGCGATTGTGGCCGCTAGTTTAGATGTGATGAAATGCCCGCGTGTGAACGCTTCGTGTGACTTTCTGCATTGAAAACACGTGAAGAACTGCCCATTGATGGAAAAGCGCCCGTGTGAATCTGATTTTAAGTCTATTGCCATTATCTTGAAATTTAGAGCAGTTCATTGACTCAGGCGGCTTTCTTCAACTTATAAATAGTTGTTCAGATTGTCTCACACATTATGCCTTTTGGAGATTCTACTTTTATATGTAGACTAAAGTTCATACAAGGATAGATGTTGAAATTAGCTTTGTGTTTCTTCAGGGTTCCTAAACAGCTTTTCGATCAAATTTTGGATCTCCATTTGTGGGGTCTATGTTTCCTAGTCTCCCCTTTAGTGCCAGGGTCATAATATTTATTCCCTAGCTTTTGGCTGGGAGGTAGCCGGAGAAGCGTGCTTCATTACTTCTCTGTTTTATTATCTTTCTTCCTCCTCCTTTCTGCCTGCTCTCTTTCTTTTCTTTTTTTCCTTTTTTTCTCATTACAGCTTTCTCATGCCTTCTTCTTTCTTCTGCGCCTTTCTTCTCTGTCCCCATCTTTTTCCTCTTCACTACTCCCTATCCACCTCCCCCTTTTTTTCTTCTCCCTTCTTCTTCATCTTACCTTCCATTTCCTTCTTCGCCAGCTTTTTCTTTTTCTTTACAGCGCACAAATGTATGTCTTACTATCAGATCTAAAGACTGATCCTATTGTTTATCTTAATTATAATCGATTGTAATCAGTACATGTCGTTTGTATCAAGTGAGCCTTTTCCTTTATGAATTTTCCTATTATGCTCCTTTGATTCATATATTGGCTTATCTAAGATGTAGACGTAAGAACGATTAAACAAATGTTCAGCTCCTATGCACTTCAATTAATATGACCCTATTACAAACCAGCGCTTATTGGTATAGCGTCTCGGACATTCGCATTCCCACGTATGTTTCAAGATTTTCCTCTTACTGTTTGGAGTTCGTAATTGCACAGTCACATTGATTCGAGGTTATGATGTAGGACCGATTTAAGCAGAATGATTTCCATGTATTTGGATTTTCCTTGCCCCGGCGGAGTTCTTAAGACTAAATCACTGGGAATGTAGCTTTGGGCTGCCTTTAGTTGTAATACCTTCTTGTTTTTCTTTGATATTCCTCTACGGCGTCTTTGGTGCTCAGCTAGATCACAAGGTTCAGTTGACGAAGGGCCTCGTGTTGTGCTCCTCATTCTTTCGATCTGCAGAGTTTATTCAACTTCACGAGGCGTACCTGATGCAACTAAGACGAAGGGTTTCTAGTGGCCCCCTCTTTATATTTGTAAGCCCATAAGTACCTCGGGAAGGTATTCTGCAATTCACTTATGGTCTTCCCTAACCTTCAAGCGACTTTAAGGTCACGATGGTGAGCCTAGGCCTATCCGTTAAATGCTGGTGTCTTTGAGGATGAGTAATAATTTTTAATTCCAAGCTCAGTGTAGTTTCTAAATTTGTCGTTAATGTTCTTTCATTCAATACGATACCGGGGCTCTCGGGATACCAAACTGTAGTGATAGCTCGCCACACAAGTCAGTATTTTACTCGTGATTATGGCCATTCCCCCACGCCCGTTCGTGGTAATCTGATGATTAACAGTTTACCTTTATCCTTCTAGATGGCGAGGATCCCCAATATATCAAGCTTCATTATTTGGAATAGCCGAGGAGCTTATGATCGACGTCGGTGGTTAATATGGGGCCGAGATCTTGAAACGTGCTCAGCGAGATCTTGCATTTTTTGGCTAAGTCGATTCTGCGTCTTGTTATAGTTGTGGCGTGGTAACCTGTCCTAAGGCCTTCAGATAATGCGACCACATGTAGTTCCGCCTGTGCCCTCGTGTACTTCTCATGCCCGTACTTCTCTTAGCACGCACTCCAGTTGTCTTCTCCTCGCGATGCATTTCAGAAAGGTGTGAAGAATCCTCGCTTGTAAAAGGCTTCCTTTGTGGTCAGTAAATCTCGAAGATCTCACTCTTATCTCGCCGCTTCTTTCGTCATCTCGGTGGTTCCGTCATTGATATAATCCCAAATGTGGTCTATCCAACTTTCTGCCGATCTCACCGCGACCTCATCATGCCATAAGGGTCGATAGAAGGTCTCGTTAAGTATCTCGACAGTGTCGCCATGCCGAGGTCTTCGAGAGGCCGTGGCTAGCTTCGCGCCGGCTCGGGGACTCTCCGCCCGGGACATGTGCTCCGACCGGGCGTAATTTTTTTTGATAAATCACGAACCTTCTGGAGATATAGGATCATTCTCTCGCTTTTGGCCTCATATGTGTCTTCTATCCGCTCCGACTACCGGAGTCATCAGACTCCTAATCGATCAACCTCTAACGAATGAGCAAGCAGGCCCGCTATGACGCCTCATTCGCTTCATTGTTGGATGTCTCCCGAATCCAAACTCCGAGTGCATATTCAATGTCTATTCCTTCCGGAGAGGTTAAGATAAGACCTGCTCCACTCCCTTGAGCGTTTGAGGCTCCATCTACAAAGAGCTTCCAAGTGGAAAGGTTGGCTGCCGCTTGGGTACTCCCGTCGGATTCTGTTGATGCTAACTCCATGACAAAGTCTGCCAAGACTCGGCCTTTATGGCGGCCGCCTATATCCGACATCAAACTCGCAGTCTCTATGGCCCATTTCATTAGTCCTCGCCCGAGGTCTCTAGTCTACAAAGACTTTCCATTGGGTATTCAATGGACTTCTATGGTATGAGTCAGAAATACGCGGAGCTTCCGAGCGGCAATTACCAGGGCCAAAATTAATTTTTCCATTTTCGGGTATCTTTCCTCCTCGTCCTCTGGGGGGCTCACGCAAAGAATAACCGATGCTGAATCCGCTCTTTATCTCCGACGAGGACACAATATTGAAAAGTTCCGACACGGCTATACAGGTGAGGAGTTCCTCGCGTGGCTTACTAGGATGGGAGGGGAGCTCAGGTATGTCTTCAGCGCTGAGAACGCCTCCTCGCACTTCGTATCCCATTGAAAGGCTTTCTTCAGAACCTGGAAGAAAGGCTGGCATCTATCACTTGCTCTGGACACGAAACGGCTTAGGGCAGCTATCCTCCCTGTCAGTCGTTGCACTTCTTTTATTCCTGACGGCGACGACATGTCGAGTAATGCCTTTATTTTGTCCGGATTTGCTTCGATTCCCCTGTGATTGACTATGAAACCTAAAATTTTCCGCGCTAACACACCAAGGCGCATTGGCCGGGTTCACCATATTATAGTTTGGGTAACTGAACGCCTCCGAGATGAGCGATGTGGGTGTTTCAAGTAGAGTGGACTTAACCAAAGATGTCGTTTATGTATACTTCCCATAGTGGTGCTCTATCCGCTTTTGAAACATCCGACATTAGCCTCTCGCAGGTCGCTCCGCATTCGAGCCCGAACGGCATCACTCGACAACAATAGGTCCTCAGGCCGCGACGAATGAGGTCTTTTCGTCTGGGGTCCATGCCGATCCGGTTGTATCTCGGGAGAAGGCATCCATGAAACTAAGAAGTTCAAGGACTACCGTGAAAGTATCCACGATGAGATCGACTTCTGTAACGGAAACCGTCCTTTGACAAGCTTTGTTTATGTCGAAGTCGATACGTAGTCGCCATTTGTCGCTTGCTTTTTAACGAAAGTACGACGCTTACAACCACTGCATTCCACTTCCCTGATCGCTCCTGCTTGGAGGAGTTTGCCAACCTCTTCATTGATGGCCTTTTGCCTTTCTGGTGCGAAGCTCCTGCGCTTCTGCTTGATCGGTTTGAAGGATGGGTTGGTGTTCAATTTATGTGATTATCATAGGTCAATTCTCCCATATCCGAATGCCTATGCTAAAGTCCTTGTTCTCTATTTTTGAAACTCGCTACAGGAGACGCTTGAGATTTCCTGCTAATTTGGAGCCGATGTAGGCGAGATGTTCAGGGTCGTCATCCAGGGGAACCGGTTCAAGTTCCTCAGAAGGTTTGGGTCGGGTGAGCACCTCGTCCCGCATGTCAAGCTCATCCATATTAACGTTGTCGACCGCTCTCTGTTTGACGGAGGCTGTATAGCACTCCCTGGCCACCCGCTGATCTCCTCGAACCATCCCTATTCCGTGAATGGTTGGGAATTTGATAACCGTGATGATACGCCTGATGGATGGCTTTTATCATACGAGACGGCCTCCCTAATAACATGTTATGAGCCGATGGGGCGTCAAGGCGAAATCTTGTCAGTCACGTCGTCCGGCATGGAGGTTCTCCCAAAGTGAGTACCAGTTGAATTGAGCCCAGAGGCAACACCTTTTCCCCAGAAAATCCTCGCAGATGCGTGTTGACGGGCTCAAGCTTTTCTCTCCCCACGCCCATTTTGTCAAAGGCTGAGGCAAAAATGATGTCGGCCGAACTTCCGTTGTCGATTAAAACCCGATGAACTGTTGTGTTGGCTACGATCGCGCGAACCACCAATGGGTCGTCATGGGGGTGCTGATATCCCTCCAGATCTGAGTCAGAGAACGTGATGGTTGTGTCTAGTCGAGGAATAGATAATCGCTTGTATTTCCATCTCTGACCTAATTGATGCCGCATAAGTGAGCTCCGGTCGAACCAGATTCTCCTCCCCTCCCGCGCGAATCCTCCCGAGATTACGCGGATTTCTCCAAGGGTCTGCCGAAGTCGTCGTCACGAGGCGGCTGGGCCGAAGCCAGGGCCTGGTCCCTATTCTGGGCTTGATTCTGGGCCTGATTTTGGGCTTGATTTCCTGGAGATATGAAGCGCCGGAGGTATCCCCGTTGTATTAGGTACTCTATTTCTCTCCTTAGTTGTATACAGTTGTCGGTGCGATGCCCATAGTCCCTATGAAACTCGCAATACTTGGTGTTGTCTCTAGCGCGGATCCGATTTCATCTCGAAGCCGCCACCAAGAACCGCCGTCGGTAATTTCGTAAGATTTGTGACACCGGTGTCGTTAGTGGAGGAAGCGCCGCGCGCAGTAACGCCGTCGCCTTTATGATTGCAGGGCCCACGGTCCCGAGATTTCCCGCCTGAGATCGTTCGATCTTTCCGAGACTTCTCCCCGGTCGTCTCGCTCTTAGGGTCTGGTCCGCCGTTTGTCCGTTGTACTTTTCCTTTATGGTGACGAGCGTTCTCCTCTTGATAAGGAGGGCTTCGCCGTTTATGTACTTTCTGGCTTCGCGAGTACCCCGGCCATACTTGCTTGAGGATTTTGAGATGGCCATTAGGTCCTTCGATCGCACTTCAAATTTCCGCGATGAACGCAAAGGATGGCGAATTTTTCATCGCGCAGATCTATCTTTCAAGGATTCTAAGATTGAATCTTTGTACGATGACTTCAGCTTTCCCGCGAGCCTTGCTTGATCTCAATAGATGGTAGCTCTGTACGTCCTAGTCTGATGAAGTGGGGAGAGACAAAGCGATGGATAGCCTCAAACGAAGAGATTGATGAAGGAGGGATTCTCTATTAAACCGTGCCAAGGTCGGGCCTTTAACGTGGTAGCCGAAAGCTCCCAGTCAAGCACGTGGTCTCGATACCCATGCAACTCCATCCGCTCTCGTAAGTGTCGAGATGGTCGCACCCGGTCTCGCCCGTCAAAGACTTCCACTGCGGCATTCAATTCACGAGCGGGTAACGAATATTTCGCCGTGGAAGGTGATTCAGCTTTATCACTAAGGTATCCATAGTATCCGTACGCCCTTAACTACCTCTTTCATAATGGCCGATTTCCCCACAAGGCTCCTAAACCTCTCGCCTCCCATGATTGCTCTTCCGTTGCGGGTGGGGGATGAGGAGGTTCTTCGCTCCCTAATTCGCCTTCCGGGATTGCTTCTCCGAGGCTAATTGCGCCGTGCCCCCGGCTTGACGGATTCTCGCGTTTCGCTTCGACATCTCGAGGGTTGCCGCGGACCGCGCTCGCCTCACGGGGGATGTCACGGCTCTTCCGCTTGTCGAGACTCCTTTGATGTTGTGACCGTCTCGTTAATTGTTCCAATTCCTATACCGTATGCTGATTGATCGAGGTGGAGTGCTTCCACTCGCTCGTTGGCCCGCATCGCTTCTACCGGGCCTCGAGGGCCTATCGGTCCGCATTCCCCGTGGATCCCCGCTTGTGTTCCGAGTCGATACCATCAGTAACTGAGAAATCAGTTATATTTGTACAGAATCAAGCCGTTCTACGCAGACGCCGCCAACTGATGATGCTTTTTAACCGAACTAGGCCGAGCGGTCGCTGGCCGACCCGATTGTCAAGGGCCGATACGTGCTTTCTAGTGATTGTCATGAGGTAGGATCGTTGCTGCTGCTGATCGGCCGACTCTGGATGTGGTACTCCCTGCAAGAACAAGGAAGAAGGGGGGTCGGCGAGGGCTTTGCCCGTGGCCGCTCCGATGCCTAAGTCAGTTTCCCTCTTGAGAGAAAAGAAAGAAAGCCTAGATTGCTTAGTATTGGCCTGTAAGAGCAAGATGAGGCTCGGGCGACTTTCACCGATGGAATGCCTCAGATTTATAGAGGTTCAACCAAGCTTGGATGATAATTAGAGTCCTTTCCCATTGATGGAATATTTCTTATTTTAGTCCATCTATATGGTAGAAAAGCTATTACTGGGATAGTCTTCTTCCTTATAGGAAGATGTCCAACCGCAATGATCTATCATTATCCTTTCTTTCTCGTGGTGGGATCCGGAATAAATAAAATATATCTTTTCTATTTCTGTTTAGATGAGATAATGCGGCTTATTGGACGGTTATGGATTTTTCCAACCCGTCTGCATTCGGCTTTGGGTTCGTTGAACTGACCTCCGTCAGTTGACATAAGGGGGCCTGGTTCGAGCATGGAGCCCGCCATTTCCTTCCAGGTTTCCAGGAATTGATATCATCATTTTTGCCCATATCAGAAAGGTTTATGAGTATATACATATGAATAACATCCAATTGGTAAGGCATCCTTTTCTGGGAAAAGCAAAAAAAAAAAAAAAACCATTAGGGCTTAGGCCCAAAGTGAACAACATCATACCAATGTGGATTAGGAAAGAGTCCATGAGGTTTTCCAACAAATGGTATCAGAGTCGGGGTTCGGGCATAACCATGTGGGTGGAAGTCAAACAAAATAATATGGCGAGTCCCTTGGAAGATGGTGCTTCATGTAAGATGTGCCCGAATACAGAAGGAAATCCTTATTTATGGGGAGGCTCGGTGGAACTTTGTTCGAGGGGATGATTGTTGGGTGTGCGCCTAAAGTCCTACCACAATGTCCCACATGGGTTAGGAATGAGAAGACTTATGAGTATATAAGCTTGGATAACATCCAATTGGTATGAGGTCTTTTAGGGAAAATAACAAAATAAAACCAAAAGGGCTTAGGCCCAAAGTGGACAATTTTATACCAATGTGGATCGGGAAAATAGTTTATCAAGGTTTCCCAACAAGTGGTATCAGAGCTGGGTTCAGACTTAATTGTGTGGGTGGAAGCCGAACAAAATGGTTTGATGAGCAGTGTGCTCTTGGTAGGTGGTGCTTCATGTAAAGTGTGTGCCCGAACGTAGTAAAAGACAAAGAAATCATGTTTAATGCAGTGAAGACCAACTTATTGATGATGGTGACAAGATCGAGAAAGTTGTTCCTCTACTGAAATTCCAATTATAATTGATCCAATTGTTCCACCTACAATGAATGCTAATCATGGGGGAGAGTTACAAGAAGGTGATGGTGTCACTAAAAATGAAGATGACCCTACAATTGATGATGTTGAGCCAACTGAACAAGTTGATGGAGAACTTCCACTACCACCATTAAGAAGATCTACCTGTGACTCCCCAAAACCAAGGTGTCTCGTTGACAACCCTTCAACTCGCGGAATATTTGTGAATGTCTAGTAACCCGACACCACTCATGAAAATCGGGTAAAGTATCCTTTGTACGAGGAGCTCTACCCAAAATACAACCTGTCCCAATCACATGGCAACCTATCCCAATATTTTACAAAGACCACACCGGGTCCATATACAATTAAAATGAGTAAAAATGGCCACTTGGGCTCATACATCAATACTCATGAAAATTATATCAACTATATACCAATAGTTCAAAAGTTATTACAATACTTTTAACCAAAACATATATCAAAACTAAGAATTTTAATACATGTTATACAATGAAAATACCAAAGCCACACGTCGGCTTTTTTCTAAAACGCGGCCTCTAGCGAAGGCCGTCCTCCCGTACACCTCAGACCGGGGCCAGCGATCCTCGACAGGCAAAGAAAGCCCCGCAGCACACTTCCTAAGTGGGTTACTCCCCACCTAAGTGCATATGTCATGGCAAACAATCACATTCAAGCAAATACATGATCCTACTTGAATGTCTACATGCCCAATCCCATGTCTCGAGTCCTCACCTACTCCCTCACACATGCTTAAGCCAAATGCGAGTAAAATCACAGTTTTCAAAACAAAAGCTTTTTGTTCTCGAAAACTTACTACCGAGTTTCAGTAAAATTTATTGGACAACCTCCCGAGGCTTAACTGCTGATAACCGAAACAATTCATAAGCCCCTCCGACGTGGATTGTTAGACAATCTCCCAACACAATTCTCCGGAAAATCTTTCGTCGAAATTTCATTCACAAACATTTTTCGTTTTTTTTGTTTTCTTTTGTTTTCGTGTCATGCACTCACTCCTAATATTCTAGGGTGCCTTAGAGCATATGGAATGCATTATGCCAATCCCAACAACTCATGCTAATATATAAAACATGTATATACTAACATAATTAATTCACATAAATCATGTTATTCAATTTGAAACCAATAACACCAAAATTAGCTCACATAGGCTAATTAACAAATCAGGTAATTCATTTTGAATCACCTAAAACACACAAAATCACACAACACATCACGTGAACAGTGAAACCCTCGGGTTGGTATTTTTCACGGCCACACAATTAGAGATTTTCTCCACTAGGTTCAAATGTTTTGAGACCGAAATTACGGTTAAATCAAGCCTCAAAATATCCTTAACCATTCACATGGTTCTTATTCAAAGAATAATACAAGTAGGAGAAGACTCTTACCTCTTGGAGTTGTCGGAACTTCACAAAATTAGTGTCCACGCGTAGCCCTCGTCGCGTAAAACAACTTTACTTCTTGGCTCGAAACGAACCGAAGGTCAAAACGTCGGGAAATCTAAAAGAAGTCACACACTCTCTCTCTAAAAATATGAATCTCAGACCACTGTCGATTTTTGTGTTCCAATGGAGAAGAAAATTATTCTCCTATTTTGTTTTATACTCATTTAACTTTTCACTAATTCCATCCATGTCCCTTCATCTTGATTTTTGACATGGCTTAATTTAAGCCATCCATCTCGATCATTTCCCCACTAATCATGCAACATGTGCCTACATGGGTACATGTAGTAGGTGACTTTTGTCACATCACACGCCTCTCACAGTTCGCTTTGGCCAAGACTGATACCCTGCTCGAAAAACGTGAAATTCCAACTGTCTCGGAATTTGACGAAATTCGACGTGGTAGTTAGATTTCATGAGATGATTCCAACGGTGAAGTCCGTTTCATCATCCGAGATCTAGAAAAATGTCGAATTTTGACCGAAATTACGATTTTACCATTTTTCAGAAAATTAGAATTTTCCCAGGTTTTACACTACCAAAGAGCTTCAGCCTTCTACGAGATATCCTCCTAATAAATATGTGATGCTTATTGATGGAGGAAAAGCCAACAAGAAGATAGAGAAGGGTCCATAAGGTTTCCCGACAAATGGTATGAGAGTCAGGTTCAAGCTTAATCGTGTGAGTGAAAGCCAAATAAAGTGGCATGGTAGGCCCCTTTGGCAAATGGTGCTTTATGTAATACGTGTGCTCAAAAGCAGTGAAAGACAAGGAATTTTAGTTTGAGGGGAGGCTCGGTGAAGCTTTGTTCGAGCGGAGGATTGTTGGGTGTGCCCAAAGTCCCACAATGTCCCACATTGATTAGGAATGGGAAGGTTTATGAGTATATAAGCATGGATAACATCTAATTGGTATAAGGTCATTTGGAGGAAAATACCAAAAACAAAACCATAAAGGGCTAAGGCCCAAAGTGGACAATATCATTCCAATGTTGATAGGGAAATTACTCATGAGGTTTCCTAACAAGTGGTATCAGAACAGGGTTCAAGCTTAACTGTGTGGGAGGAAGTCGAATAAAATGGTGTGGTGAGCGATGAGCACCTGGCAGGTGGTTCTTCATATAAAGCGTTGCCCAAATGCAATGAAAGACGAAAAAATCCTATTATGAGGGGAGACTCGGTGAGACTTTGTTTGAGGGGAGGATTGTTGAGTGTGCGCTCAAAGTTCCACAATGTCCCACGTCAATTAGGAATGAGATGGTTTATAAGTATATAAGCATGGATAACATCAAATTGATATGAAGCCTTTTGGGGAAAAGCCCAAAAACAAAACCATGAGGGTTTAGGGCCAAAGTGAACAATATCATATCAATGTGGGTGGGAATGGGTACACGAGGTTTCCCAACAAAAGATCCCATCTATGATTAATGCAAAGAAGAAGTTGTTCTGGTCATATTCCTCAAATACCTTCACTGATAGAAAAATTCCCATCAGTGTTGTATATTTGTCCATAGAGGGACCACAAAATTAACCATTAGCTAAGACCGAAAGCCCCTTTTTCGGTTCATCATGCATATATTTACATAATTTAAATCACAACAACATGTTATATAAATTATCAATCCATTACACAAAAAATTAGCTCGCATGGACTAATTAACAACCACGAGCAATTCAATTTGAATTACTTGACTAAGCACATTTTCTCACAAAATATTTCGTGAACACTATTCATGTGAACAGTGAAACCCTCGGGTTACTGTTCACGACCAATCACCCAATCATCGGTTTCACTTTGTGAACCCGAAATCCATGGCCATTTCCGGCCTCATACGCACCAACACACAATTTATTTCATAATTTATGAAACAAACACCCAAAACAGCCCCAACACAGTCACGAACTATCTAAATGGGCTTCAAAATTCTGAATCAGCCGTCCCAAGTTCGGGACTGATCAAACAGCCCCTCACGGCCTCAAATCAACTCAATCATCCACAAAACACTTAAACAAAGTGTAACTCAAGTAGGATAAAACCCCTACCTCACAGAGTTTGTCGAAACTCCAAGAAACCGGTGCCCACGTATTGCCCTCGCTGCGTAGAACAACTTTCCTTCTTGCTCCGTCGAAATCCGACGGTCCGATTGACCGAAAATCTAGAGAGAAGGCACACTTTCTCTCTCTAGATTTCAAAAACCCTAACCCACTGCATCTCCATTTCCCCCTTCTTCATGTTTTGGCCCCTTTTTCAATTTGAGAAGACAACTATTCTCTATTTTGTCCTTTTCCTCATTTAGAATTCCAAAAATACCATCCATTTCCCTTATCTTGGATTTTGACACATGACATAATCTCGACCGTCCGTTTCCATTCTCTCTCTACTCATGCAATATGTGTCACATGAGTACATGTTATAGGTGACCTTTTTCACATCACATGTCGTTTTACGGCATCCGATACTCGGCACTTTGAAAAAAGTCCAAATTCCGACTGTCTCGGAATTCGACGAAATTCGACGTGTTAGCTAGATTTCACGAGACGATTCCAACTGTGAAATCCGTTTCATCATCCGAGATCTAGAAAAATTCCGGATTTTGACCGAAATTATGATTTTGCCATTTTTCAGAAAATTTGAATTTTCTCAGGTCTTACATTCTCATCTCCTTAAAAGGAATTTCGTCTCGAAATTCTGGACAATCACAATCACTCACATGCATATGCAACGTGCACTATAAACGTGCACTATACCATGCATGGAAACTCGTCATTTAAATATTAAACGACTAAACCACGTACCTTCATCCCTAAACAAGAAGGGATAGGTGGCCCACATCGTGTCCTCTCGCTCCCAAATTGACTCCTCCACCCACTCGCGCCGTAACACCCTCACTAGCCTCACGATCTTAAGGCCGCAAACCCGATCACCTGGTTATCCAAAATGCACACTGGTCCCTCCTCGAAGGTTCCATCAATGTCAACCTCAATCTCTCCCCAATCCACCACATGAGCTGGATCTAGAGTGTACCTCCAGAGCATGGAGACGTGAAATACCTCGTGGACACCTCACATGCTGGGCGATAAAGCCAACTGGTACGCTAAGGGTCAACTTGCCAAACCTGACCACTCCTCTCTTAGGTATCACCTTCAAGAAGACGTGATCTCCAACCTCGAACTCTAAGGGTCGACGTCTTACATCTGCATAGTTCTTCTCGCACCGGTCGTGAGAAGACGCTGCCGTATCAAGCTCACCTTCTCGGAGGTGTCTCTAATCGACAAACTTTGATGGAGCTCTCTTTCACCGTCCAACATAACGGTGATCTACATGGCCTCCCATACAATGCCTCATATGGTGCCATCTGTATACTCGCCTGATAACTATTGTTGTAGGCGAATTCCACTAAGGGAAAGTGCTCTTTCCAGCTACCCTTATGATCCAGGATGCATGCTCGCAGTATGTCCTCTAACACTTGTATATAATCCACACAACATCCACACAACCCCTTCTTGGTGTGAAAACGCTGACCTTCCCAAGGTCACGATCATTGACAATCCAATGGACCGTCAACCTAATCCATATCATGAATGACATCCATATACCGAGCCCTTGTCGGCTCACCATCACACAATGTAATTCCCAAAGGGGTATCCAAATCTCGAGCCACTCCCGACTCCTATCACTCAACTCTAAGTCTATGTGATAACATGACCGTGTGTTTTCATCTCGAGTCACTCCCGACTCCTATCACTCAACTCTAAGTCTTCGTGATAACATGACCTTGTGTTTTCTCTCTCGAGCAACATAACTTTTCGGCCCACACTGCGAGCCTCTTACATTCACATAGAAATTTCGAATATCTCCACGGGTCTCTTACACCCACACAGAAATTTAGGATAGCTCCCCGGGTCTCTTACACCTACAATGCAATTTCTCGACTTCTCCACCGGGTCTCTTACACCGTGGGGGGGCTCCTGGATGGCTCCCTGCCCTTACACCCACACGTAAATTTCGATCTCCACCTGCCCTTACACCCAATAATGCAAATTCAGGATAGCTCCCCGGTCTCTTACACTCCACACGTAAATTTCGATCTCTCCACGGGTCTCTTACACTCCACGTAAATTCAGGATAGCTCGGGTCTCTACACCCACAATGCAAATTCTCTGGATTTCTCCACGGGTCTCTTACACCCACATAGGACCTTTCAGATACTACCGTGGGTCTCCTTCACCCTAACTCCAGGCTTCTCACCTTAGGGGATTAACGGCCCCCTTCTTGCTTTGCCCAACACACATTAATTACTCTTCATTTCCCCGATCCGAAATATGAGTCTTCATTGGACGTAGTCCCAAAGACAAACTCAACCCACACTCACCAAGAGTGGTGAATGACCATACCATGCACCCACACCCGACTCGACGTGACCTGACACACCCCCACCCCCTTCCGACGTAAGGGAAAGGCCGGCCACCCACAGAAACCCCAAATTGCTACCTCTAAAAACTAGAAATCCCCGCAGCGGCCGTATTGCTTGCTTAAACCTCCTATAAAATTTTTCTTTATTTTTCAACTTAGGATTTGCAAAATCTTAGCAAATGAAAAACTTCGCAAAGATGATCAAGGTAATATAGTATAAATTCCAAATCCTGTATACATCCAAATTTACACTATATCTAAACATGGCAACCAACATACTAACACATTCTCACAAAACTATACTATGTACATACATATGTTCCAATATACATATTCAAAATCTTTTCCTTACATAATATTCTTAATTACAGCACTTGTACAATGTCAGACAAATCCATTGTGCTCCAGCCGTCTTGCGCACTGCACTCGGAAAATAGTTTTTAAACACAAAATACGAGCTAAACGAAATTGAGGTATGCTTATAAAAGGTTTTGCTTTTCCTCCTAGTGTCTCAAAACTGTAAAACTTTCTTTTACAATATTTTTCAGAAGCTTTACTTTGCTTTGCTTGCTTGAAAGTTTCTAAAACTTTTCTTTGCCTGCTTGCTTTTGTACTTGCTTACTTTAAAAGTTTCTAAAACTTTTCTTTGCTTGCTTGCTTTTGTACTTTTAAAGGCTTATAAAACTCTTATTGCTTGCTTGCTTAGAAGTTTATAAAACTTCTCAAAATTTCCCTTGCTTGCTTGCTTTATCTTGCTTGAAAAGTTTCTTAAAACCTTTCACAAACCTTGCTTTAAAAGTTTCTCAAACTTTTTATAAATACGGAGCCTTGGCTCACCAAGATGTTTTGAAAAATAAAATGAGCTCGCTCAACCGCTGCTTTAAAATCCCACAGGAGCTTGGCTCAACCGATCGTTTGAAATCTAAATGGGAGCCTGGCTCAACCGTTTGCTTTAAAACTCTCTAGAAGCCTGGGTGACCGGGAACCAATGGTTGATTTTTCAAAACTATATGTCATGCTTATAAAACATCAACCACTGGAGGCCTATTTTTGCTTACTGTACCCTAGTGAACACGGGAGCCTATGCATTGATCGTGCCAGTGGAAGGACCTTGTCCCATCACCTTCCGTGAATAACAAAGGTGAATCAAATGAATAGAAGGACCCTCTCAATTACACTTAGTTAGAGCTCCATGCTCCAGTACGTGTCACCAAAAGTCTAGCTAGCACTAAAGGCCTGTTTTCACAATTATTCTTTTTGCTTGCTTGCTTGTTTGCTCTTTGAAAAATGGTTTTACAATTTAAAACCATTTGCTTACTTGCTTGCTTACTTGAAAAATGATTTAATTATTCAAAAACCATTTGCTTACTTGCTTCTTTGCTTGCTTGCTTGAAAAATGGTTTAATTATTCAAAACCATTTGCTTACTTGCTTCTTTGCTTGCTTGCTTGAAAAATGGTTTAATTATTCAAAACCATTTTGCTTACTTTTCAAAAATGGTTTAACTCAAAACCATTGGTTTGCTTTTCAATTATGGCTTAAATCAAAACCATTTGCTTGCTTTTCAATTTTGGTTTAAATCAAAACCATTTGCTTGCTTTTCAACTACATGTATGATTGGATGCATCCGAACCATTACTTGCTTTCTAAACTCATTGCTTTAAACATGGTTTAATAATTCAAACCATTAAACACCGTTGTAAAAACGTTTATAATATAATACACTAGTATTTGAGAAATGGTTTTAGAACACTCACCTCTTTACTTGCTAAACTTGAGCACAGTTCCACACTTTTCCCCGCCTTTGCTTTTTAACCTATACACTCAACCGAATACGGAAATTATTAATTGCCTACGTATAACGTATAAACTTAACGTACTTCCTATACTTAATTACACTCAACGAATATCACCGAGGCGAAGCGAAGCTTCGCCGAGGCGGGGAGGTACGCTATGTTTTCGTCGAGTCCCAATCTTATTCAAACCTATCTTAATCATTTAATAAGGTTCCTAAACTATCGGTGTACGAATTCGGGCTTAAATACACAAAAACATAGCATTCTGGGCATTTTGGACACACGTGTAACGTGACACCCCGACTCGCACCGCACACATCAGACTCGTCAGTGCACTCCACACCCCGATCACACCGTACACTTGCTCGTTAGTGTACCGATACACCCTTGTACATGTACCGGTACACCTTCCGAAATTTGCCCAGATTTTGCTATTTTCCCACTTTTGCTACCAATTCTCTCCATACAACTTCTATAATTCATCACACCTCAAGAAACATCATGGAAATCATCAAAAACAATCCCATTAACACCCGAATTGGTGCTTTGGGAATTAAACCACGAAACCCTAGGTGAAATCCAAGAACTCTACCTAAGGTCTACCAATTCCTTATAAACCACATAATTTGATGATTCCATGTTTATTTTTCTCTCCCAATTGGGGTTTTACTCATAACCCCAACACCAAAGGTTTATGTACTTTATTAATAAAAACCTAGACCAAAGGAGCATCTAATTCCCATACTAAAGTCCTAGGAATCCAATACACTTGATTCTAAGACAACAACATACCTGATTCGGGGCTTCTCCTTCTTCCTCTTTCTCTTCCTTCGGCTCTTCTTTCTCACCAATCGCGAGCCCTAGCTTTGGGAGACCAAACACTTGGTTTTTTGTTTTTCCCATTATTACAATATCAAGTCTCTTCTAATTACACTAAGTCCTCAACTCTTAATTTTGCAAATTGTAACTTATGTAATTTGTATTATGGCCCATCTCTACACTTAATGATCTTCATAATCTTTTTGCTAAATGACAATTGTACCCTTGCACTAGCACCAAAATTCCGGGTTCCATAACTATCATTTCCTACTTTAGTCTCCAAAATACTACAATGTGACACTTGGTACTCTTATACACCCCTACAGTATCATGTACTGTACACTCTCCCGGGACGGGGTGTTACACGACCCCCCTGGGGGTCCACCATGAGCAGAATCTTAGAAATCTCTAACTCGCAATCCTGACCTATCCGGTCAACTCTCACCCTACATCCTTGGGGAGAACATCCACACATGGCTTCTCTAAAGGCCTCAACCTCTAAGTCCAAATCTGTCATACAAGATGCATTAATGAACATGATGCATTAGAAAAAAAACGCAGGTATAAAACGTACCCTGCACGTCCGGCTGATCTGCATGCTCGCCTCTGTACCATGAGGCTTCTATCTTCTAAGAGAATATCGCCTCATATGCCCAGCCGAAGCAAGAATGGTAACACGTGTCATTTGCCCAACCTCGAATCTCGAACTCTCATCCAAGAAATCCCAGGCTTGAACCTCGACTCCACGCTCCGGCCTCGCCTACGCGGACCCGTCTCGCGAAATACCAGGTGTCGGGCGCGCACCCCGAACTAATACCGGCTCCCCGACCCATACTAGGGGTGGAGAACAAATTGTGTCCTCTCCTGCCCATTGGGCCGGACTAGGATCAGGCTGCTCAAAATCCCGGGATCCCCGTCCCTGTGGGCAACCCGTCTCATATGTCCAAGCCGCCGCAATGGAAGACACACCATCCGCCCACTCGACCGGCAACTCTGATCCGTCCCTGACCCGGATGGTCGTGGCTCTAGAACCCGGGGAACTGTAGCCCTAGGCTTCTTCCTCGAACTAGAAGAAGACTGACTCTCCTTCCTCTTGACACTAGCACTCGCATCCCGAGTGCTCCGAGCATCCTCGATCTCTCTCTCTATGGTCAAGGCCGTCCCGACCATGGAGTCCATATCCCGTAGGCGAAGCCCTACAATCCTACCTCGAATGGACAACTTCAGTCCATTCTCGAATCTCCTGACCTTGGCCATGTCCGTGGCCATGTAGTCATCAGCAAAACGGACAAGCTCCATGAATCTAGCCACATAATCCATCACATTCATCGTCCCGCTTCAAATTTCTCTGTGAACCCGAGCCTTCGCATGTCTCAAGTAAGATCCGAAAATACTTACCCATGAACAGCTCCTGGAACTCTGCCCATGTCATTGCCTCTAGGTCTCTAGAGGTCTTTGCCCAGTTCCACTATACTTGGGCCTCGCCCTCTAGCTGGAACGTAGCTAGTCTAATCCTGGTCGTGTCAAAGGTAATCTCCATAGCCTCTAACACCTTCTCTCGATCCGCACGGAACCAATCTGTCTCGCACCATCGACCTCTCCCTTGTGAATGTTGGAGGATGATGTGCCCTAAACCTCTGGAGGTTACTAGGACCTCTCTAACTACCTGCTACACTAGCCTGTGCGACAGCACCACGTTAATACCTACAAAATTTCGCAAAGGCCCACGATCAAATACCGGTGGTGTTCGACCAGCACTCGTGGACGCCCTCTACGCCTCGCCGACACATCTACGCTCAAATGGTAGTTAAATACAATGAAGTATCTCTAAGGCATAAACACAGCCCTGAGACACTATTCATACACAGAAAATATATTACATGCTAAGTCCCTTCATTCATAAGTAATGCAAGACAACTATTTCTATGTATTAAATCATAGTTTACACTGTGTGATACCGCTTCAAACGCGGCGCACTGTGCGCGCCGTAGGGCCGTGGTCATGCGGCACGCCCGCCGCATCGCGGCATCGCGCCGGCCTTGTCGCGCCGCGTTTTGGCCCGGGTCACCCGACGGTCGCAAAGACAAAGTACCAGGTCGTGTCTTGTGCTCAAGTAGCACGCATCAGAACGTGGCCTACAGTCGCAACACGCGCCGTGTCCCAAACTCCTCTTGGTCAAAATACACTATAGTGTATTACGATATAATTCCTCAAATCCATCAAGCCACCTCGCCGCGATATTAATCAGATCGTGACACTTCCAGCTAACCCACGCCTCCCCACACGATACATCGAGGTATCGCATCATACCCGTGTCAGTTCCTCCGCATTGTCACGATACAACATTGTGTATCGCGACACAATACCTCAACCACTCAAATCGCCTCAGTCACGATACAATAGGTGTATTGCGACACACTTTCCCAGCAACCAACTGCCCCATGTTGCAATACAAATGTCCAGCCCACTGCACATCCATAAGGCCATGTCACGATACAATTTGCCATTGTATCATGACACAGTTTGGGCAGAAGCCCAAATCAGCTTCTGCGCCTTTTTTTTTTTCGTTTTTCATACATTTTTTTTTCATCATTTATGCTACTAGAAACACCCAAAAATACATATCCATTTTTTTTTTCTCTTTTTCCAGTGCACCAAATAAACTTATTAAAGTTTATTTTATTTGATTTTTTTTTTCCAATTTTGCAAACTGTAAAACCTTAGAATAATTTTCTTCACCTCATTTTTTTTTTCATTTCTCAATAAACCAAATAAATTTATTAAAATTTATTTTATTTATTTTCTTTTTTTTCCAGTTTTACACACTGTAAAACTCCAAAAATTTATCCAACACATTTATGTGCTAATCACTAATCACACAATTCACACAACACATAACAATTCATGTTATGCACCACATTCACACATACGTACACCACAATTCATCAATTAATCACATGATCACACATCATTCATGTTATATACATCAATCACACATAAAATACTATGCATGCAGTGTTCTAATCCTATCCCGTGATTGTCTAGGTACTCACATACTTAACCCTACATCGAACCACACCAAGTGGTGATGGATACCCAAACCCGAGCTCCTAGGTATTTGTATACCTAAGCTCTGATACCAAGCTGTGAAGCTGGTATCAGGACTAAACTTATGGATACCCAAACCTGAGCTCCCTAGGTAATCGTTTACCTAAGCTCTGATACCAAGCTGTGACGCCCCAAAACCTGGGGGTCCGTTGACTACCCGTCAACCCACGGAAATATCTACACGTCTCATATCGCGAGACCCATAACTGAGTAAAAATGGCCTCTTGGGCCCATAAGCCAATGCTCATCAAAATATACCCAACTATAATCCAACAGTCCAAGAGTTATTACATCACTCTTATCAAATATATATCAAAAGTTTACAATTTTAATACATGTTAAACCAAAAACCATCAAAGCCACAATCCGGCTTCCTTCAAAATTGGCCTCTAAGATGAGTCGTCCTCTCGAGTGCCTCAGATTTCTGAAATAATATTCCCTCGACAGGTGAGCTATCGCCAAGAAATGCGAATCACCCTAAATGCCAAGTACTTCCCCACCTAAGTGCATATGCAATGATCTAATGTAAACACACACTCAAGTAAATACGTGATCCTACTTGAATGTCTACATGACCAACCCATGTCTCAAGTCCTCACCGACTCCCTCACACTTGCCTAAGCCATATATGAGAAAAATAATCAGTCATTCTTTTCTTTCATGTCATGCACTCACACCTAATTTCTAGGTTACCCGTTTGCACATGAGAATGCATCATGTCATTTCAACACAATTCATATAACACATGCAAATATATCATCATGCATATATTTACATAGTTTAAATCACAACAACATGTTATATAAATGATCAATCCATTACACAAAAAATTATCTCGCATGGGCTAATTAACAAACACGAGCAATTCAATTTGAATTACTCGACCAAGCACATTTTCTCACAAAATATTTCGTGAATACTATTCATGTGAATAGTGAAACCCTTGAGTTACTGTTCACAGCCAATCACCCAATCATCGATTTCACTTTGTGAACCCGAAATCCATGGCCATTTCCGGCCTCATACGCACTAACACATAATTTATTTCATAATTTATTAAACAAACACCCAAAACAGCCCCAACACAGTCATAGACTGTCCAAATGGGCTTAAAAAATTCTAACAATTCGGTCCCAAGTTTTAGGACCAATCAAACGGCCCCTCACGGCCTCAAATCAACTCAATCATCCACAAAACACTTAAACAAAGTGTAACTCAAGTAGGATAAAACCCCTACCTCACGGAGTTTGTCGAAACTCCAAGAAACCGGTGCCCATGCGTTGCCCTCGCCGCGAAAAACAACTTTCCTTCTTGCTTCATCGAAATCCGACGGTCCAATTGACCGAAAATCTAGAGAGAAGGCACACTTTCTCTCTCTAGATTTCAAAAACCCTAACCCACTGCATCTCCATTTCCCCCTTCTTCACGTTTTAGCCCCTTTTTCAATTTGAGAAGACAACTATTCTCTATTTTGCCCTTTTCCTCATTTAGAATTCCAAAAATGCCATATTTGTCCCTTATCTTGGATTTTGACACGTGGCACAATCTCGGCCGTCCGTTTCCATTCTCTCTCTACTCATGCAGCATGTGTCACGTGAGTACATGTTATAGGTGACTTTTGTCACATCACATGTCGTTTTACAGCACCCGATACTCGGCGCCTCGAAAAACGTTCAAATTCTGACTGTCTTGGAATTCAACGAAATTCGACATGTTAGCTAGATTTCGTGAGACGATTCCAACGGTGAAATCCATTTTGTCATCCGAGATCTAGAAAAATTCCGGATTTTGACCGAAATTACGATTTTGCCATTTTTCAGAAAATTGGAATTTTCTCGGGTCTGACACTTAGATTTTATAATTCTTATTTTTCTAAAAACAAGAAGCCGAATCCTTTCTTTTGAGAAACTTAGGAAATATAATAAGATACAAAATATTATGAATTTAAAACAAAAGGCAAAAGAAAGACTTCCAAACAAATTCTCTCTTCCCAATTTGAGCCATCTAATTTAAGTACTAAACTTTTTAAGCCAAAAAAAATGAGAAGTGAATTGTGATTATTAAAATCAAACTCAAACTTTTAATCGAAAAAGAACACTAAAAAACAATAATAAACATGCGATAAGAAACTATAAAGGAAAAAAAAAACTATAGACAATCCGGTTTATTTAAGAATGGGAGACATCAATGAAAGAAATATAAATGTATACCTTCAAATTGCCTACAAATAATCATTTGTAGCTACTCTTGAAGTTGAAAATGGAAATCACTTCACTTCTGGTTACTCTTCAAGTTGAAAATGGCTTATTTGTTGTGACGCCCCGAAACCCGGGGGTCCGTTGACAACCCGTCAACCCGTGGAATACCTGTGTCTCATGTTATGAGACCCATACATGAGTAAAAATGGTCACTTTGACCCATACAGCAATACTCACCAAAAATCTAACCAACTATATTACAATAATTCAAGAGTTGATTACATCACTCTTACTGCAAACATATATTAAAATTAAGAATCCTAATACATGTTATACAAAAACATCAAAGCCACAATCCAGCTTTCTTCTAAAAATCGGCCTCTAGTGAGCGTCGTCTTCTCGAACACTCCCGTAATTCCGAAATAATTTTCCTCAATAGGGTGCGATACGCCCGCAGTGATAATCTCCTACATGGGTTACTCCCCACCTAAGTGCACATGCAATGATTCAACACAAACCCATTCAAGAAAATACATGATCCTACTTGAATGTCTACATGATATGGATGAGAATGTGACTCACCTTTCCCACTTCTCGAGTCCTCACTGACTCCCTCACGCATGCCTAAGCCAAATGTGAGAAAAACATTGTTTTCAAAACAAAAGGTTTTTGTTCTTGAAAACATCATACCGAGTTTCGGTAAATATATTGGACTACCCTTCGAGGCGAATTGCTGGATCATTTTTCCAAAACAATCATGGGTCAGCCTCCGAGATGAACCGTTGGACCACTCTCCAAGGCAATTCTTCTAAAATCTTTCCCTTTGAAATTCCTTTCACAACCATTTTCCATTTTTTTTTCTTTCATGTCATGCACTCACACCTAATTTTCTAGGTTGCCTCGGTGCATATGAAATGCATTATGCCATTTTCATGCAACACATGCTAATATATCTCAATCATGCATATGTTAACAAAAATTAACTCACATGCATCACGTCATTCAATTCATAACAGTGACATCTAAATTAGTTCACATGGTCTAATAACAATTCAATTCCAATGGCTTACACACAATTATATTTTTATATAATTCAACATCATATTAATACATCATACATCATACATTAACATGTCATACTCACATTGCATGTTATTCATACAAGAAATAACACACAACAAGGTCACAATCTTGGACCCATCTAACAGGGAACCCACAGCCCCTTCACAATCATGAACCAGTTTGGTTCCAATCATCCATACAACATCAAACAACCATAAAACCTAGAAAATTTCAGTTTCCAGTTCAAACTGTCCCTACATAAAACAACCTACAACAACCTACAACATGCCAGGCAATGGTCATGTTAATACCCGGCTATTCACTTTGATACAACCAAGCAACCTGCACACTTGGTGCAAAAAATCAATTATAGCAAGGTTATGATCACCCACTGCCCTCCATAAAAACCTATCTGGAATCTTGACTAAATGGGCTTTCCATAGAGTCTAAGAACACCTGAATCGAATTTAACAAACAAGCAGGACCTCCGGTCGAGGTCATTACGAATAGGCAATTAATTCCATTAGCCTACCCGACCTACCCAATTGCCCCCTTCTGGCTAGTTCCAGTACCTAATGCCCTCCATAGCATATGGATGGAATCTTGACTCAATTAGCTTTCCATAAAGTCTAAGAACACACAAAACGGAGTTCGAACGAAGAAGTTATGACCTTCCGAAGTTGGAGGTCACACATGACCAGGCAGTCCTACCCGGACAGCCTACCTTACTTTCCTGGGAGGACCTCTTTGGCTAGATCTAGTATTCAATGCCCTCCATAGGCATACTTCTGGAATCTTGACTCAATGGGCTTTCTATAGAGTCCAAGAACACTTGAAACGGAGTTCGGATGAAGAAGTTATGACCTTCCGAAGTTGGAGGTCACACATGACCAGGCAGTCCTACCCTGCCAGCCTACCTTACTTACCTGGGAGCTCCTTTCCGGACAGCTCTAGTACCCACTACACTCCAAAGGCATCCAGATGAAATCTTGACTAAATGGACTTTCCATAGAGTCCAAGAACACCTGAAACGGAGTTCGGACGAAGAAGTTATGACCTTCCAAAGTTGGAGGTCACACATGACTAGGTAGTCCTACCTGGACAGCCTACCTTACTTACCTAGGAGCCCCTCTTCGGCCAACTCTAGTACTCAATGCCCTCCATAGCATACGGCTAGAATCTTGACTCAATGGGATTTCTATAAAGTCAAAGAACACCCAAAACGGAGTTTGGACGAAGAAGTTATGACCTTCTGAAGTTGGAGGTCACACATGACTAGGCAGTCGTACTCGGACAGCCTACCTTACTTTCCCGAGAGCCCCTTCTGGCTAGCTCCAGTACCCACTGCCCTCCAAAGGCATCCAGATGAAATCTTGACTCAATGGGATTTCCATAGAGTCCAAGAACACCCAAAACGGAGTTCGGATGAAGAAGTTATGACTCAAAGTCGAGGCTCACATTACAACTGTGCAAGCCCCACCTGCATTTACCTACCTTACTTGCCCGAGAGCCCCTTTCCGGCCAGCTCTAGTAACTAATGCCTTCCATAGGCATACGACTTGAATCTTGACTCAATGGGATTTCCATAGAGTCTAAGAACACCTAAAACAAAGTTCGGATAAAGAAGCAGACCTTCCGGTCGAGGTCACATACGACTAGGCAAGCCCTACCCGCATAGGCTACCTAATTCCGAATCGAACGCCCCTTTCCGGCTTGCTCCAGAACCCACTGACCTCCAAAGGCATCTTACTGGAAACTTGACTCAATGGGATTTCAATAGAGTTTAAGAACACCTAAATCGAAGTTCGGATGAGAAAGTTATGACCTTCCTAAGTTGGAGGTCACACATGACCAAAGCAGGCCCTACCCGACAAACACCTCATTTCCACCAGTCGCCCTTTCCGGCCAGCTCGAGCACCCACTGCCCTCCAAAGGCATCCATCTGGAAACTTGACTCAATGGGATTTCCATGGAGTCTAAGATCACCCGAATCGGAATTCGAACGAAGAAGTTATGACTTTCCGAAATTGGAGGTCACACATGAATAGGCAGCCCTCCCCGGCTAGCCTACCCAACCAGCACTAACCGGCCTGTACTAACCGGCCAGGTTTCCCAATGTCCTCCACAGGAACATGGCTGAAATCTTGACTCAATTGGCTTTCTATAGAGTCCAAGAACACCCAAATCGGAGTTCGGATAAGGAAGTTATGACCTTCCGAAGTTGGAGGTCATGCATGATCCTAGCCAGATGGAACCCATCCGGGGTGAACCCATCCGGGGTGACCCCATCTGGGGCCGGCTAACCCAGCCGAGCAGCCCTTCAACTAGACTGTTTTGGTAAACGGACCATAACTTAGGCTATAGAGGTCAGATTTAAGAAATTCAAAAGCTTAACATCAAGTTCACTTATGTGGCTACAATTTACCTGAAGGACTCACTACCAAAATCCCTTTATTTCCTACCCAAAAACCAGTTAATGTGTACTACCACAATATGGCAGCTTCCCATGATTCAAAACACAACCAAACATTCCCCTTAGGGCAAGACAACCACACCTTCATTCATTTTAACTCTAACACATAAAAATGGCACACAAGGAAAATTACTTAGTCCCACAAATCAGTCCTCGAACTGTCCGTAAATAGTCCCAAAATCTCCAGCACACTGTTCTAAAGTCTTTGGACGGTTCACACGACCACTCACGGCCTCACAACGGCCTCACACAACCCATGCTATTTGAATGGCCCTTAAACAAGGATTAAACCAAGTAGGAGAAAACCCCTACCTCTTGGAGTTTTTCTCAAAACTCCCCAACTCCGGTCTCTATGCAAAGCCCTTGCTGTGAGGTTGAACTCTTCCTCTTGCTCCACCTGAAACCGTCGGTCCGATAGTCGGGAAATTTAGAGAGAATGTGGAGTCTCTCTCTCTAAAACTCTCTTTGGCCTCTTCTTTCTATTCTTTCCTTTTCTCCCCTCCCACTGTTTGGTCCAAGATGGGCTAAGAGCTTGTCTTTCACTTGCCACATGTCCAATTTTCATTGGCTCTTAGATTTTCCTTATCCTTTTATCCATCTACCATGGATTTCCCTCCAATGACATGATGTCACATGTCACCTATAGCCCATACTTGAGCTCATTGTTTGACTTGCTCACAGCTTGACACTTGTCTCATCTTGAGCCACTCGAATGCGCCAAGTGTCCCGCACTACTCTCATGCCTTGAAAAACGTGAAATTCCAACTGTCTCGAAATTTGATGAAATTCGACGTGGTAGCTAGATTTCGCGAGATGATTCCAACAGTGAAGTCCGTTTTGTCATCCGAGATCTAGAAAAATTCTGGATTTTGATCGAATTTTACCGTTATACCCTTCCTCAGAAAATCTGGATTTTTCCTAGGTTTCACATTTGCCATGGGCGATGAAGAGAAAGAAACCAAAGAAAGGAAATGCTCTTGTGAGACAATATGTTTTGTTGGGAAGAGTGTATCTTTTTGTGGAACGGTAACTTTTTGAGGGAAATGGATAGGTTTTCTAAGTTTTATTTGTTGAAAGGCTGTGTGTCATGTCTAGGCATGTTTGAGAGACAATAGATTTTGCAGGAAGAGTGTATCTTTTTCGTGGGAAACATGTAACTTTTTGGAGGGAAATGTGTAGCTTTTTTGTGGAAAGGGTAATGCATGTGCCTAACATCATGTCTAGGTATTCCATTCAAAATTTTATATAAGCTTATGGCTCTTGATTTATTTTTTATTTATATATATACAATTTAAATTTATGTTTATCTAATTTAAGGAATTTATTTATTTCAAAATAATATGCTCTTGAATATTAGCATATTTATGGCACTAAAATTAAAAGAATCCACTCTCTTGAAATTAAATACCACTTAAGTTGTTAATTTATTGTTGAAGTAGTTTTATATAATATAGTATGTAAGCATACTTAAAAATATATATATATATATATATATATATATGGATAATTTGTTTCTCTCAATTTTAATTTATACCTACAACCTATCAAAATTGTTAAATGACTATAATTTTGTGGCAACTCGAATTATGACCTGATCCGAACTATTTTGAGAACTTGACTTGAAAGTGAATTTTTTGTGAGATTTGTGAGCTCAACTCGAATTAGGGTTTTTAAAGAAGGTACTTGAAAGCTGTAATCCATAAAATAGTCTTCTTGTCCGTGAACGTAGGTCACATTGGTCGAACCAAGTAAATCTCTGTGTTCATGTTATTTTTCTTGTTTATTTTTTTCTTGTTTATTTTGCAATACTAGAAAAATTGATTTTAGCTACTACAAATAAGTAGTAGCTAAACTATTTATTTTAGTAGCTAAATTTCTTTAGCTACTAAATAACTACTATAGGACGTAGTAGCAAAATTCCTTGTAGCTAAGCTAATTTTAGCTACTAGTAGTAGCTATTAGCTACTGCTTTAGCTACTACAGAATGTCATAGCTAATTAGCTACTAAAACTAATAGTAGCTAAAATGAAAATGTAGTGGCTAATTTAGGTAAGTAGGCGACTATATATAACTACTACTTCGCTACTATATTATGTAGTAGGTAAATAGCTACCAACAATAGTAGTAGCTAATGTAAAGAATGTAATAGCTAACATAGTGAATATAGCGATTATTTATAGCTACTAAAACAATATATAGCTACTACTTAGCTACTACATAACATAGTACCTATTTAGCGACTGAATTAGGTAGTAGCTAAGTGTTATAGCTATATAACTACTAATATAATAGCTATATAGGCGTAGCTATTTAGCAACTGAAAAAATGTAGTAGCTAATAAGTGTAGCTATTTAGCTACTATAATAGTAGCAAAATTTTAATAGCTATTTAGTAACTATTGTTTTGTAGTAGCTAAACAAAGTAGCTATTTAGCGACTAAGTTAGTAGCTAAATAGTAGCAGCTATGTGGTTAAAAAAATGTAGTAGCTAAGCAGAGTAGCTATTTCGCTACTTTGTTACTAGCTTAATAGTAATAGCTATTTAGCGATTAATTTTTGTAGTAGCTATGTAATGTAGCTATTTAGCTATTGAATTAGTAACTATAAGCATTAATAGCTAGTTGGTGACTAAACTAAAAGGTAGTAACTAAATTTATAATTAAAATTAATTAATAATTATAATTATTAAATTATTAGAACATAAAACAAATAATAAAAAAAAAATTAAAATGAAATAAAATTATAAGATCTTATTACCGCAAAAACTAATGTCCATCGAATAACATAAACCAAAATAACGTGTACTAAATCTCATGTTCTAGATAGCTATACAATAGACCAAAAAAGTTGAACAACAGGAATGTTCACATATCATCGATAGGGGGATCATCTGTGGTGGGGTCATTTGTAGGGGGGTCATCTACATGTGAAGTTGTAGATGATGAGGAGACCTGTGTCGATTGAGCTAAAGCCTTCAGTAGAGCCTTAACCTCATCAAGTTGATCTTGTAGCACTTTAACCTTCGTATCCATTTCCTCTCGCACCTCCTGTCGAACCTCGTCCTTGGCTGCTCACGTAGCTCAAGATCATTCTGGATAGGCATGCGGTGGAATGGTAGATGAGCCTACGTGTATCTTGGTCGATCCACCTAATCCATATATGAGTCGGCGTTTTATTAGCTACCACAGCTCGTAAGTATCTTTGCATCTTCGTCGACCGGATGTTATGTTCTCTCTTGAACCTTCATCTATTTGTACCATGTTGCATTTCTTGATGCACGACTTCTACAAATTTGAATAGATATTGAATGATATATATGAATGTATAATAAAAAACTTGAAGTAATATAATATACTTTCAATTTATTTACCCCTAATTTGTGACCCTCTCGTCAACCATAGATAGTGGTCTTAGAAGTGTGCGATTGCTGATGGATGCAGATGGGGATGGCTTCTTCTCGGTCTCTTTCTCCTATATAGAAATATTAGTAAAATTAGAAGATATATTTGTTATGATCTTACAAATCAAAATAAAATTAAAGAGTTCTAAGTACTTACAATCCTCCTAACATGCTCTGAGAATGAAATTGAACCCCAGTGTGTCTTGAAGGTCCTATGCCTGGTCCAGCCTTCTCAGTTCGGCGGTTCAGAGACATTCGTTAAATTGGCAAAACTCTGCAGTACCCCTTGCTTCATTCCACCTTGCCCATATGGACTCTGTAACATGCACCGGTCTCCCATGTTTCCTCCACTTATTCAAATTATCTGTAGACCTAGACTTGGCAAGCACCTCCCAAGTTGCTTTGATGATACCCTCCACCTCAACATCCCATGAGAAATATTTCTATAAAGAAAGTTAATAGTTACTCATAAAAGTACGAAATAAATTTTAAAATAATTAATACTGATATTTCTAAGGAAATTTCGACAGAGTTTCCTCTATACTGGCAATAATCCAACCTAATAAAATAAACATATTAAGTACTTGCAATATAATAAGACACTCATATAATACTCCTCAACTAATCCAACAACATCTCAACCAATAAACACAACACTTCATATATTCAATTTGTCATGTACACATTTACATATAAAGGCTATAAGTGAATGAGTTATACCTTGAACTCTTCCCAATAAAAGCATTTTATCTCTTTTGTGATGGTGCTCCATTTATACCTTCAATGTCAACTCGCTCCTTGATGCAGGTGATGCGGGACGCGCCAGTAGATTACGACAAACCTAAAAGCATGCAAATATCAATTCTCACACATAAAAAAAATTGAAGAACAATAATCTAAAATATTTCAATATATTATGTTCATTTACCTCCCATTCTCCACAATCAACTGAGTCCTACCAGATGCTGAGGTTACAAGTGTAGACATGGTCGATGGTGTAGACCCATCTAGTAGTAAAGGCGTGGTCGCAGCTTGTGTTGATGAAGTCGAATGCACCGAAGATGATTCCATAGATGGTCGTATGGAGGTAGGCAATTCCTCTAGTGGAGTGGTACTAGCTATACCTTCTGCATGGGATAGTGTACCCCCGCGACGTCCGCCCCGTCCTCTACCGCGACCTCCCCCCTCATTTGATCCTTGACCTCGCATGTCTACAGTAAAGTATATAAACATGTTAGTACAAGTTTCTGAAATAAATAAATAAATAAAACATATGTGAAAAATTATGAGCGTGAGCAAATGCCACTAATCATTATCATTATCATCTGAGTTCTTGAATCGAGATCCCAGCTCAATTCAAATTTTGTTTCATTCTCCATTTCGATTTCGACTCCAAATCAATTTGTATTCTTGCTCATCGGGATCGACCAGGACATTAGTTCATGAGAGGAACGGCCTCTGTGCATGAAATTTCATAGCATCCTCTTGGAATGGCTGGGCTTCAGGTGGTGGATGAATTATTCCAGATGATTGAGGAATTTCCCTGCTTGACTCGGCTTTATTTTATTAACAACACACAATCAAGCTCTGTCGCATCTCAGCTAGGATATGAATGATAATACACCTGGTCGACTGTTGAGCGAAAACAAAGAGTTCGTACTTGTTAAATCTACGTCAATGGTTTACCTCTACAATGTTATATTTAGGATGAACCCTTGTCCCGATATTCAGTGTTAGATCAAACCATTCACACTTGAACAATCTGTTCGCTTGATTGGCCTACTAGGATATTCCAACTCTACAACTTCCTGAAGCATAGTAGTCATTCTCATGATGATCACTATAGTTAGACCCTTTGATGCAGATGCCACTATTCATTGTGCCTCTTCTGGTTCCATGTCCCATTGAGTGGAATTTATATCCATTTACAAAATACCCTGGATATGTTCTTATAGTCCTCAAAGGTCGTTTAGCAAGATCCTTGAGTTGTGTGTTTATGATATTATTTGAAGGATTGTTCACTATATAAAACATAGTGAATATGGTTAATATAAGAATAGGTATATATATATATATATATATATATATATATATATATATATATATATATATATATATATTTGATGAGTAATTTTTCAATGGCATACTACCATTACTTACATATGTATTGAACTAAGAGGCGAATTCCTTTTCTGGTTGTGTATCTATTTCGGTATTAGTTATGTCCACTCGACTTTTGCATAGCTCATCAGTATAAATCCTTATAAACCAAATAATTTACATAGTCATATTATAGATAACTACATAAAAAAAATGCAAAAGTTAATTAGTTACAAACATTATCTAATCAACAAGGAATACTTACTTAATATAGGGATCCACTTCTGAGCAATTCAACAATATATAGGCGTGTGCAGCATGAAACTCTTCCATTGATAGTTGCCTCGATGTGGCCTGTCCAAATGCTCGTCTAGGATATTTGAAAATAGACAATGTCTCCTCGTTTTCATCCCAATTCTCTCCACAAACATCATTATTTTGCGGCACCCTTCGGTGCCTTGTGTGTACATGCTCCTCAAAATAGTATGAACAAAATAATGAAGCTTCTTCAACTAAATAGGCATTGCATCGATGGACCTTACACGTGCCTTATTTTTTCACATTATTTTTAGCTTACAAAAGTACCTACATTATATGTATCGATTGGTCATTTGCATAAGTGAAAAGTAGTAATCATAGTAACAAAATTACCTTTCGAAAGGACACATCCACCGATGTTGCAGCGGCCCGACAAGTCGCTTCATGAAGCGAGTGTACGGGCAGAAATGCTCCGTCAGTCAGAAGAAGCTAGGTGGGAATATGCGCTCAAGCTTACCTGGAATATTTGGGATCTCTTCCTCTGAATTAATTATGTCATCATTTTTGATAATTGTAGAAGTTAGATCCTTGAAAAACATGCTCAACTCTGTTAGTGCCTTCCACACATTTTGTGGTAACAATTCACGGAAAGCAATTGGCAATAACCTCTGGATGAAAACATGACAATCATGGCTCTTCATCCCAAACAAATTAAGCTTTTGCATGTCCACACATCGAGTCAAATTTCATGCATATCCATCTGGGTATCTTAGATTTTTAACCCATTCACACAACATCTGTTTCGATCTTATCAAATTGTGTAGCTTTGGGTACTTGGTGTTCCCTGCCTTCTCGACTCCGGGCGTCGATAGTACTCATTTAACTCCTGTCTAGATTTAGAGGTGTCTTTAGTTTTACCCGGCACATTCATAACTGTGTTAAACACGTTATCAAAGACATTTTTCTCAATGTGCATGACATCTAAGTTATGTCGAATGAGTAGCGAGCTCCAGTATGGCAAATCCCAAAAGATGCTCATCTTCTTCCATCCGTGAGCTTTACATATTGGATCATTAATATCAGAGGCTCCAACTTCAGTTACCTTTTTCAATCCAAGGTTAGTAATTAGGTGTAAAATTTCGTTTCCACTCAATATAGGAGGTGTCGTGGCTGTTACCATCATATTTTTACGAAAAGCATATTTATTCCTTCGAAATATGTGGTGCGCGGGGTAAAGCTACGGTGGAGTGTCAAACCAAGATTTCTTTCCACTCTTTGAAAGTGTGAATGCCTCTGAGTGACTCATGCAATACGGACATGCCAACCGACCAGCTGTGCTCCACCCTGACAACATTGCATAACCAGGGAAGTCACTGATGGTCCACATTAATGCCGCTCTTAACTGGAAATTTTGTTTCGTTTAGGAAATGTCATATGCTAAATTCAACATCCACTAACTCTTTTAACTTCGACTATAGCGTTGCGAAAAACATCTAGCTTATGTTTGGGATTCTTAGGACCCGACACTAGCACAGTTAGAAACATAGATGTCTCTTTCATACACAACCATGGCGGTAAATTATAAACTGTTAAAATCACCAGCCATGATGAATATTGTTGCCCTGACGCCCAGATAGTTTGGAACCGCTCCCGGTACCTGACCTAGTCTCACATTTCTATTCTCAACTGCAAAATCGGGGTGTACTGTATTGAAATGCTTCCAAGCAATGGAATCAGAGCAATGCCGCATTTCTCCTTCTATAACCTCGTGCTCCGCATGCCACCTCATATCATTAGCGGTAGCCTTCGAAGCATACAACCTTAGTAGTCGAGGAGACAAAGGAAAGTAGTACATTTTCTTGCAGGGTACATTTGTTTTTCTTCTTGTATTTGTTTCCGCTCGAGTCGGTCTCTTGTATCGTTGATGGCCACAAATCTTACAAATTGTGAGATCATTGTCTTCTCCCCAAAACAACATACAACCATTGTTACAACAATGGATCTTCTAAACTGGTAAGCCTAAACCTCTTACCAACCTTTTAGCACTGTAAAAGTTCTCGGTCATGAGATTCTCATCTGGTATAACCTCTTTTATCAATTGAGAAATATCATCAAACTCCCTTTGAGACATGTGGTGTTCTGCCTTCACATTCAACATTCTAGCAACCAATGATAGTTGCGAATGTCTTTAACAACAGACGTAATTCTTTATTCCATGACACTTAGCATGTCAAAAAACTTCACATTATACGGATTAGGAGGTTCATCGGAGTATTTTCATTATGATTGAAATCAGGCCCGGCGGCATCCATAACCATACTATGGTATGCATTTTCAATTGACTCTGATGCTGGTTGGGCATCACTAGAATTATGATTTGAATCTGGTTCCATTTCCCCCTATCTTGCCCAAACATAATACCCCGGTATAAAGCCATTCTTCATTAAGTGATACTTTACAGTATCAATTTGATGATAACTACGGTTTCAGCACTTCGTAAGTGTACATGGACACTTTATCTTGTTACCATCCATCCATTCGGGTTTACTACATCACAATTCTATAAATTCCTCCAGGCAACCAGCCAAAAACTACGGGTTTTAAGAGACCATTTATGAGTCTGAGAATACATCGACTTAGATTTGTAGCCATTTTAAATGTTGAGCTTGACAATTGCCCAGACAACATGGGGAATGAGAACAAAATTATGTCGTTGAACTTCTTAAATGCTTGGCCTACAAACAAAAAAAAATACCCAAACACAAAGAACTTCTTAAAAAAACAAAAACCCAGAAAAAAAGTAACAAAAAAATCCATTCAAAATCATCACAGAAAATCAAGACCATATCAAACACAAAATAAAAAGGAAGATTCGTACCTTACAAACCCCCAAAACCAAAGCTATAGTAAGTGAGACATATATCCAGAGAATTTGTATCCTTATTCCTCTTTTTCCACTACCTCATTTCTAACCTTTGTTATTATATATATTATAAAATGTAAAAAAATTTAAAATTTATGTTAAAAAAATTTGATATTTTTGGAGTCGTGAAATATGGAAAAAATGCACAAACAAGTAAATTAGGAAGATGAAGATTTATATGGAAACCATTAAATATAAGTATTTAAAAAAATGAGATTTTTTTATTATTTTAAATCTAAGTACAAGATTAGAATGTGATTGCTATTAAAGAAAAACTTAGAAAATCCTAAAGTGTTATTCAATAATCATGAAATATCATATATTTATTGGCATCTTAAAATTGAAGAAATACATACTATTACAAGGTGGCGCATATCTTTTATTAAAATTCTTTAAAAGGTAACAAGTAAACCACGAAAATAGAGATCATATAGATTTACGTGAAAAAAAAAACCTTCAATAGAAAATGAGATATCTACTATTTTAAATATAAGTATAAAATTTGAGTTTTGCCATTATTAGAGAAAACCCACAAAACTCTATAATACCACCCCAATAGTCTTAATTATAAATACTAAAAAGTATATAATATATTCAAAGATCTCAAAGCCGAACATACCATATCTTATAAGTTTTATGATATCTTACCACATAATGTTTCAAATGCAATTCAAATGATATATTTTTTTTTTTTTGCTTTTATTCATTTTACATTACATTATTACATGCTTTTGTTTTTGGATTGGAACCTAAAATCTCAAACAAGCTCATTACAACCCTTTGCCATTTAACCCATAACTCAAGGTCCAATTCAAATAGAATTCGAATCACCCAATTTAATAGAATACGTACAAATTTGGGAAGGAGGCAATTCCGATGCAACAATGAAATGAATATGGGAAAGAAAAAGGTAGGAGTCCACCTTTTCAGTGGATTTGCCTAAACCACCTTTTCAGTGCTATAAAGTTACACTATCAGCCCCATTGACTCCGCCCCTATCCTTTTATATTGTATTGTACCATCTACTATCCCTGCCCCACTCAGCATTCCTAGCCCCATTGAGAAGGCTCCGCCCTATCCTTTTAGCATTGTTGTTTCGACCAATGTTGCCACGGTTGGCACCTCTACCTCTGCCTTCTCAGCCACCAAAAAACTATCATTAGCAATCATACAATTCTCTCATAACCTGCCACTTTATAATCAGATAATTACTCCATTTTAATTATAAATGTAAATCTGGGTTGTTATTTATTTTTTACGAGTTTTCTTTCAAATTTTTAAATCTTGCTTGCTATTTATTTTAAATCTTGAGGCCATTCTTGTGATTGGTTTGCAGGGTCAGAATTATATGGCTGAAGGTGGTTCTTCTACATCTGCTGCTGGATCTTCTCCTCAACTGAAAGCATCCATAGGCAAATCTTTCCAGACTGCTGATGTGAGTAACCATCCACTGTCTTGAATTTCCTATATACCTTGGTCAATCTATAGGATTTTTGTGTTACATGAAAGTTTGATCTTAAAATTAACCCCACATGACATCAAGATCAAATGGTTAGCTAGCTTGAATAGTACTAATTATATCTGAATTAAGTAGGTTCAGTTCATAAAATCAACCCCAAATCCACCTATTCACTGTCATTTCCCACAATTTTATATTTTTTTTTCTAGTCTAATTCATGATATTTTCCAGTATAACTGAAAACTGGAATAGGTATACATCAAACCTGTCATTTTGTCTCCAGAACCAAAGGATCTCTCATGCAGATCAAAGGCAATGTTTTATTCATGTTTTCCAACCATGGTAAACTTGAGGGCATCTTGTTTACAATCTTTTTTTTTTTGTTTTAAAACTGTTTTTTATTTTGAAAAAAAAAAAGAGAGAACAAGAAAAATTCAGAAAACAAATAATTTTTTATTTTTAAAAAAAAAACATATAAAATACTATATTAAAGCTAACACCTAAATTTTTGGAAAATCCAAATTTCCTAAGGAAGGGTAAAATGGTAATTTCGGTCAAAATCCGGAATTTTCTAGATCTCGAATGAGAAATGGACTTCACCGTTGGAATCGTCTCTCGAAATCTAGCTACCACATTGAATTTCGTCGAATTCCGAGATAGTTGGAATTTCACGTTTTTCGAGGCACGTAGAGGAGTGCGGGACACTTGGCACTTTATGAGTGGCCCAAGAGGCGCCACGTGTCAAGCTATGGGAGAGTCAAACATTGAGATCAAGTGGGGCTCACATGTGACACATGGCATCATGCCATTAGAGGAAAATCTCAAAGTGTTTGGATAAGGATAAGGGTGTAATCCCATGGTCCAATGAGAAATGGACACGTGGCGTTGAGAGGACAAGTCTCTTGTCCCAATCTTGACCAAATGGATTGGGAGAGGAAGAGAGAAGAGGAAAAAGAGAGAGCAAATGGAAGAGAGAGGGAAAGTGTGGGATTTTAGAGAGAGAAGTTCTACCTTCTCTCTAAAATTCGACGATCGGGCTAGTCGGTTTAGACGAGGAGCAGAAGCAAAGTTGCTTCCCACGGCCACGGTTATGCGTGGGTACAGTTCAGGAGTTTCGACAAGCTCCGAGAGGTAGGGGTTTTCTCCTACTTGCTTTACTTTGCCAAGGGTCATGTAATGGATGGGGATTTGTTGAGGCACGGATGGCCGTGGTTTGCAGTTCGAAAGAATTGGACCGGCCCGAAATCCTAGAGTGATTTGGATAGCCCACGGGCTGTTTGTGTGATTGTGTGATGTTGTGTTATTGCCATGGGTGAATAACATGCTAAGTGTGGTTTTGTGGGCAGTTCCAAGATGAACTGCCGGATTGTACCTTGGCCCATGTGAGCTAATTTTATGTTATTGTGGTAAATTGAATAACATGATGTATGCGAATTAATTTTGTTAATATATGCATGAGTGATATATTAGCATGTGTTGAATGTTTGTGTGTCATTGCATTGCACTTAGGTAGGGAGTAACCCAAGTAGGGAAATTCCACTACTGGGCTTTGCTCACCCTGTCGAGGGAAATATTTTTCAGATGCTTGAAGATTTCGATTGGGGATGGGATGCATCGGGCCTTAAGCGAAGAAATGGTCAAAGCGGCCTTATTTTGTATTTTTATGAATTACAGCAGAACCATGTTTTTATAAATTGTAATCAAATACAATTATAAACAAATTGTAATTAAATATGTTTCTGCATTTTATGAGTATGATGTGTAGGCCCAAGTGGCCATTTTTGCACATGTATAGGTCTCATGACATGAGACATGTAGATTTCCGCGGGTTGAAGGGTAGTCAACGGATACCTCGGGTTTGGGGCGTCACACACCAAAAACTATTTACAAAAACAAGAGCCAAAAGAAATCGAAATCTAGTTGTTTGGTTCTAGGGTTCCGGTTTATGAGATGGAAACAAAAATTAGACTAGACCCTCGGTTTCCAGACAAAAATATACGCAATTCAAAAATCGAAAGTTTGAATCAACAAAAACAATTGATATATGTACCCTAAGTAAACAATCACAGAAGCGACATATAATGCGATTCAATAAAAGATAAAACAATCGATGATTGATTGCCCTATTATCACCATATCAACGAGAATCTTGCATTTAGTTGTATTTAAAAATCGAGAATGCAAGAAGAACATCGGTAAATCTTTTCCTCCTCCGCAACCATAATTATTTGATTTTCCTCCATTTTCTCGACATCAAACGGACAAAGTAATCAAACATTCAAAAAGAAAAATGTACCTTGTCAAAGCGTTAGTGGTGATCCTTGATCGAGTTGTTCTTCACGCTCTTCGCGGATAAGTCGATTGTTCTTCACGCTATTGTGGAATTTTTCGAGATAGGGCTTCTCTTGGCGAATAGCTAGCATTTGTGTTTTCTATTTTCAATGCGGAAACCGGCCCATTTCCCTGTTATATCGATGTCACGTTCCTATTTATAATTATAATTAATGGCTTAGAGTCGAGAAGGAGCCTGAGTTTAAGTTAAAACAGTCGACCCTCTTTAATTTTTTCTTTAAAATTTCTTATATATGATATTTTATCAGATAATTAAATTAGAATCTTTATGTTGTGTTTAGAATAAAAAAAAATAATAATTAGAATTATTACATGATATTTTAAAATCCCTTCACATATTTTCTTTAATTATATAAAAAATAAATATTTTTGTAGGACTAAATACTTTAGTTATAATATAATAAAATATCCTCGTTAAGACTCGAACCCAGAACCCCTTTTCCTATGTTATATTTTTTTGAAATATTGTGATTGTTATTGATGTTGGTCTGTTATCATGACTTCAGTTGAACGAGATGAGATGATCTAATAAACTATTATCCCTATATTTTCAACTAAATCCTTAATCTTCATTCTCCAAGGGTTGTGTTTCTTTAAATATAACGTCTAGCGAGGATAAGAATTCATAACAATCCAAACAAGACTTGTTATTAAGTATTAAGTTATTTTTTTTTTAAAAAAAGCATTTATATTAAATATTAAGATGTTTGTTTTTATATACTAAGCAATATCTTAACATCGTAATCCTATTAAAGATTTATATTATTTAATTTTTATATTAATGAATTAAAATAAATAAAATTAGTTTGAAATAACAAATAAGAATAATATATTGAATTCAACTTCTTTTTTTTTACTCAAAAAACTATGTTTTTTATTTTCTTGTATTTTTTCTCCTTATTTTTTCCATACAGCATTCAAAAAAATTTAATAAAACAAAATTGTTTTTTTATTATTCAATATATGAAAATTTACTTATTTTTAAATTTTTCCATAATTGTTTTTTAGAAAGTTATAAATCATTTTAAAAGTTGAATCAAACTTGTCATAATTATAGAGAAGTTCCAATTTTGAATTACATTTTAAAAGTTATAAATACTTTTAGAAAATGAATCCAAACTTATAAATTGAATCAGCGTATTTTAAAAATTTTGTGATTGAATTTTGAAAAATTTACAAATTTATATTGTCAACAATGTAGTAATTATTCGGCTACTACATAGCTCTTGCAAAGTATGTATTAATATGTTAGCTACTAAATAGTAGCTAAATCGTTGCTATTTAGCTACTACCAACAATGTAGTGGCTATTTAGTTACTACATAGCTACTGCTTAGTAGCCATATTAATATGTTAGCTACTAAATAGTAGCTAAATCGTTGCTATTTAGCTACTACCAACAATGTAGTGGCTATTTAGCTCTTTTTCTTGCAACTCTTGCTTAGTAGCTACGATTTAAAGCAGTAATGTGCGGTACGTTAAATAGTAGCTGTGTAGTAGCTATTGTGCTACTAACATCAATGTAGTAGTTATATAGTAGATATTTAGTGACCTAAACAAATGTAGTACCTATATAGTAGCTCTTCAGCTACTACATAGCTACTACATAGTAGCTAAATTAGTATGTTAGCTATTAAGTAGTAGCTATATAGTGGCTCTTTAGCTACTATCAACAATGTAGTAGCTATGCAGCTGCTACATAGCTACTACTTAATAGCTATAGTTTTCACTTGTTAGTGTTTTAGCTTCTAAATAGTAGCTATATAGTAGCTATTTGGTGACTAACAATAACTCAGTAGCTATATAGAAGCTATTTAGTAACTAAAAAAATAGTAGCGATGTAGTAGCTAAATAGCTACCACATAGCTACTACTTAGTAGCCAAATTGGTATGTTAGCTACTAAATAGTAGCTAAAAAATAGCTATTTAGCTACCACCAATAATGTAGTAGCTACGTCGCTACTGTATATATAGCTACTACGTAGTAGCGAAGTTTTTGGCTTGGTAGTATTTAGCTTGTAAATAGTAGCTATGTAGTAGCTATTTAGCGACTAACATCAATTTATTAGCTATGTAGTAGCTTTTATCTACTATTTTGCTACTACTATTAGTAGCTAACATTGGTGAATCCACTTTTTGCTACTATATAGTAGCTATTTAGTAGCTAAGCCTAACACCTGTTATACTAGTAGCTATTTAGTAGCTATGTAGTAGTTAAATAGCTACGAAGTGACAGTAGTAGCTATTTTTAATAGCTATTTCAGGATTTTCTAGTAGTGACAAATGTATTTTAATCTTACGCTTTTAAATTTCAGTATTTATTTTATTAGGATAGAGCATTTAAATTTCAGTATTTATTTTATTATGATATAGAACATAAAGATTCCTTATGCTCAAGCTTAATTTCTCACCTATTTATATTATTACTTTATTAATTATTAGTATAATAGGATCATAACTTTAGGAATAAAAATAATTGAACTAAGTTAAAATATCAATACGGAATGATATTACTTTCAAGTATTAACTTCTTCTTTTTTTCTTGTAACCCATTTTTCTTAAAAAAAAATAAGGTGTGATTTTTTTACCATTATTAGCCTGAAATCACATCTATTTTTATAATTTTCTTTCTCAATAAAGTGGTTCTTCCACATAGAGTTGAGTTTTTTATTTGTTTTTACGTGATTTCGTAGTGGTCTTGTTGTGGCATGTACTTTTGTGTCATCTTTGTACGAATCGTCTTGTTGTATCGTTTACTTGTGTGTTGATGATTCAGACAGTAAAAGATTTTCTATCAAACATAAACAACAAATCAAATCATAGTCATCAATATGTTGTAGAGTTATAAGTATTATAGTCATTATAGTATTATCAAATGTGTAGACTTTGAGCCGATTTATTATACTATTAAACTAGATGTTGTTTCATCTTCTCTGATTTTTAGTGAATTTAATTATATGTGTTTTATCGAATATATTGCTAGTTTGAATCAATAACATGTTTTATTTAAAAAAAAAAATCTTACTTATAATATTAAAGTATCATTTATGAGTTTTGTTAAATAAGCTTGTTTGATATATGGTCTCCTGAAAATACTTTTAAGTAAAACATATATTCTAAAAATATTTTCGATCAAAACACTAGTAAACAATTTCTTAACTGATGGTTCTATAATTAAAATTTCATATCTTTCAATTTTAAATACATGTTTTAAATGATTCCCTTGTACTACGTGGTCAATTAAATTTCAACATTGTGCTTAAAATTGATAAACAAAGTTGCGTATAGTTATTTTGTTAATAAGAATTTATAATCATTCCATAACATTTTATCATATCTTTTTCTATAAAAATATCATAACCAATTAATTATAATTGATCCTATTTCATTTTTGTCCTTTTTCTAGCAAATAAATTAATAGAATTATGATAAGTAATTCTTTTGTTGCAAATATTTTAATTTTGTATGGTTGAGTAATTTGGTATCCAAGTATGCATAATCATCTAGTTTTATTATCATAATCTCGGTTTATCATAAAGATCATGCATTCAATACACATTTACTTTATATGTGAAAGAGGAAATAGATGCAGTGGCCTTGGCAAGGGTCCCGTGACAACCGATCGGCGCGAGAATATTCGTGGATGTCGGGTAACAGACACCACTCATAATCGAATGATCTCCTTTGTACGGGGAGTTCTACCCAAGGTACAAAACATGTCCTAATAATTAACAATGACCACACAGGGTCCACATGCGAGTAAAATAATGGCCACTTGGGCCCCTGCATCAATACTCACAAAATACATCAACTATATACAATAGTTTAAGAGTTAATAAATTACTCTTTACCAAACATATATCAAAATTTGGAGTTTTAATACATGTTATACAAAACAAATACCTAAAGCCACAACCCGGCTTTCTTCTAAACGCGGCCTCTAGTGAGCGTCATCCTCCTGTACACTCTCTGTACCTGAAATAGTGATCCCTCGACAGGGTGAGCAAAGTCCAGTAGTGAAAACTTCCTACATGGGTTACTCCCCACCTAAGTGCACATGTCATGGCAAACAATCACATTCAAACAATTACATGAACCTACTCGAATGTCTATATGCCCAATCCCATGTCCCGAGTCCTCACCAACTCCCTCACACATGCCTAAGCCAAATGCGAGTAAAATCATAGTTTTCAAAACAAAAAAGCTTTGTTCTAGAGCTTACTACCGAAGATTTGGTAAATATGTTGGACTACCCTCCGTCGGTGCTGGATAGTAAGCGAAAAAGTCACGGTCCTCATCCGAAGTGATCTGTTGGACGCCTCTCCAAGGCAATTCTTCGGAAAATCTTCCTTTGAAATTCCTTTCACAAACATTTTTCCTTGTTATTTTCCTTTATGTCATGCACTCACTCCTAATATTCTAGGGTGCCCTAGTGCATATGGAATGCATTATGTCAATCCCAACAACTCATGCTAATATATAAAACATGTATATACTAACATAATTAATCCATAAATCATGTTATTCAAATTCACAATCAATAACACCAAATTAGCTCATGGGCTAATTAGCAAACCTGAAAGCAATTCATTTGAATCACTCAACATCATAAAAATTCACACAAAATCATGTCATTATTCACATAAAAGTGAAACCCTTGGGTTGGTATTGTTCACGGCCACACAATGGGGATTTTCTTCACTCGGTTCAAATGTTTGAGGCCCAGAAAACCGCGGCTAATTCAAATATAAACATCCTCAACCATTTACATGGCTCTTGGCAAGAATAACACAAATGGAAAAAATCCTACCTCTTAGAGTTGTGAGAACTCCACCGTCGGTGTCCGCAGCGTAGCCCTCGCCCACGTACATTGACTTTGCTTCTTACTCGTGACAGGCGGTCAGAGCAATAGAAAATCTAGAGTTAAGGGCTCTCTCTTTCTAAAATTCAAAATCCAACTTTCTGCACCTTTCCAGCCCTTGCACGTTTTTGCATTTCAAATAATGGAGAAGACAACACTATTTGCTTTTTGTTTTATTCATTTAACATTTCAAAAATTCCTTACATGTCCCTTCATCTTGATTTTTGACACTTGGCACAATCTTAGCCACTCGTCTCATCCTCTCTCTAATCATGCAACATGTGTCACTTGAGTACCTGTAGTAGGTGACTTTTGTCACATCACATGTCTTTCACGAGCCGTTTTACTAGGCACCCGGCTGCGATGCCTCGAAAAGCGTGAAATTTTAGTTGTCTCGGGTCAGGCGAAATTCGTGTTAGCTAAATTCCTTGAGCGATTCCAACGGTGAAATCATTTCATCATCAAGATCTAGAAAAATTTCGGTTTTTTTATTGAAGTACCATTTTGCCATTTTGAGAGAAAATTCTAATTTTTAAGGTTTTATCATCCACCTTAAAGAATTTCGTCTCGAAATTCCTAGACAATATCTAGCGAATCACGGGCATATGCAACGTGCCTTTATACGATGCATGTAAACTAGTCATTTAAGTGATGCTTGACTAAACCACGTACCTTCATCCTAAGCGAGAAGGGATAGGTGACGGCATCGTGTCCTCGCTCCCAGTTGACTCTCCACTCCCGCGGTCTTGCCTGCTTCCCCATAACCTCACGGTCTTGCGTCGCAAAACATATGATCGGGCTATCCATAATGCACACGGTCTCCTCGAAGGTCTCATGCGTGGCCTTCAGTCTCTCCCCAATCCTTTACATGAGCTGGATGCAGGTGTACCTCGGAGCGTGGAGCGTGAAATACCTCGTGGACACGACATGTTGGGTAGTAAAAGCCCAGCGGTGCGCTACGGTGCATACCCTCGGTAATAAAAGGGCCCGATGAACCTCGTGATAACCTGCTTACCAAACGGCCACTCCTCTCTTAAGTCGTATGAGAAGAGCGTGATCTCGACCTCGAACTCCTAGATTCACGTGTCCATTACACTCAGCGTAGCTCTTAATCGACTCACGAGCCATGAGAAAATATTGTCGTATCAAGCTCACCTTCTCGGAGGCGTCTCTAATCAGATAAGGACTAGTGATGGAGCTCTCTCCCACCTCGATCCAACATATCGGTGATCTGCATGGCCTCCCATATAATGCCTCATATGGTGCCATCTGTATACTCGCCTGATAATTGTTATTGTATGTGAATTCCACTAAGAACCATCTCTTCCCAGCTACCCTTATAATCCAAAGGAGTACATGCTGCGCATGTCCTCTAACTGTGTGGTCCTCTACGGTGACCATCGTACGTGGGTGGAAAGCTGTACTCATGGTCAGCTGTGTACTTATAGCCTTTTGGAAACTCTTCCAAAAGTCTTGGCTGTAAACCCTGAGGTCCTACTATCGGAGCACTATGAATCTTGGTACTCATGTGGTGGACGATCTCGAATATACAACCGACATAATCTCTCCAATGTGAAGGTCATCCGCACGGCTAGAAAATGTGACGACTTCATGAGCCGATCCACTATCACCCATACCACATCATGTCCTTGCGGTGTCCATGGCAAGTGGGTCACAAAATCTTAGTGGCATCTCCTTCCACTCATTACCACCTCGATGGGCGTAGCTAACTTATACGGTGCTCGGCCTTAACCTCTTGACCGTGAGACATGCGTCGAACAAACTCACGTGTCTCTTCATTCCGCTCCGATAATACCGGCAGCGAAGATCACGGTACATCACCGTGCCACACTGAATCTGAAGACAAATTAAGTAGGTAAACTACGAAATCTCCTCTCAAATCGGTAAACTACGGAACCACTATCTGTCCTCTATACCGAAGACTACCATCCACGTGGACGGTCCAGCCCTTGTCACCTGTACCTGACTGTACCCGGTCCATGATGGACACTATCTCCGCGTCCTGCCCTTGGGACTTGATCACTCTACTCAACGGAGATGGTGTAGCTACTAAACTCCCTAACGTACCACTAGGCACGCTCCAGCATCTTTGTAGCCATTTGTCCCGTAGTCTAGGCATCCGCCACTTAGGGAAGTATCTTGTGATGCTCCGTGACTTATGACTGACTACATCAGCCACCACATTTTCCTTACCAAGACGGTAATGCAAAGTTAAGTAATAATCCTCTAGGAACTCCATCCATCTGCGTTGCCTCATATTAAGGTCCCGCTGTGTGAAAATATACTTCAGACTTTATGAGTGCAGGTACACCTGAACTCCTCGCCATATAAGTAGTGGCTCCACATCTTCAAAGGAAGACTACGGCGCCAACTCCATGTTGTGTGTGGGGTAATTACGTGCGATTCTTGATTGGCCAAACCATAAGCTACTACCCTCAGTACGCATCAAAACACATCCAGTCCGTACCAGTGGCATCACAATACAACGCTATACCCCTGTCCTAATAAGATTTGTCAAGATAGGAGCTTAAGTAAGCCTCCTCTTGACTCTGGAATGCCTCCTCGCGTGGTCATCGATCAAACCTAGCACTCCTTAGGGTCAATCTGGAAGTCATAGGTGCTACCAATGGAGAAATCCTCCAATGAATCTCATGGTACGAGACAATCCCAAGAAACTAAGTATCTGAAAGTACGACAAACCTCTCAGCTGATCATGGCCTCGACCTTCTCTGGGTCCACTAACACACTTGATGCTGACACCACGTGTCCCAAAAATCTCATCTCAGTAAGCCAAAACTCACACTTACTGAACTTAGCGTACAGTTGATGGTCTCTCAACAACTTTAATACAATCCTCAAGTGATACTCATGCTCCCACTCTGATTGGGAGTAGATTAAAATGTCATCCACGAAGACTACGACAAACTGATCTAGATAGGGTTGGAATACCCTATGCATGAGGCCCCATGAATGCCACTGCTGCATTCATCAATCCAAAAGGCATCACCGTAAACTCAAAGTGCCTATAGCGCGTCCTAAACGCTGTCTTAGGGATATCCTTCTCCTTAACCCTCAGCTGATGGTAACCAGTGCGAATGTCTATCTTGGAGTAGACTCGCGCTCCTCTCAACTGATCAAACAAGTCGTCAATCCTCGGCAATGGGTACCGATTCTTGACCGTAACCCTATTCAACTGCTTGTAATCAATGCATAGTCGAAGGGTCTTATCCTTCTTCTTTGCAAATAGAACCGGAGCGCCCCATGGTGAAGTGCTTGGTCTAATGAACCTCTTGTCCAGTAGCTTGTATAGCTGGACTATGAAACAACCTCTATAGTAGCTTCTATAGTTGGAATTTAATTCTGGACTATTTACCCAAAATTCCTCAAACAACTTGTTCTCACACTAAACCCTAGTGTTCAACATTTTTTTTCCTATGTGCTATTCAGCAAGCACACAAATCACATAACATATCACACACAAATCATACCGATTCATATTTATGCAAACCACACCATTCCACACCTGAAACACATGCATGTAGTGTTCTAATCTGTCCGTGACTGCCTAGGTAATCACATACCTAAGCCTAACATCGAGTTATACAGATGTGTTCTTATCACCTCAATGACCATGGCCTAAACCCAGAGTCCCTCAAGCCCTGGGTATTCGGTATGCCTAACCTCTACACTCACCGGAAGCTCCTAAGTGTCCTGTTTACCTTAGCTCGTCTGACTATAGCCCAAAAACCGGTTGACAACCCATCAACCCGCGGAATATTCGTGGATGTCGGGTAACCCGACACCACTCATGAAAATTGAGCAGAGTCTCCTTTGTACGGGGAGCTCTACTCAAGGTACAAAACCTGTCCCAAGAATTAACAATGACCACATAGGGTCCACATGCGAGTAAAATAATGGTCACTTGAGCCCCTACATCAATACTCACAAAATACATCAACTATATATAATAGTATAACTTCCCGGTTCCAAAGATAAGTGTACAGTACATAAAACTGTAGGAGCGTACACGAATATCAAGTGTCACATCATGATATTTTGGGGATGAAATTAGGAGATGATAAAATTTCGGAACCCGGGATTTATGTATGAGAATAAGGATAAATTAGTAATTGAGAAAAGTGGATATATGAAAATCAAAGTGTAGAGATGGGCCATAGTAGAATTAACAAGAGTTACCATTGTAATATTAAAGTGTTGAGGACTTAAGTGCAATTATGAAATAGCAGGGTATAAATAGAGGGTGAGACAAACAAAAGCCATTTTTTTTGTCTCATTTTGTTAGGGTTTCACGTATGAGAGGAGAAGAATAGAGAAAAGAAGAGGAAGAAGAGGAAGAAGGAGGAGAAGGAGAAGTTCAAAAAAATCAGGTATGTTCTTGCCTTGGAATCATGGGTTTTTTGATGTCTAGGGTTTTGGTATGGATTCATGGTTTCAATTGCAAGAATTGAGTTAGGGTTTAGAACAAACCCTAACAAATCTTTGTGTTTGGGTTGTGTATGGGTTATAACCCATATTAGAGTTGTTTGGAAGTAATTTAGGAAAAGTCTTTTTAAGATACACATGTAATGAAAGATGAATTGAGTAAAAGTGAGATTTCAAGATGAATTTGGAGCGGTTTTGATGTATATATGGAGTATTTAGTTGATTTGGGTACCAACATATGGAAAAAAATGGAAGAAAAACACACATTCTGGGCATTTTCGGAGGCTTGAGTCCGATCTTTTGGTAGTGCTCTGTTTTATTTCGACAGGTTTCGTATTTTAGCCATAACTTTCTCATTTATTATCCGATTTAGGTGATTCAAGTTTTTGGATTTAAAATAGATGAGAGAACCAAACATCGATAAGGAATTGTCAAATTCTGATTCTGAGGTGGCCTAAAAATTTGCAAAGTGGGGCCGTGTAAATAAAATTCAGTTTTTCGAGTTTTGAACATAGATTAGCCAGTTGTTTTAAGGCGTAAAGTGAGTTTTGATTGCTCCGATTTGGGTGATTCCAATTGGAGAAGAACCCTTAGCACTTTAGCTTCAAAAGAGTATAAAGAACCAGTGTCAAATATGGAGTCAAGACATTGTAAAATGGGTATTTCAAACAGTCCCGAGTGTAAAGTTGGTAAAATGACTAGTTTGGCATGAAAATGCCATAACTTGAATTTGGATGAGTCAATTGGAATGATTCCAATTTCTAAGTAAAGTAGATTCATAGAGGAACAAAAAAAGGGATTTGAATTGAGGGAATTAAGGTCATTTTGTAAAGAAAAGGGTAATTTGGTCATTTCCTTGGTTGCGTATTTTTAAGTGTGGTTAAATGATTTAAGTGAATGATGTGGTTGGGTGAAAATGAATGTATGAATTGGATTAAATGGAAGTTATGGTTAATTGTTAGTTGTGGTTTTTCGAAAAAGGTGAAAGTTTGTGGATTCCAGGCTTGGGGTCGACGGGAAGCAAGCGGGATTGGCGGGTAATTTGTGATTGTAAAATAAGATTTTGAAAATTGAGTTTTTAAAAGGTAAATGATTTTAATGTGAAAAGGAAAAAGATTAATATAAATGTTTATGGATATCCATAGAATGCTTAGTAAATGTATACATGTTTACTTTGCCTAAATATATGTCTTTATATTAAATCTTTATATATGTATGCATATGTTAAGGCATTATAAGGAAGTTAAAAATGTGTAAGGAATGCATATGTATATTTGCATATATATGTGTTTTAATGATAAAGTAAAGGATTTAAATGGATTTATAAATGTATTTTGAAGAAAAGGAGTAGATAGTTTAATGTTAAAATGAAAAGTTTAATGTAAATGTTTATATATGTATGCATATGTTAAGGCATTATGGAAGTTTAAAAATGTGTAAAGAATGCATAAATGTATAAATGATAAAGTAAAGGTGTTAAATGGATTTATAAATGTATTTGGAAGAAAGGTTTCTTGATGGTTACCTAACCCCATATAGTATTATGGCGATATCGGCGGTACTTTAAGCGTGTAAGGATTTAGAGGGTAAAGGATTATAGGTTACTAGCGAGGAGGGGGGAAATAAGTGTACAGAGTAATATCCTTACATATTGATAAAGTCTTGTAATTTGGAGCCACTATGCAAAGCGTGAGTTTCTCACTTGAGCGTAGTGGTTATATTGGAATAGAGGCATCCCTCACCCAGTCGATTACCCGAGAAGCGTGCGGTGTGTTTATCCCCTGGGTTCCATTAGAAAGAAAGAAATAAAGAAAGAAAGTTTAAGGCATAAATGTTTAAGGCATAAATTGATTTTAATTGTATAAGTATTTATTTCTTAGATATATACTGAAAATGTTATTTTAATGAAAATCTACACTCACTGGGCTCCTTTAGCTCATTCTTTTAGTATGTTTCAAAAAACATTTTCAGGACCCGAGACGAGGTGTGCGGTAGAGTACCCTCTGTCTGCGGTGGAGTCGAGCCATTGAGGCGGCGATTGTGATTGCATTGTATCGTTTTGCATATTGTATATATTGGATATTTTGTCATGTATATATGTAGATGTATATATTTTGAAAAGGAACTACGTGGACTTTGATCCTCAGTGGACGAGGTATGTAGGCGGTCGGCTTAAGTTCGGCTCAAGCCCAAAACTTCTGATAAAAATGTGCATGAAATTGAAGAAAGTTTGAATGTTTTGATGATTTGAAGTGAATAAATGTATATGTGTATATATTGTGTTTGATTGGGTTGTGGACGAGGAGTCCTAAAACGGAAGTTGAGAAGTTGAGGATTGAAAGATTAGAAGTGTTTTAAATGTTTTAAATAGGTTTTGTAACAGAGATTTGGGAAAGTCAGAAAAAACGGAGAGCTACGACGATTTTAAGAAAATCCGAGTATTTGAAAAAGAAAAATTTTTTATCCTTAAACCGCATTATTTACTAAAGATATGTTAAGGATTGTAAAGGGGTTCGCTCCATGGATTTTATTTGACTGTTTTGAGGAAAAGTTTCTACATCCATTGGAGTGCCGGGAGGTCCCCTCGGGTTCATGAGGTTAATCCGGGTCGGGATCCTTCAAATAGTTTAAGAGTTAATAAATTACTCTTTGCCAAACATATATTAAAATTTAGAGTTTTAATACATGTTATACAAAACGAATACCCCGAAGTCTGGCAGGCTTTCTTCTAAATGCAGAGGCCTCTAGTGAGCGTCGTCCTCTGTACCTCCTGTACAGTAGTGATCCCTCGGCAGGTGGGCAAAGCTCAGTAGTGAAAATTTCACCATAGGTTACTCCCCCACCTAAGTGCATGTCATGGTAAACAATCATCCAAGCAATTACATGAACCTACTCGAGATGTGTACATGCCCAATCCTCATGTCCCGAGTCCTCACCGACTCCCTCACACATGCCTAAGCCAAATGCGAGTAAAATCACAGTTTTCAAAACAAAAGCTTTTTGTTCTCGAAAACTTACTACCGAGATTCGGTAAATATATTGGACTACCCTCCGAGGTGAATTGCTGGATAACGCTCCGAAATAGTCATGGTCCTCATCCGAAGTGATCTGTTGGACGACTCTCCAAGGCAATTCTTCGGAAAATCTTCCTTGAAATTCCTTTCACAAACATTTTCCTTGTTATTTTCTTTCATGTCATGCACTTACTCCTAATATTCTAGGGTGCCCCAGTGCATATGGAATGCGATATGCTAATCCCAACTCTTGTAATATATAAAACATGTATACTAACATAATTAATCCACATAAATCATGTTATTCAAATTCACAATCAATAACACCAAAATTAGCTCACATGGGCTAATTAACAAACACAAGCAATTCATTTTGAATCACTGACATCATAAATTCACACGAAAATCATGTCACTATTCATGAACGGTGAAACCCTTGGGTTGGCATTGTTCCGCGGCTGGCAATGGGGATTTTCTCCACTCGATTTAAATGTTTTGAGGCGAAAACCACGACTAATCAAGCTCAAAAACATCCCTAACTCATTACATGGCTCTTAGTAAGAATAACACAAGTAGGAAAAGATCCCTACCTCTTGGAGTTGTTGGAACTCCACCAAATTGGTGTCCACGCGTAGCCCTCGCCGCGTAGATCGACTTTGCTTCTTGCTCTGTGGAGAAACGACGGTCTTAACAGCCAGAAATTTAGAGAGAAGGAGCTCTCTCTCTCTTTCTCTAAAACTCAAAAACCCAACTTTCTACACCTTTCCAGCCCCTGCACGTTTTTGGCTTTCAAATAATGGAGAAGACAATAGTATTTACTTTTTGTTTTATTCATTTAACATTTCAAAAATTCCTTCCATGTCCCTTCATCTTGATTTTTGACACTTGGCACAATCTCAGCCACTCATCTCATCATCTCTCTAATCATGTAACATGTGTCACATGAGTACCTATAGTAGGTGACTTTTGTCACATCACATGTCTTTCATGAGCCGTTTTACGATTGCAGGCCGGTGCTTGACGTGAAATTAAGTGTCTTGGGTCGACAAAGGTCGACGTGTTAGTTAGATTTCGCAAGACGATTCCAACGGTGAAATCCTTTTTGTCATCCGAGATCTAGAAAAATTTCAGATTTTTACCGAAATTACTATTTTGCCATTTTTCAGAAAATTCGAATTTTCCCGGGTTTTACAAATTCAAAAGTGGAGTAAGGAAAACCTTCTTGATTCTAAGTACAACGTATAATGTATAATTATAACTTTATGTCTGAAAATTATTTTCTTACTTTTCCACTACCAAATCTAATACTTTTCACCTATTTATTCAACACTCCTATAAACCTAATAACTATAAGTAAAATGACATGAGGATAGAACCACGGTTCTTGACTTTACTCGGAGTTTGTGTCAAAATATATGTTGTATTTCAAAAAATAATATTATATAATTATCTTTCTTTTTTAAAATAATCGTAAATTAATGTCCACATATTTTAAATTTTAAAATCTGCATTTACCAAATGTGTCCAATAAATACGATTTTAAAAATTAACCTTAAAATCATAATTAATAGAAATAAGATTTTAAAGGTTAATTTTTAAATCCTGTATTATGAATCACGGTTTTCAAAATCAAAGATTAAAATACGATGAAATTTGAAAATATTAGTTGAAATATTGAGAATATCACTAAAATGTCGAGTTTTTGCATTGACTGCACATCAACCGACCACTTAACCATAGTAACGAGAGAGTATATTTAAAAATAATAATTTGTTAAAATGACTAAATTAACACTTTCTAATTATTTTATACATCTTTTAAACTCAATTGGAAAATATTCAAAGTTTAAAATGTATAACATCAAAAGAGTCCCGATTCAAATGCAAGACAATTTACTATATTATAACAAAATACTTAAGTTGTCAAATAAAAACACTTTCTAATTATTTTATCACTTTAAAAATTCATTTTATTTATTATTAAATATATAAACATTTTATATTATAACTTCACATATATATATATATATATATATATATATATATATATATATATATATCCTTTTAATTTATTTATATGTGACACTTCAAATCAAGGAGTCAGATTTGATAACTTGAGTAAATCTACGAAATTCTTGTAGAGTTAAGATAGCTTTGATATCCTGTATTGTGTCCCTTTTATCGGGATCCCTATTTTCAAAAAAAATTAGGCAGAGTCTCATTTGTTCGGGAAACTCTACTTAACATACAACTTGTATAACATTATAATCATAACCTATCTAGGGTCTCAACAAAAGTAGTATTGACACCACATAGTTCATCTGTCCATATCCCCAATAAATATCCCTTTACGGGGACCCATTCATTCACATTTAAATCTAAAATATGAAAATAAAACATAATTCTGATCCGTAAGAGTCCGATCACAGCCCTCTTACCATATTTACATACTCGACTATTTATACAATAGTCTAAAAGAATTTAATTACAATTCTTTTTACATAAAATACTTTTTATAAAAGTATTGTCAAGGCCACATGTCGACCTTCTTCACAATCATGGCCTCGTTGGAGCGCCGTCTCCCTGTACACCCCCTGTACCTGAAAGGGGGTCCCACAACGGGGTGAGCAATGCCTAGTAAAAAAATTATCCAACAATGGGTAGTCCCCGCCTAAATGCACATGAAATGGTGTACATAAAAAATCAAACCATATTGCATATAAATAATATAATCCTATATGAAATGTTCCGTATCATGCATGAGATGAGACTTTTCATGCCCACAACCCGAGTCCCGATTGACTTCCTCACACCTGCAACGCCAAGTGTGAAAAACCAGTTATTGATGTTTCACCCAATGACTTAAACCATTGGACAACCCTCAAATTTTAATTTAACAAATCTCGCGTGTTTATTTGGATTGCAAATTTTCGGGGTCTCACCGCAGGCTTCGCAACGCCTTACGAGACTTTCGCAAACTTTCATAGCTGGATCCATATGTCTGATAAAGAATAAAATTTTGGTCTTTCACTGAGAGGGGATCTACTCCATCTTGCTTCACCCAAACACACGAAATTTATTATTATTTTATAAAACCGTGAAACGCGATTTTGGACGTTGTCCTTCCGAGCTCACCACACATTCACCAAGAATGATGGATAGCAGTACTATGCACCCACGCCTGACTCAACACGATGTGGTTGTTCATATGAAATGCAATCATGTCATGTCATGCTATGTCATGCCACATGCATAATAAGAGCTACATGCAACATTTATAAATCTCGGATAATTATATTTCCTATATATAGTTTCAATTTTTCATAATTTCCATATTAATACATCAAGCAAGTATATATTAACATGATTTTTACACACAACATTGATTCGTGCCACGGTAGGGTGAGCGGAATCAACAAAATTTGTTTCCTATGTTCTCCCATCGCCGTAGTCAAGCTTACCGCAAAGATACGGCCTGTGGCCGAACACTAGGATGAGTTACATCCTATGAACGACTCAGACGGTTGAAAATGGCGAGGCTTTAGTTTGATTTTTGGATTTGTTTAAACAAGGAGTCATTTGGTTTACTAGCTAACGCAATGGTCAAAATGAAGTGTGAAATATAACTTCAAGGCTCAGTCACTAGCTCGACAACACGGGGCTAACAAGTGTTCTCGTCATATCCTCGCATTATGGCAAGTAACATATAGTCAAAGCCATAACCTGACTTTATTTAACTATGAAAAAACTAAACCCTAGGACCACTCCTTATTTGAGTCTACACGTATTATGCATCCACAAATTCCTTTTAGTTCAAACCCCAGCACTCAACCTCATTTCGTTGGCTCAGAAGGTCATCTAAAGGATAAATGCGGCATCTAGGTCATATGCACTGTATCTAAAGCATGGTAAGTGACACCAAAGTAATGACATTAAATAGCTTAAAACCCCTAGTTTGGAAGATATGGAACCATAACAGGTACCAGAATCTTTGGCAGAGGACAACCAAGAAGAACCCCAAAACTAAGCCAAGAACCCTCCTCTTCAGTTATAAGGCTTAGCCAAGCATCTCTCGAGTTGTCATCCTCAAGAGGAGTGTTTCGGCACTTAGAAAATAAAAGCGAGGAGAGAGAAGAGAGAAAACAAAACCCCAAATGAAAGTCATGGAGATATTTACATAAAATGAAAAATTGCTCAAAAGTCGCTTAGGTTACAAAACGTTTGGGGGTTTATATAGGCCACCCAATGTGTGAAACTACCGTAAAACCTAAAATATTGGCTAATACAAGGGACAAGGAGGTAATACACCAAAACCCGGTCGTTTTGGGCATTAATTACACAAAATTAACAGGCAAGGAATTTCCCTCGCTATGCAGGAAAATTTCTAGGTAGCTAAAATTTCGCTACTTAGCGAAATTTCGCACTCTAGCGAAATTGTACGTAGATAGCTTAAATCTAGACACCTTCGCTATGCACGCTGAATTCCGCTTAGCTAGCTAAATTTCGCTAGCCTAGCGAAATATTTTATAGATAGCGAAACTGAAGAATTTCGCTAGGCACAGTGATTTTCGCTATATAGCGAATTATACCCCAGCGAAATTTCTCACCTGCAGATGCGTAAATTGCTATGGCCGCGAAATTTCATAATCCCAAATAAATTCTCGCAATCATAGCGAAATTTCCCCGAATTGCTATTCTTCACTCGCTGGTTTACGCACTCCTACCGCATCCTCCATCTTCACTCGCTTCATTTCATCACTCGAATTTTGATATGTTGATGGTCGGAAATAGTTTCAATCTTCATGGTTCAACACATCTCGATATCAAATCTCGACTTTTAATGGACGAGGTACACAAAACCTCGCAGGTCCACAAATAACCTCGAAATGGCATAAGTGATACTAAGTAGACCTGAACACCTCAATTGGCTTAATTGATACGATTAGTGCGCAAAAAGCACTCAAAACCTATCTCGAATAGGGCTCAAAATAGCACTTTTTGGGCACTAATCAAACATCATGATATTTATTTTTCCAACAATAACACACAAACTGACCCAAATCTCTAACCCATATAAAATAGGGCACCTCTTGGTCTCTTAATGGTTAGTCATCAAATTACTGTGATACCAAAACACACTACAAAACTCGAAGACATTAGTCCCGGGATCAAAACCAAACCTCAACTCATTCCTAGACTGCTCGAAAACAATTCTGAAAATCCCGTTCGGACTGTCCGAAAACAATATCGAAAATTCAACCCAAACTGTCCGAAAACAATCCCAAAATTCAACCCGAACTATCCGACAACAGTCCCAAAAATTCATAAAAATTCCTACACTTAGCCCCAAAAATTTGGGATTGAAATTTACGGCCTCTAAGAAAATTTAAAGCCATTAAATAGCCTTTATGCTAGAAATAACCTAAGTAGGAAAATTCTCTACCTCATGGAGTTTGACAAAACTATAAGATTTTGATACCCACACGTAACTCTCGATGTATGGACCGATTTTGCCTTTTACTCCAATGAAAATCTATGATCCGATTTTCTTAGATCTTAGATAGAAATGAATAACGAAAAAAAAAAAAATCTTCTTCTCTCTATGTTCTCGCTCCTCGTCCTCACTCTCTTTTCCTTTTTAACTTTTATGCTCTTTTGTTTTTTTTCCTTATTTTTTTATTTATTTTTTTATATTTTTCATTATTTTCTCTATTTGACACTTGACTCAATATGAATCATTTACATAAATATACCACATGTCATGCCATGTGTCACCCAACACCGATGTCTTGAAAAACGTAAAATTTCGACTATCTCGAAATCCGACGAAATTCAATTGGGTAACTAGATTTCGTGAGACGAATTCAACGATAAAGTCTGTTTCGTCATCCGAGATCTATAAAAGTTATGGTTTTCAACCAAAATTACCGTTTTACATTTTTTTCAAAAAAATTGAATTTTTCCGGTTTTACAATTTAATTTTGAATATTTTTACTAAAAATATTAAAAATATAAATATGTTCAAAAATATAAAATTACAATTAATCTCAGGACTTCACCTCAGGTCCGTTGACAACCCGTCAACCCTCGAATATTCGTGATGCTCTGCAACCCGACACCACCCATCGAGTCCTTTTTTGTGACTCAGACTTAATGAAAATCTGCGTAGCCCCTCAGACGGTGTTTAATACACAAATAAAACAATTATATCATAATTTAGTACCTTCAGTCATACTTGCCTACATTTTGTATAAGAATAGGTACTTTAATTGTTTCCGTGTTTCGGACTGTACAAAGCTTTTCGTGTTTCATACATAATTGTTACAAGGGTTCAGGTCCGTAGTTTCTAATATGGATCATTGAGGATGATGGCAACCACTGTGGTAAAGTTTCGAGAAGTACAATAATGCTGGGAAACAAGTGCAGAGCAGGCAGTACCGTACCGCTCAACCTAAGACAGACACCTGTCGGAATTCACAAGGGCTGCTGCACTTCAGAGTCATTTAACTGCAGACGGCATTCCCATACAAAGCACCAGAGTCAATCGCATCGGTGACTATACTAACCTGACTGCACCATACATGTAATATTTATGAATCGCGTGATTACGATTCTAATGCAAGGGTACATTCGTCCTTCAACCATCAACGCGGGATCACAATGGAAAAGGGTATAAAAGACAAAAATGCAATAGTGTCATCTTCTTCCTTTTGAAACACAAAGAAAACGTGTAAGGGAGAACAAAAACGACGGTAGCTTGGGTTTTTCATTTCTAGAGAGAGAGAGAGCTCTTTCTCTCTAGATTTTTGGCCATTCGAATCGTCGGTTCTCTACGGAGCAAGAAGAAAAGTCGTTCTACGCTATGTGTGGAAACCGATTTGGTGGAGTTCCGACAACTCCAAGGGGTAGGGATCTTTTCCTACTTGGTTTATTCTTTGGCTAAAAGCCATGTTTATGGTTAGGGATATTCTGAGGCTTGATTTAGGCCGCAAATCTCTGGGCCTCAAACCTTGAACCGGGAGCGGAGAAAATCACAAATTTGCGGTCATGAACAAAGAACCCGGTTGCTCTCACTGCTCACATGAATAGTGACATGATTTTCGTGAAAATATGTTTTGTAAGTGATTCAAAATGAATTGCTTCAGGTTTGCCAATTAGCCCATGTGAGCTTAATTTTTTGATGTTATTGATGAAAATTGAATAAATATGATTGTTGTGGAGTAAATTATGTTAATATATGCATGTGAATCATTAGCATAAATTATTTGAATTAAGATATCAAGATTCCATATGTACCTGGTTATGTACCTTAGAATATTAGGTGTGAGTGCATGACATGAAATGAAACAAAATGAAATGTTTGTGAAAGGAATTTACCAAGATTTTCCGCAGAATTTGTTTGAGATTGTTCAACAATTCAAGTCGAAGGGGCCCATGAATTGTTTCGGAGGGTTATCTAACAGATTCACCTCGGAGGGTTGTCCAATATTTTACCGAAACTCGGTAGTGTGCTTTCAAGAACAAATAGCTTTTGTTTTCGAAAACGGATTTTAATTCCCATTTTGCCAGCATATGAGAGCGCCTGGAGGGACCCAGACACGGGTCTGGGGCATGTAGACATTCGAGTAAGTTCATGAAATTGTCAATGTGATTGTCGCCATAACATGCACTTAGGTGGGGAGGCAACCTGTGCAGGAAATTATCACCACTCTGGGTTTTACCACCCCGTCGAGGGATCACCATTTCAAGTACAGGAGTGTATTTAGGATTCAAATAATTAGAGGTCATGAAGAAGCCTAACAGGCTGGGCATTTGATTTTGTATAACATGTATTAGAATTGTAAATTTTAATATATGTTGAATTAAGAGTAATGTAAAAACTCTTGAACTATTATATATAGTTGATGTATTTTATATTGATGCAGGGGCCCAAGTGGCCATTATTATTTTACTCGCATGCACTCGTATGGTCATCATGATTATCGACAGTTTTACCTCGTAGAGCTCCCACAAAGAAGACTCGCCCGATTTTTATGAGTGGTATCTGCCACTCGACATCCAAAATATTCCGCGAGTCGACGGTCACAACAGACCTTGCCAAGGCCACAATTGCATCGTGAGCTTAAGGTAAACGACACACTTGGGAGCTCTGGTGGGTGTAGAGCTTAGGTAAATGAAAACCAGTGGATTGAGGGACTCAGTTTAGGCCATGGTTATATGCAAGAACATCACAATCTTAGTATAGCTTCCGATGTTGGATAATAAGAGTTATAAATTAGTATCGGTAAGTTAGGTATGCGATATACCTAGGACTCATGGTAACTAAGCTAGGATCACACATTCCTCTGCGGCACTGATGATCGATGTGCGATGAATCGCTAGTATGTATTAGTGTGCTTCTGTATGCTTGAAAAAATAGTATAGAGAAATTAAAACTTTGTGGAGGTTGAGGAATTTAGGGCAAATAGTCCGTAATTAAACAATATATATATATATATATATATATATATATATATATATATATATATATATATATATATATATATATAATTTTTCGATAAGAGTTCCAGCTTTTGAACATAAAATGTATTATGTGGTGAAATTCCAGAAAATTCTTCTGGGCCAGACAAGAAAAGGGCCAAATGAAACTCTTAAAATTTTTGAGTTGTATGAATTCTCAAGCGGGTTCAGCTACTTTCAAGAGTGGCAGGAGGCTACCTGGAGGATTAAAAAAAGGGAAAAGGTCATTGAGCCGAATGGGCTATTGCTCATTTTCTAAAATTGAGGTTGAGCAGGCACACAACAGCCTCGGGCCAGACAGCATGCGTAGGGCCGAAAGGTGCACACAAAGAAGCTCAATCAGATTGCGGCATACAAACAGTCGAACGAGCACACAACAGGCTAAGAAGACACACAACAGGCTGAGTAGGCACACAAGAGTCGATGCACACAAGAAATGAGCAAAGACACAAAAAGCCTGAGCAGCACACAGCTGGGCCGAGTTAGCACACAAATTACCGAGCGTGCACACAACAGCAGTAGTAATGCCAGATGAGCAAGCACGCCAGAGGGGGCAATACACGGGCCGGCACGCTTTCATGTTACTGGCCGCCGTGCGCACGACAGAGCCGAGAAAGCCTCCGACATAGCACTGTGCGCTCGGCCTAGGCGCAGTGTGCACGCAGGCTTGGGTTTAGGGTGTGCACCTTATGCACCCAACCCAGTTTTGACTCAAGACACTGTTTTGAGTCACTGTTTGGGACACTGTTCATGAACACTATTCACGAGGTTTTCAAAAAAAAAAAATCAAATCAAATCAAATCTTATAAAATGAAATTTTCTAAAATAAAATTTTTGTTGTTAAAAATGATTTAATGTGGAATTATTGTCTTGTATTTCCTATGAATGCAAGGATATTATGTATGAAATATTTTCTGTATATGAATAGTATCTCAAATGTGATTAAGCCGTTGTAGATACTACATTAGAATTTAACCTCATTCGACATGTGTAGATGGCTACTCGAGGGCTAGGATGTAGAGGGCATCCACGAGGTGCTAGCCAAGCACCACTGCTCACCAAATGTGCATTTGTCGAGGCCGTAGGATTGCGATCGCGCCATTGCACAGCTAGTGCAACAGCCAGGAGGTCCGAGTAACCTTCAAAGGTTCAAGGCACATCATCCTCCGACATTCAAAGGGGGAGGAGATCCGGCGGTGGCGCACTACTGTCTGGCCGCAGACGAGGTAGCGTGTTGGGGAGGCTGGAGGATTACCCTCGACATGACCAGAATTAGACTAGCCGCTGGCCCAACTAGAGGGTGAGGCCTGGCATGGTGGAACTAGGGCAAAGACCTCTAAAGACCTGTGAGGCAATGACACGGGTAGAAATTCCCAGAGCCGCTCATGGTTAAGTATTTTCTGATAATCGCTTCGCCACGCCGAAGGCCTCAGGAGTTCCTGTAGCCGGCTGTGGGACGATGACTGATGGATTACGTAATAGATTCACGGTTAGCCTGCTTTTGCTGATGATCATGCATACCGACATGGCCAAGGTTAGAGATTCGAGGATAATGGGTTGTCCATTCGGGTAGGATCGCAGGACATCGCCTATGTGACACGGACTCCATGGTCAGGACGACCCCGACCACAGAGAGAGAGATCGAGATGCTCTGAGCACCCCTGATGCGTGTTGTGAGCAAGAGGAAGGAGAGTCGCCTCTTCTAGTTCGAAAGCAGCTGCAGGGCTCTCTAGTTCACGAGAGTTCCGTGGTCGCGCCATCCGTGCCGTGGACGATCGGGGAGTCATTTCACGTCAAGCGTATGGTGTGCTATCATCACACAAATGACATAAGGAGGAGGATTGCCCTGCAGACAGTGGATCCCAGGTTTTGAGACAATGCACCCTACCAATCCGTGAAGACAGAGGGACATAAAGATATTCTCTATAGCCCTGCAGATCGGGCAGAGGAGCCAAAGACGCTCGTGGCTGCACGAGCACCTGCTACAATAAACAGCTAGAGAGGCCAAAGGGCCGAGGCAGAGGACGAGACCCACTGCAGGGGATGTCGTGGTTCAGGGCGTGTTCACGCCATCACACTACTCCAATGAGTCACGATCAACTATATACAGTGGTACGGTTGCTATCTCGCCTACGGGCAAGAGTATTTGATTCTAGTGCTTCACATTCATTCATCAAGGTGATCAATGGCCAGAAGCTGGGCTTGGGAGGTTGGCACACTTCATAGAGCCCTTGTATAGTGAGTTCTCCCCAGTGGATTGGGGCAAGGATGTGGATGATATGTCGTGGGCTACAAGCCAGAGATCCTGTGGATTCAACTCAGTGGACCTCGGGAGTGGTCATGGACATGTCGAGTTCAACGTCATCCCGGGATGAAATGGTCGACATCTTATAGAGTCACATCGATCAGGAGCGTAGAGGTTACCGCCACATGACTGCACTGTGTCAGATTTCGTGGACAAGCATGATATTTCGCCTCACTCTGCACGAGCCCAGTCATGGATAGTCGTAAGTCATTAGCAAGCCCACTCCTGGGAGGACGAGGTGAGACCGACTTGGGATCTACCTCAAGTAGTTTGCAAGTATGGAGGATGTTTTTCCCATAGAGCCACCCGGATCGCCTCTCTCTGTAGAGGGTCAGACTTCAGATTGAAGTTACACCCCGGTACTTCCACCCATCCTCTATGACTCACTGCCAGATGACACTACCGAGTCACAGAACTCGTGAGTCCGCCTACAGGAGCCACCGGACAAGGGGTTCATTAGATCAGAGCACTTCACCATGTGGCATCCTGGGCTCTATTTACGGCTAGTTAAGGATAAGACCTCGACTCATGCAATGATTACGCATGCTTAAATTGCAGTGGTTACGATCAAGAATCTGACCCATTACCGAGGATTGATGATTCGTTTGATCACTGAGGAGCTTAGTCTACTTCCAAGATGTATCTTCGCGACCGGTTACCATCATCCGAGGGTTACAGACAGATATCCCTAAGACAATATTTAAGACGCAGACGCACATGGGTACCCTGAAGCCACGGTGATGCCTTTAGATCGACGAATGCGCCTAAAGAAGATTCATGACATCATGCATAGGGGGTGATTCCAACCCTATCTAGATCGCTTGTCGTAGTTTCGGATGACATTTGATCTACTCCCGCCGAGCGGAGCATGAGTATCATTCGAGGATTGCGGTTACAAATTATTGAGAAACCATCACCGTATCGCCAAGTTCGGGGCAAAGTATGAAGCTTTTGGCTTTAATGAGGTGAGATTGGGACACGTGTTGTCGCAAGATAGATGGTCAAGAACCCCGAGAAGGTCGAGGCCGTGGATGAAAGTTAGAGAGTCGTCGCCTTCGAGATGTAGTTTCTCGATCGGGTCGGGTACTGTGATTCATCGAGGATTTCTCCCGATTAGCAGCACCTTTATGACTAGATTGACCCGGAAGGAGGTCAAGTTTGATTGGGATGACCAATGCGAGGAGGCATTCCAGGAGTTGAAGAGGAGACTTACTATAGCTCCTATCTTGATAGTCGCGGACATGGGACAGGGGTACACAATGTATTGTGATGCCTCGAGGGCCGGACTGGGATGTGTTTTGATGCAGTCCGTGAGGGTGGTAGCTTATGGTTCCCATCAATTGAAGAATCATGAGCGCACTACCCCACACACGACATAGAGTCATGTCAGAGACTTCGCCTCAAGATTGGGCGCCATTACTTATATGGCGAACAGTTCAAGGTGTACCTGCACTACAAAAGTCCTAAGTATATTTTTCACGCACGGACCTCAATGAGGTAACACAGATGATGGAGTTCCTAGAGGATTAGACTTTACATTGCATTACCACTTTGGTAAGGCAAATGGGCGACCGATGCACCTAACCCAAATCACGAGGAGCATCGCTAGTATAGCTTCCCCAGAGTGGCGATGCTCGAGACTCGCGACAAGCCACATGTGCGACAACGAGCGCCTGTGGTACGTTAGGGAGTTTAGTGGCTACACCGTCTGAGCAGAGTGATCGAGCCCAGCGTGACGCTGAGATAAGGTCCATCAAAGACCGAGTACAAATGGGCATGGGCGACGAGGCTGACTATCCACACAGATGGTAGTCTTTAGTATAAAGGACGAGTAGTGGTTCCCTAGTTGACCGATTTGAGAGAGGAGATGCTAGGGGAGTTTCATTGCTCTCCATTTACTGTGCATCCAAGTGGCATGAAGATGTACCAGGATCTTCGTCACCATTACTATTCTGAGCGGGATGAAGAGACACATAAGGGACTCGTTCACGATGTTCACGTGGTCAACAAGGTTAAGGCCGAAAGCACCAAAACAGCATGGCTACTTTAGCCATTGGAGGTGGCTGAGTGGAAGTGGGAGCACGTCACGATGGACTTTGTGACAGACTCTGCCACGATTAATCGCAGTGGACATGATTCGGCATAGATAGTGGACCGACTTGCTCCAAGACATTTTCTAGCCGCGGCTGATGACCTCACATTAGAGAGATCTCCTGCAGGATCAGACATCTCGAGAGATAGTCCTGGCCACATGGAGCACCAATATCCATAGTGCTCCTGATAGAGACCCGAGACATACAAGACTTTCGGGAAGAGTTTCCAAAAGGTTAGTGGCACACTCCGCTGGACCATGAGTACAAATTCTTTCCACCCACGCATCTGGATGGTCGGGCCAGAGAGGACCATCCATGTGTTAGAAGACATGTCACAGCATGCACCCGATCATATAGTCAGGGAAGAGCACTCGCTCTGTTGAATTCCTTCCGCCTACAACAATGGGCTTATCGCGTAGCATACGTATGGCACCATACGAGGCATTGTAACTGGGGAGGCCATGCAAGGTCATCGTTATGTCGGGACCGAGGTGGAGAGAGCCCATCACCGGGTCCCCGATCCGATTAGAGACACCTATAGCGAGCTCGATATCGTCGCCGCCTCTCGCCGCCAGCCAGCGTAAGAGTTATGCAGATGTACGACGTCGACCCTTAGAGTTCGAGGTTGGAGATCACATCTTCTTGAAGGTGATGCCTAAGAGAGGTGTAAGACCCGAGAAAATTTCAATTCTCGGAAAAAGGGTAAAATGGTCATTTCGGTAAAAATCCAAAATTTTTCTAGATCTCGGATGACAAAACGGATTTCATCGTTGGAATCTTCTCGCGAAATCTAGCTACCACGTCGACCACAATTCGAGACAACTTCACTTCATCGCTTTGAGACATCCAGCCATCGCCATTAAACCGGCTCGAGAGATACGTGATGTGACAGTCACCTACTACATGTACTCTGTGACACATGTCAAGATTGTAGAGATGCAAATAGACGCCTTAGATAGTGCCAAGGCGTCAAAAAATCTAGAATAAGTGACACATGGGAATTAGCCAATTGTAATGATATTAAGACAAATCAGAATAGATTTTCCCAATTTGAAGCACAAAATGTGCGTATAGTCGGAGGTGAGGCAATGGGCTGGAATTTGAGGTTTTTAGAGAAAGAGAGAGCACCTTCTCTCTAGGATTCTAGTCGATCGGACCGACGGTTCTCGACAGAGCAAGAAGTAAAGTTGCTCTACGCGGCGAGGGCTACGCGTAGTACCACTCAAGTGAGTTCCAACAACTCCAAGAGGTAGGGATCTTTCTACTATGCTAATTCGCTAAGAGTCATGTAAATGGTTAGGAATGTTCAAGATTGTTTTAACAGAATCTGGCCCAAAAGCTTCAACCGAGTCGAGCAAATTCCTATTTCAGGTGGTCGTGGAACAAGAACTCCGAGGGTTTCACCGTCTACGTGAATAGTGACACATGAAATTTTTGGTTCAAAATGTATTTGGTCGAAAGTGATTCAAAATGAATTGTCAGGTTTATTAATTGTCATGTGAGTTAATTTCGTGTAATTGATTTGTGAATTTGCATAACATGTTTTATGTGATTTAATTATGTTAATATATATGCATGTGAACATATTAGCATGAATGTGTTGAATCGAAGATCATGCATTCCATATGCACTAGGTAAATTTAGAATATTAGGATATGCATGACATGAAATAAAACAAAATGAAAATGTTTCTGTGAAATGAATTTCATGAAGATTTTTCCAAGAATCGCTTGAGGGACGCTCAACATCACATCTGATGAGGACCATGACTATTTCTAGAGTTATCCAAAGAATTCACCCTGAGGGTAAATTCAATATTTTTACCAAAATTCAGAGTGAGTTTCGAGAACAAAAAGCTTTGTTTTGAAACCGGATATTTTTACTCGACCCATTAGCATATGTGAGGGTCGATGAGGACTCCTGACGTGGATTATCATGTAGACATTCGAGGTTCAAGGAAATTTCTTGAATGTGATTGTTTGCCATGTAATGCACTTAGGGTGGAGTAACCCATGTAGGAAATTATCTCTATCATTGGCTTCACCCCGTCGAGTGATCACCATTTCAGTACAGGAGTAATCGAAGGCGGCACTCATTAGAGGCCGCTTGAGAAGAAAGCGTAGCTGTGGCTTTGATGTTGTCAGATAACATATTAGAATGTTGTAAACTTTTAATATATGTTGAATTAAGAGAATTATTAACTCTCGAACTATGATATATAGCCTGTGCATTTCGATGCGCATCGATGTACGGGCCCAAGGCCATGTTTACTCATGTACATGTCTCATGAGATCGATGTCAGACAGTTTTAGTCTTCGTAGAGCCCCCGTACAAAGGAGAATCGCCCGATTTTCATGAGTGGTGGCCTAAGCCACCCTACATCCACGAATATTCGCAGTCGACGGTTATCAACGGACACCTGATTGGGGTGTCACAAGCCAGACGAGCCAAGGTAAACGATTACCTTAGGAGCCCTGGGTGTAGAACTTGTGTATACGAATACCTAGGGCCTCGAGGGAACGGGCTTAGGCCATGGTCATAAGGTGTAAGAACATCACAACTTAGTATAGCTCGATGTTGGATACTAGAGTATAGCTTAGTATTAATAAGTTAGGCATAATAATACTGTGGACTCACGGGCACTAGTTAGATCACACATTCCTTTGTACTTATTATTTGATAGATAATCAGTGACTTATTTTTCATATATACAGAAAAGTACACAACACAAATAAGAAAAACATAACTTAAAATATAAATTCTCAAAGCAACAAACAGATTGAACGAATATATATATATATATATATATGTTATATATATATATGTATATATATATATATATATATATATATATATATATATATATATATTTTAACTCATAAAAATTTTGAGAGTTGTGCTAAGCATGTTGATCTAGGCTAATGTGATTTATGGAGTAAAGAAGGAGGCTACCGAGATGAAAAAAAAAAAGATGATATGAAGAATTTTTTTTAAGGTTTTACAGTGTGTAAAACTGGAATAAAATGGATAAAATAAATTTTAATAAATTTATTTGGTTTACTGGAAAATGAATTTTTTTTTTTTTTGGATGGTTTTCCAATAGCTGGAATGAGGGGAAAAAAATTGTGTGAAAAAAAAATGGTTTTAACTGGGGATGGGCTATCGCTTGTCAGGTCACGATACAATTGAAATCAGACGTGACATAGCAAATTCCGGGGCCAGCTTGGCTAGTGGGATCGTGGTCGCGATACAATAAATTGTATCGTGACCGGAGGTGGCTTGACTGGCTGGGGAAGGGTCACGATATAATCAATTGTATCGTGACAGGAGAGGGCCTGGCCACCTGAGGAGGTCAAGCATACAAAGTCTCAGACGCGACAGTGAAGAAGGTTCGTCGCTAGTCAGTGGTTATGACACACCACCACGCCATGACACGGCACAAGCAGGAGCTGCTGCAGGGCAAGACGCAAGGCAGTGGCGACACGACCCCAAGCCTGACACACACTACCGAGCCTCGTGGCCGCTATTACCCACAGGCGTTACAAGGGACACCGGCCCTAAGACACCCCGCGATGGCCACACAATGTGATTGCCACACGACACACCGCGCGTCACGACATACAGGCTAGCGCGCACTGGCGCACCATGCACGCAGCCAGGGGAACCAGTTGGTAGGCACCAAAGGCACCTAACCCGCTTTTTAACCTGCATTGTTTCGAGTCATCGTTGGGGATAATCGTCTATGAACACTCATTCATGAGTTAATCGTTCACAAAATTTTTCAAAAATAAAATAAAATAAAATTTTTTTAAATAAAATAAAATGAAGTCAAATGAAATAAAATCTTTTAAAATGAAATGATTTAATATATGAAATTATGGTCTTGCATTACCTATGAATGCATGGACATTGGTATGAAATGTTTTCTGTATATGAATAGGAGTCTCTGTGGGTCAGAATACGCCTGTAGATATTGTATCATTATTAATCACTGATTGACATGTGTAGATGGTTAACAGGGCGCAGGACGAGGGCGCCCACGAGGTACTAGCCAAACACCACCAGTATTTGACCAGCAGGCTCATTGGTGGTCGTATGATCAAGGACCGGGTCAAGTATTGCACAAAGCAGCGTGAGTGTAGTCGTGAGGTCCGAGTAACCTCCAGAGATTTAGGGCACATCATCCTCCGACATTCACAACGGGAGGAGATCTAATGGTGGCGGACCATTGGTTCATGTAGGTCGAGAAGGTGTTTGAGGCTATGGAGATTACCTCTAACACGACTAGGATTAGACTAAATGGTCTGGGAGAGGGCGAGGCCCAAGTATGGTGGAATCAGCAAAGACTCTGTGAGACCTAGAGGCAACTATACGGGCAAGAGTTCCAAGAGTCGCTCATGTAGGCATTGATTCATGCCATGCAGGTGATCCTGAATCAACAAAATTTATATCCTGTTCTTCCTAACGCCGTAGTCAAGCTAATGCAGATAAAGGTTTAGGTCGAACACGGACGGGTTTTCTTCAGATAAAATGATTTGAGTGAAGTCAAATTGGTGAATTAAATTTGGATTTTTAAGGTTTAAAACAAAGTGGTCAGGGTTTGCAAACCGAAAGAAATAAACTAAATGTAAAATAGAACTCCTTGAAGCATTAGGGTCACCGGTTGGATTCCTATGGTAACCGAGGGTTCCAGGTCTATTTCCTCATTGGGAGGATGACATATAGTCATTTCCAACCTGACCGCTTAACTTTTAAAAACTAAACCCTAATAATTTCCCTTTTGATAGAAAGCATTTATTTAGCATTTATGGTTCCTACAGTGAAAATCTAACCCCTTAACCTACCTCAGTCGCTCGTAAATGGCAACTAATGGATATTAGTGTATCTAAAGTCAAGAATACACTAAACTCCTAAAAAGCTTGCCATATCACAAAGAAAGTACATCAAAAAGCTTAAACCTAGAGTTGGAAATTAGTGGAACCGTAATGTCAAAACTCCGTCTGAAAATGTGGAACCACCAAAGAAATTCTTCGATCCTACTCAAAGAACCTTCCACTTCAAGGAGGAAAGGGTTTTAGCCGCTCATCCTCCAAGTCAGTTATCCTTTGAGGTGCTCTGCACCCAAGAAAATGAGAGAGCATGAGAGAGAAGAGAAAACTGGAACAAAAGCTGTCGTGTACTGAAAGATTGAAAGTTAGGGTTACAAAATGTCATAAGTTGGCTTAGTCATGCAAGAGGTGTAAATAACAAAATGCTTCCAAAATATGTAATTACAATAGGGACAAAATGGTAATTAATCAAAACGAGGTCATTTGGAATCAAAAACATCAAAAACACAGGGGCAGGATTTTCGCTATGAATAGTGAATTTCGCTATATAGCGAAAACTGCAAGAAATAGAGAAAACCAAAAATTTCGCTATGAACAGTAGTTTTCGCTAAGCTAGCGAAATTTCGCTAGCTTAGCTTAAATTGCAGATAAATGTAGTTTTCAAATTTTCGCTATGCACAGTAACTTTCGCTAAGATAGCGAAAAACTCGTGGCACAGCGTAAATTTATCGCTTCCTCATCCTCGCTGGCTACTGCTCCAGCCTTCCCCGTCCACTCGCACTGCTCCATTTCTTCAAGCTTTGATATTCTTCATTCCTGGCTTGCTGAAATTGATAGAAGACCATATGAAATTGATGGAAATCAACCCACTTTGGTTATGATTGGATCGACACGATAACTAGCCTTCCACCCCAGAAACTACAAAAAACAAATTTCTAATGCAATTAGAAGTGCAATAGGGACCCGAACATGTCAATTGGGTTAATTATAACAATTAGTACTAATTCGTGCCACAGTAGGCTAAGCTAAAATCAACAAAATTTATATAACTAAGTTCCTCCTACTGCCGTAGTCAAGCTTACCGCAAAGATAAATGGGTTCAGTATCTAATTTACTGTGGATGGGTTTTTATCCTAGGAATGACTTGCATCATGAAAAGTTGCAAAGCTTTTTATTTGATTTTTGGATTTGTTTCAAAATGAAGGAGTAGTTTGAAAACCGACAACCTGTAAAGACTAAAGTGATGTGAAAAAGTAACTTCAAGATTTAGGTCACTAACTTGGTAACTTAGGCAAACAAGTGTCTCTGTTCATCCTCGCTATGACAAGCAACCTATAGTCCAAGCCACAACCGGATCTATGTTTAACTAGCAAACCTCACCCTAAAAATCAACTCCTATTTGAGTCAACACAGATAACATGCATCTATGGCCCTTTTACAGTTTGAAACCCTAACATTAAATATCATTTCAGTGGCTCGTAAAGACCATCTAAAAAACCACAGTACATCTAGCAATAAGTATGCACTGTATCCTAAAGCATGGTAAGTATTGGCCAAACAATAACATCTAATGCTATTCAACCCTATTTTGAGAAGATAGGGTCATAAACACAGACTGTAGCGCTTCTTTAATACAAAAGGACAACCTGCTTATGCCCCACCACCAAGCTAGCTTCCTTCCTCTTCAAAGAAAAGAGGCTTAGCCAAGCATCTCTTGAGTTGTCATCCTCAAGAGGGTTGTTTGGTAGCCTAGAAAATGAGAGAAAGAAGAGAGAGAAGAGAGAAAAGCAAAACCCTAACTAAACTACGAGACTTTATTTACAAAAATAAAAACTTGCCAAAATATCTTCTCTCCAATTTGTTGCTTAGGTTACAAATGGAAGGGGCTTATAGGCCACCCAAAGTATGAAAATACCATAAAGCCTAAATAATTTGGCTAAATTTAGGACAAGAGTAATACACCAAAATTGGAAGCCTGGCTTGCATTAATTACAAAAGTATGACAAGGCAAGAATTCGCAAGGCATATCAATTTCCTAGGTAATGGAAAACTTCCCGCTACCTAGCGAAATCACTAAGAGATAGCGAAATCAGGAATTTTCGCTAGGCAGGGGCAATTTCAAGGATAGCGAAATTTCGCTTTTAGCTTAGCGAGCCCCGTGAGTAGCGAGGTGTGAATGCAAAATTTCGCTAGGGAATAAGGCTTAGCGAAAACTCGAGTCTAGCGAATTCACAATTTCGCTTAAGATTGCGAAATTTCGCTAAGGTCGAAATTTTCGCAATCCCAAATAAATTTTCGTAATCTTAGCGAAATCGAATTGCCGATTCTTCACTCGCTTGCCTATTTCTCCTCTTCTCGCACGATTTCCATCACTTTGCCTCATTCTCTTTCGATTTACAGGTTTGCTTCGATGGCTGATGAATGGGTTCAATCTTCATGATTCATCTTATGTCTCGATATTGAACTCCCAAAGTACGCAAAAACCGCAAACAACCAAAATAACCTCTAAATCCAAGATAAGTGAAACCAAGAAGACTCAAATCTTAATCGCACAATGACATGATTAAGGCGCAAAAAGCACTCTAAACCTATCTACGTGGCTCAAAATAGCACTTTTCGGCACTAATCACAACCCCAACCGAAACGCTGCTAGTCCCTTTAGCAAATGCAAAACAAAAAGGAGATGCATGTAGTGATTTTCAAAAGTTCATGATTCAAAAGCGGCTTATGTACATATAAACATTACTCTTAAACTGAAAATTGACACCAAGTTTGAAAACCTAGATGAAAGAACTAAAACCATACAAGAATACTGTGTCAATATCGTTCCATGATTCTCAACTTGAATTTCCACCTAAGTCTAATGGTGCTTTATATAACCGTATTAAGCCAATAAATTGCAAAATTTGTCCCCTCCCCCAACCTAGTTAATCGACATGGCCTTGTTGTCGAACAACTTAGATAAGGATAGTTACGTGATCAGCTTTTATTCAACTACAATGTAGAGTGCAATGCTTAAGATCCGACTTCACCAAAGTCCGTGTAACGGGGGTCCACCGATGACTCCCAACCAATTAAGGTTTAGGGCATCAAGCTAAAAGGATCAATGACCACAAACTCTACAAGCCCCACTCCCTTGACCAATGACTTCGAAAAATCAAGCACCTACAAATCGTTAAACTCTACCCTTCCACCCATGTAACGAACACTAAATCGATGACTCCCAACCAATTAAGGCTTGCGGCATCTGCTCAAAGGCTTCGCACTATACACCCCCACTCTGACCGTGCTCGGGTTTCAAGGCAAAACTTCACGACTTTATTTTTATTTTTCTTCCTTTTTTTTTTTTTTTTTTTTGGAAGACAACATTGGTCTTCAAGTATGGGTAACACAAACCTATCCTAGGTTGCAAAAATACCTAAGGCCGGCTTCGCAAAGCGAAAGGAAGTAAACAAATTCACCCATTGAAACAACTGGGTGTGCAAAGGTGTGAATTAGCATAAAGGAGAAATGTTCGTTTAAGCATGTCGAACTCAACTCCGACTAAAAATTATATCAAACATGGAATTTGTTCTAACATAAAGGTGACAAACAGTGGTTTCAAATTTTTCATTTAAAGGCAATTCAATCGTCTAATTAAAATACTCCAATCGCCCACCAAGCAATTCAATTGTCCAATTGAAGACAAAATACCACTAAGACTCCGAGGCACAAAAGTATATGCAAAAGTGTGTGTATGTATATACTAATAGCTGATATAGCCAAAATGGCTAGTACATGCATACCAAAGCTAAACATAAGAAAATATCACGCTTACTATGGCTAATACATGAATCCTAATCAAAATTAAGAGTAGCTCATAAAGAAACCCAACCACCTCACCGCCGGTGGTATGGGTCCTGGGTCACACGCCGTCGCAGCCTAAAACATCCCAAATAGGCTGCCTCATTGTGGTGGGCTCCTCTCTCTCGATCGTGAACACGAGGAAGGCCCAAGTGTGTCATGATCCGTCAAGATGCAGTGACACCGGGCTAAATGCCGATCCCTGCCGTCAGGTAGTCATGGTAGTGAGTGATGGTATCCATCACACCAGCGAATTTATAATCAATGCGGAACATACCAAAGAATGGTGTGTCGGTTAGATGGTCGGTGTATCACCGGCACCGATGTGGTGTGGGAGAAGAGACGGAGGTGACATCCGCAGTCGACTCCTCTCAGATCTCTGCCTGTGGCAGGCACATCGCCTCTATGGAAGTCCCTACCACTGACCAGAGACTCCTCCCCCGGTCCCAATGGCGGAGATGCAAAGATACTGCATGGTCATCACCCGTCCGTCGACGTAACCGCAGGGCATCGAACTCCTCATCCAACCCTACTCCGAACCTATATGCTCAGAACCTAGCAGAGCAGTCCTCGTGATCAGTAGTGGAATGCTCTCTACTGCATCAGTCCTCCGATGGACCTTTCCCTAAATGCATCAAGGAGGTCATCACCACTCGTAGGGATCAAACCAATATCCCTCCGAGATCCAGAAGAGCCTCCAAGATTTGCCCTCCGCGCACGTAATGTCAGAAATGCAGGAATGCACTCGTCCGAATAAATGGTCAATCACAGTGATCTCGAGTACGGAGATGCTTCTCCTATAAAATATCAACCAAATTGTGAAGTATCTCTCGCCAAAGGTTCGAATCCATCTCTCGATGAGGTGGTGTTCACCCTATAACCTCTCTCGCATCGCCGCCAGATACGCAGTGCCCAAAGTCGCTAGCATCAAAGCCACTTCCGAGTAATTCACACATCATCAATAGAGAATTGTACCACGCGACCATCTCGCTTCCCTCGAAGATGTCATAGAGCGAGGAACCTGCAAAGACCACTGTGGTAATGTCGCCTGGGTCATAAAAGGCACAGTGAATAATCCCCGATCAACCTCACGGACTCCTGGCCTGGATCAGCCCTCAGCCCGGGACATCATAAGACGACTCGATGGAACGGTCACGATGGAGTCGCACATTCCCCATCAGGTTCCTTTACCAACAACTACCCTGATCCTGTAGGTCGTGACAACCGAGGCGTAACAGATGTCGCCCCGGGCAGCCGATGTGACTAGTGATGGCCGAGGCTCCAGAGGAAGACGATCGGGGCCCGATGTGCTGGCCCGCCGAGGGCCGAGCCTCCTAACTCTCCTTCCGAGTACGTGACGGGGCCCGAGGTCCCATCCGTGTCTCGATAACGACGAAATCCCCGAGGCCTCAGCACCGCCGGGACCGGTGATGGTACCGAGCCGGACCCGGTCGGGCCGAGCCTCGCCGTACCGACCTAACTACGACTCAAGGCTGGGATCCGCCGGCGCACGAACCATCCTCAAATATGATGAAAACTCGGGAAGAGGGCCTCGCTTCACCGAAATGCAACCAAGGTCAATACCCTGAAAGAGGCTCTCCGAGGGACTGAGTCACACCGGGCCGGAAGACTAACTAGGCTCACTGGCATAAATACACCGGGCCTGAATAGCCAACATAGTCTTGTGAGCGACCAACCGCTGGATAGGGGCACAACTAGATGAACCAAGAGCACGAGGTCCCGAACCCGTAGTAGCGCAATGAAGGCTCTGGGCAGAGATGGCTCAGTCAGCAGTCCACTGCGGAATACCTGTGGCTCGTGGCACTACGGCAGGGTGTCTACGGACACCGACAATGGGCTATGGCAAGGCGTAGATCAAAAGTGTTTAGCCCTAACTACAGACTTGAATTAGTCGTGCACCGTCTCGAAGGAGTGACTACGACGCAATGCAAGAAGAAACTTAGGCTACCGGCAGAGGCTAGGAGAGGAAATGAAAAAGTACGAAAATTAAACACCCCCTCCCCTCCTCTTATAGTACCAAGGGGTAGCCAAGAGTCTACTCCAAGCCAGTTCTTTCGCTTATTTTTGCGACTCGGGGCCCATTTTGCCTCCCCGCAATTCAAAATTTTTAGATTAATTATTAAGATTATATGAAATAAAAATTCATTATAATAAATTACTATATGAAACCATAATTACCAATTTAATACAAAGTAATTATGCATATAAACAAAATTGGCTAAATAATGGAAAACTACTGTTAAAAATTTCTAAAAAATAACTAAAGTATTAAAATCGGACTAATTAAAAACAAAGAAAATCATGAACTCCAACTTGCCAGCACCAACCACTCAAAATCTCAAAATTACCTGGCGAGGGTTAAGGAATGATCACTCAAACTCCTCGCAAAGAAATGGTCATTCCATGGGGTGTCGGGTGTCCATTTGTTGAAGTGGTCCTCATCGATGGTTTTTAAATTGAGCAATCGCCTCGCAAAGTGATCATGGCAAGACCAATATCTCTTCATCTCCTCGCTGATTACTCTCGCACCCTGACACCGTGCTTCCTCGCATACCAACATTTGAATCAACTTCATCAAAAATTTGATTTTCATTGTCTGGCAGGCTGTGTTTGTTGTTCAGATGGAATACGTTCAACTCTAAGGTCATGTTACCAAAGGTAAGTTGCATGATTCCATTCCTAATTGATGGATTGCAATTCGGTCAGGGCCGTAAATGGTCTTCCTAATATGATCAGCACATGACAGTTCATTCAAGAATCGCCTCAGTTATCACACCACAAAAATCTACCGGGTAGTAGAATTTGTCTATCTTCACTAAGACATCCTCAACTATCCCTTTGTGGATTTCACCGATCTATCTACCAATGAAAGTGTGATGTCGGGCCTACAAGCCCACCAAACCTAACCGGCCACAATGCATCACGGCGAGGTTCACACCGGGCTCCTAACCGGCTACAATGACTTGTTCATGCAATTCCCACCAATATTGACTAAATTTAGATCCCGGATCCTCAGATTTGACCTGGATTCCATTGATTATGGCACTCGACTGCCTGAGAAATGCCTTTTTCAATGCCTAATCCCTTCTCGATTGTGCAAAGATCTTCAAAAAATTTCGTATGTATGTGAACTTGTTTGATTATGTCCAATAAGAGGTATGTTAACTTTCACTTGCCTTAAGACCTCTAAAATGCCCGCTTGTCGAGATGCCTTCTCGCTTCTAAGTGCTCGTGGAAATGGAGGTGGGTAGCTGCTTATATTTCATTGAGTCCTCTTTAGGAGAATGGCGTTAAGACTGCAGAATTTTCCCCGCCCTGGATTCTTCAAATGTGTTTAGGCATAACATCAACCTCTTTTCCACTCCTCAGGGTGATTATTGCCTTCACCTCATCCATTCCCGAATTGCTTGATGAACCTACCTCATGGATTCCCTTAGGGTTTGGCACTGTTTGGGAAGGGAACCTTCCTCTTTCTCAGACTCTCCAAAGAACTTGTTGATCTCTGGGTGATTGAATACCGTTTATCAATTTTCCGGGGTTCAGCCGCTTCTCTAGCCCATCTATTCTCTTGTCTGTACTTTCTAAGCAGTATCAATCCAGCCAGCTATGATTAATTCCTTTTGCTCTTCCACAAAGTCGTCTACCACCTTACTCAAATTTAAAATGGCTTGTTCCACAGAGATGAGGATGGTGGTGGTCAGTGGGTTGATAATGGGAACCAAACTGGCCTGGGCACTGGAGGCAAGACAGTGTGGGAGCCTGCCTCCGTGAGTTAGGTGATTCTCCACTGGAATTGTAGGTATTTCCATATGGGGCATCGGGTTGTGGTGGTTCTATTTGACCTACAACATTTGCACATTCGACATCAAATCCTTATCAAGGCCATAGACACCGTTTCTACCGGATTTACAGTGGGATTGGAAATTAGTGCAGATCGGGTTTGTGCAGATTTTCTACCACGCGCACTTCACAGATTTTTCCTTCAAGCTCTTCCACCTTCCTACTAAGGTCGAGATTCTAGCTTTCATTTCTATATCATCCGGCAAATGTATAAATCCCTCCTGGGGGCTGGGCCGAGGGCCTCATTGTTTCCATTTCTCTGTGTCAGCCTCATCCTAACCTTGTAGTTTCAGCCACATAATTTAAAAAATCCATGGCTTCGTCAGGATGCTTACTTAAAAAGTCTCCTCCACACATGGTTTCCAAAAGCTGCTTCATGGCAGGAGACATACCACCATAGAAATGGTTCACCAGCATCCATGTATCAAACCCATGGTGTGGGCATGCACTGATGGTCTCCAAAAATCTCTCCCAACACTGGTAAAACCTCTCACCATCCTGAGCTGCGAAGGTATAAATTTGTCTTTTCAAATTTTTGGTCCTATGAGCACTGAAGAACTTCTTCAAGAATTTCCGCCAGCTCAAATTCTAATTTCTATGCAGGTTCTAGCCCTCATGAGTTTAATAAATATTGGCCTCAGTTCTTAGTGGTCGTTGAAATGCTTTCACTTTTAGCAAATCCATGTCAATCATACTCTTCTTAAAGGTAGTGCAAACTTCCTCAAAATCCCTTATATGTGTGTATGGATTTTCATTTTCCATACTCATGATATGTGTGGGGAGTAGGGGGGTGGGCTCATGCATGGCCTCACCGCTACATCTTCAAGCAGGAGGTATGATACGTGAAGGGGCACTAACCTAGAGGTGGATGTCCCCACCCACCCATATGCAATGGATCCCATCGGCCCTCAATACCACTGCCTCAGTAGGGGATCCATTTCGCCCATCGCACACCGATTTCACCGCCTCGTTTCAATTGGTGCTCGATTCTTGCAATCTACCCGATGTCTCTCTTTCCCACGGTGCATAAAACACCTACACAATCGCAGACACAAGAACAGCACAAACAAACTCGCAGTGCGCGGTTATCATAGCTAAAATAAAAACCGACCGTAAAACAAACAAAGGCGGAAGATCGCAGCGATGAACACTGCGCTACAGCAACCTGATCCAAAGGGCGTAAGGTTGAATACCTTCACTGCGGATGTTGATCACAAGTACACTTCAACTTATCAAACGTAGCCTGATAACTACTTCCAAGAATCTGCCATTTGATTCGTACGAGGCTGAGCTAAAATCAACAAAATTTATATACCTAATTTCCCACGCCGTAGTCAAGCTACCGCAGTGATAGCTGGTTCAGGTCGAACACGGGGATGGGTTTTCATCCTAGGAATGACTCGTGATCGTTGTCAAAAGGTAAAGCTTTTTGGATTTGTTTCAAAACAAAGGAGTAGTTTGAAACCGAATAATCAGAAGACCGAAGTGATGTGTGAAAAGTAACTTTGAAGATTTAAATACTAACTTGGTAACTTGTAAAACAAGTGTCCTCGTTTTATCCTCAAGGTGACAAAGCTAACCTATACCCAAGCCACAACCGGATCTATATTTAACTAGCAAACCTCACCCTAAAATCAACTCCTATTTGAGTCTAACACGATAACATGCATCTATGGCCCCTTTACAAACTTGGAAACCCTAACATTAAATATCATTTCAAAGGGCTCGTAAAGACCATCTAAAAACCACAAAGAGACATCTAGCAATAAGTATGCACTGTATCCTAAAGCATGGTAAGTATCGCCAAATCAATAACATTCAATGCTATTCAACCCTATTTTGAGAAGATAGGTCATAAACATGCACTGTGAGCTTTAATACAAAAGGACAACCTCGCTATGCCCCACCACTGCCAGCTTCCTTCCTCTTCAAAGAAAAGAGGCTTGAACAAGCATCTCGAGTCGCCATCCTCAAGAGGGCTGTTTCAGCCTGTAAAACGAGAAAGAAGAGAGAAGAGAGAAAAGCAAAACCCTAACTAAACTACGAGACTTTATTTACAAAAATAAAAACTTGCCAAAATATCTTCTCTCCAATTTGTTGCTTAGGGTTACAAAATGGAAGGGGGCTTATATAGGCCACCCAAAGTATGAAAATACCATAAAGCCTAACAATTTGGCTAAATTTAGGGACAAGAGAGTAATACACCAAAATTGGAAGTCTTCCGCTTGCATTAATTACAAAAGTATGACAAGGTTGAATTTCGCTTAAGGCATATCACTTCCTAGGTAGCTAAAATTTCATTAGCTAGCTAAAATTTCGCTTAGCTAGCGAATCACCAAGAGATAGCGAACGAATTTTCGCTAGTAAAGGGTACTCGCTATTAATAAATTTCACAAATTAGCGAAATTCTCGTGAGAGTGTGCTTAAAATGCAAATCCGCTAGAATAGTGTTTAGCGAAAATCCCGAGTCTAATAGACCACAATTTCGGGCTTAAGATTGCGAAATTTTCGCTAAGGCAGCGAAATTTTCGCAATCCCAAATTTTCTAATCTTAGCTAAATTCCCCCGGAATTGCCGATTCTTCACTACGGTTTATTTCTCCTCTTCTCGCATTGATTTCATCACTTCGCTTTCATTCTCTCTTTGATTTATGGTTTGGCTTGATGGTCGATGAATGGGTTCAATCTTCATGATTCATCTTTATGTTCCCGAGACATCTCCTAAAGTACGCAAAACCTCGCAAACAACCAAAAATAACCTCTAAACTAAGATATGAAACTAAGAAGACTTGAACACTTTAATTATATAATGACATGATTAAAGGCGCAAAGCACTCAAAACCTATCTAATATGTGGCTCAAAATAGAACTTTGGGCACTAATCATACACAAAAGCGCTCAAACCTATTAAAATAGGTTCAAAATAGCACTCTGGGGCACTAATGAAGCATTTTCCTGATACTAAGGAGACATGCGAAGGCTCAGGAGTTCCTTGAGCTAAAGCAAGGACGCATGGTCATGGATGGATTACGTGGCTAGATCTCACGTAGCCAGCCCGCTCTTATGATGATTACGTGGCACGATTACGGCCAAGGTTGTGTGAGATTCGAGAGAACGGGTCAAGTTGTCCATTCTAGGTAGGATCAGAGGACTCTGCCAGACATGGACTCCACGGTCGACTACCCACCATAAGAGAGAGATCGAGGATGCTCTGAGCACTCCTGGGATGTGTTAGTAGCAAGAGGAAGGAGAGCCGGGCCTTCTTCTAATCTCAGAAAGAAGAGAGGGCTTCTAGTTCACGAGGGTTCCAGGCTGCGCCATCCGAGCCAGTGGACAGATCGGTAGCCGGGCCATTGCCGGCGATGGTGTGCTATCATTGCCAACAAATTCGACATATGATGGTGGGACTGGCCCCAAAGACAGGATCCTGTGGTTTCGAGATAACACAGCCTCGGGCCACAGAGGGACAGAGAGGATACAAGATATCCCTCCACAACCCGGCACAGCGAGGAGCCGCTACCAGAGTCGCACTGCATCTCCTGCTACACAAGCAAAGCCGAGAGGCCAGTTATGGGCCGAGGCAGGAAGGAGTCTACTGTAGGGACATCAAGGGTTTAGGGGCGTGTTTATGCCATCACACCACCGTACCGAGCCGGCAGGATCACCTACCACACGGTACATTTTACTATCTCACTTACGGGCAAGAGTGTTATTTGATTCAAAAGGCCGCATTCATTTATCACGTGACCGCCTGTGATAGAGTCGGGCTTAGGAGGTCAGACCTGGGAGGAGCCTCAGATGTGAGCCCCCTGTGATTATGGCGAGGATGTGTGGATGATATGTCATGGGCTGCGAAGTCAGAGATTGCGTGACTCTACCTCCACAAAGTGACCTATGGATCATGGACATGTCAGAGTTCGACCGTCATCCCGGGATGGATCACCGACAGCCTTACGTGGTCGCATTCATTGTGAGCGTAGGAGGCTACCACCGACATGTGATCTGCATCAGACATATTTTGTGGGGACAAGCATGATATTTCGCCTGCATAAATGCATGAGTCCGTGTGTCATGGATGCCACGGTTGGCTAGGGCGAGCTCACCAGAGGACACTAGATGAGACTAAATTTAGATTACCTCGAGTAGCTTTGCTAGTATGAGGATGTTTTTCCGAATGAAGCACGGATCGGGCCCGGGCAGGGTCAGAGACATCAGACGAAGCCACACCCTAAGATTTCCGCCCATCTCTATGACTCCGCATAGGATGGCACCATTTGAGTTGTAGGAACTCAGAGTTCAGCTACAGGAGCTACTGGACAAGGGGTTCATTACATCAAGCACTTCACCATGGGGCGCTCCGGTTCTATTTGCGAAAAAGAAGGACAAGACCCTTCGACTATGAATTGATTACAGGAAATTGAACAGGGTTATGATCAAGAATTGGTACCCATTACCGAGGATTGACGATTTGTTTGATCAGTTGAGAGGAGCGAGTCTACCTTGCAAGATGTAATCTTCACACTGCTACCACTCATCCGGGGTTAAGGAGACAGATATCCCTAAGATAAATACTTAAGACGCGATACGGGCACTTAGTTTACAAAGATGCCTGATCATCGAATGTGCTAACATATTCATGGGACCCTTGCGAAGGGGTATTCCAACCCATCTAGATCGGGCTTTATCGTAGTCTTCACGGATGACATTGATCTACTCCCGCCAAAGTGGGAGCATGAGTATCATTTGAGGATCAGGGACATGTCTTAAGACCATCGCTGTATGCCGTCTCGCAAGTGCGATTTTTGGCTTATCGATGTGAGATTGGGACACGGTGTCAAGATCGTGTGTGTCAATGGAACTAGAGAAGGTCGGTACGTGATGAGTCGGGAGAGGCCAAGTCACTTTCGAGATACGTAGTTTCTCGGGATTGGCTTGGTACACAAGAGATTCATCAAGGATTTCTCCCACATGAAGACTCATGACGATTGACCCTTGGCGGAGTGTCAAGTTTGATTGGGATGATCGATGTGAGGAGGCATTCTAGGAGTTGAAGAGGAGACTTACTAATGCTCCTATCTTGATAGTCCCGGACAGGGGAAAGGGGTACACAATGTATTGTGATGCCTTGAGGGCCGGACTGGGATGTGTTTTGATGCAGTCCGGGAAGGTAGTAGCTTATGGTTCCCGTCAGTTGAAGAATCATGAGCAGAATTACCCCACACACGACATGGAGTTGGCGGCCATAGTCTTCACCTTGAAGATTTGGCGCCACTATTTATATGGCGAGCAGTTCAAGGTGTACTCAGACCATAAAAGTCACGAAGTATGAATTTTCCACGCGACGAGACCTCAATGAACTACTTGTGAGATGGATGGAGTTCTGAGGATTATGACTTCACTTTGCGTTACCACATCTGGTAAGGCAAATGTGGTAACCCGATACCTCGGTCGAAAGTCACAGGTAAGCATTGGCTAGTTTAGCTTCGGGAGTGGTGATGCTCTCGAGGCGCGTGGGACGATTTGGTTATGGTACCTCGGCGGGCTCGAGAATGCGTTGGGGAGTTTAAGCGCTACAGATCTTTATTGGTGAAGTCGGAGATTCAGTCCCGAGGGCGGGGGCGACTGGAGATGAGTGTCACGTTAGGGGCCAGGGTATGGTCAGTGATGACGAGTTGGACCATTCACGTAGATGGTAGTTTTCGGTATAGAGGACGGGTAATGGTTCCCCAGTTGATCGATTTTAGAGAGGAGAGCCTCAGGGAGTTTCAAGCTTGCTCCCAGTTCTGCTGTTGCTCCCAGATGGCCGCGAGGGTGCGTGGAGTGCTGTGCGTCGATTACTACTAGAGCGGGATGAAGGGAACACGTAGGGGGACTTTTGTTCGATGATGTCTCACGTGTCGACGAGGTTAAGGGCGAGCACCAAAAGCTAGCGGGTACGCCCCGATACATTGGAGGGTGGGCGAGTGGAAGTGGGAGGCAACGTCCGCGATGGATTTTGTGACCCACTTGCCACGGGGGCGACACGAGGGCATGATGTGGTATGGGTGATAGTGGACATGCTCATGAAGTCGGAACATTTTCTAGCCGTGTAGATGACCTTCACATTGGAGGGTGCGCCGGTTATATTCGAGATCGTCGGCTACATGGTGCCGGTATCCATAGTGTCGGATAGAGACCAGGTTCTGGCACTTTGGAAGAGTTTGAGGTATGGGCTGGTAACCATACGACCCCTTCCACCCGAAGGCCAGATGGTCGGTCGAGAGAAAGGACTATACGGTGTTAGAGGACATCTTGCGAGCATGAGTCCCGGATCCATAAGGGTAGATGGAAGGCACTTTCCCTTGGTGGAATTCGCCTACAGAAAGCAGCGGGTTCATCGAGGCGAGTATCTGAGATGGCACCATACGCAGGGCATTATGTGGGAGGCCATACGAGATCAAATGTTGGGCCAGAGGTGCGGGGCTTCATCAGCGGTCTGATTTGATTAGAACTTGCCTGAGAAGGTGAGCGATCACGGCGGCGTCTTCTCACGCGACTCGAGGCGAGGAAAAGCTATGCAGATGTACGACGTCGACCCTTAGATTTCTAGGTTGGAGATCCCATCTTCTTGAAGGTGATGCCTAAGAGAGGAGTGGTCAGATTCGGTAAGCAAGAGAAGTCATCACCGAGGTTCATTAGGCCCGTCGAGATACTCGAGAGGGTAAGGATACATCAGCTTCTTAGGTTGGCTTTGCAGCCCGGCATGTCGGTCACGAGGTATTTCAAGTCTCCATGCTCAGGAGGTACATTCGAATCAGCTCATGTAGTGGTTGGGGGATAGATCGAGGTTGACACTGATGGGACCTTTGAGGAGGACCGTGTGTTATAGATAACGGGGATCAAATGACTGCGATCTGAGACCGTGAGGCTAGTGAGATGCTATATTAGAGGGTACATTAGCAATGTGGCCAAATTGGCTTTTTGAACATTTGAGCTAGGCTTGTTAATTTATAAGCGAGATCGAGCAGGCCCAGGAGCTTTGGGCAGGCTTGAGTGGGATAAGCTTGAAACCCCGGTTAAAAAAAAAAAAGCTTGTGGCTTGAGCTCATTAGGCTCGTTTTCCATATGAACGAGCTCGGGAAAGCAACTCTCGAGCTCAAGCCCGATCCAGAGCCTATACAGAGTTTGTATTGTAATCAATCCTCATTTCGATCCATATACTTTTTAACTTTTTGTAATCAATCTGATAACAAATACATCAATTAAAAATAATTTTCTATCAAGGATTTGTTTTACCTTAGTTGATTTAGCAATTGATGCTAAAAACTGTTAAAGCCACCTCCTTGACATTTGTTTCCTTTTCTAGATTACCACGGGGAATTCCAGCTGGCGAGAAGCAAACTGCGGCGAAAAATTATGAAATAGAATTAAAACAAGTAGAAATTGCAGAGTGAAGAAATAAGATACCTGAAATCATTGAATGAGAAACATGATTGGATCCTAGTTCATCAGGCTGAATTGATCGTATCAATGGGTCCATGCATTTGCCCTCAATGCTACTCAAGATCGGCAAACCTTGTCTAAACAGCCACGGCCTACATAGTTTCCACGGAAATTTGATACCGCTCATATTTGTAATCGGATTCTTGTACACCAGGATCGACCGATCGTACCAGTGGGTCATACCCAACATCCATGTCCTTCCCGGCGTCCCCTTTGCTAGAAGGCACACCTTCTTCACGCTATTCACCTTTGGAACATATGATCGCGAAACACGCCATTGTCGTGGTACCATTTCCTTCGAGGTAGATCACGGAGATTAGTGCGGTCCCGGTCGGCGGCATGGGATTGACGAGCTCCGGTAGTCTTCGATAAATCGGGGCCTCATGCGGCCGTGATTCACGCGTTGCCATCCATGTCGGCCCGGATCTAGAGCTTGAGGATCCATTGTCTGATATCGGGACATGACTCAGGCATTTCACTCTGGCCTTTGATCGGGATACATGCCGTTGAAGGCAGGATCTGCCGGTCGGAGGAGCGCCAAGAAGCCTCGTTTCGGCGACGGATGGGTCTGGCCGGCCCGAGAGCAGGCACCGGCGAGCCCGAGTCGCGGCCGGGCTTGAGACTATAAAGCTAAATTAACGCTCGAGCTTGGCTCGTTTGGCTCATGAGCTGAGCCGGCCAGAGCTTTTCGGTGGGCCAAGCGGGGCAGGTAGCTTGGCTCGTTACCGGCTCAGCCTGTAAGGCGACCGAGTGGAGTGGAGGAGTCAACATGGGAGCGAGAGGGACACGTCACGAACCACCTATCCCTTCTTGTTTAGGGATGGAGAATTAAAGTGGTTTAGTCGTTTAATACTTAAATGACTAGTTTACATGCATGGTAGAGTGCACATTGCATATGCATGTGTTTTGTAGTGATTGTCCAGAATTTCGGGACGAAATTCCTTTTAAGGAGGGGAGAATGTAAGACCCGAGAAAATTCCAATTCTCGGAAAAATGGTAAAATGGTCATTTCAATAAAAATCCAAATCTCGGATAACGAAACGGATTTCATTATTGGAATTGTCTCACGAAATCTAGCTACCATCGTTGAATTTCGTCGAATTCCGAGACAGTCGGAATTTCACGTTTCGAGGGCACCGGGTGTTGGGTGTCGTAAAACGGGTTAGAGTGACATGTGATGTGACAAAATTCACCTACTACATGTACTCTTGTGACACATGTTGCAAGATTAGAGAGATTATGGAAATGGACGGCCTAGATAGTGCCAAGTGTCAAAAATCTAGAATAAGGGACATGATGGGAATTAAAGGAATTGTAAATAATAATAAGACAAAATTGGTGAATATCTTTCTTCCCCAATTTGAAGCACAAAAACGGCAGTATGCTGGAGGTGAGGCAGTGGGCTGGAATCTGAGGTTTTTAGAGAGAGAGAGAGCACATTCTCTCTAGGATTCTGGTCGATCGAACCATCGGTTCTCGATGGAGTAAGAAGTAAAGTTGCTCTACACGACGAGGGCTACGCGCGGGCACTGATTTGGTGGAGTTCCGACAACTCCAAGAGGTAGAGATCTTTTCCTACTTGCGTTAATCTTTAGCTAAGAGTCATGTAAATGGTTAGGAATGTTCTAAGGTTTGTTTTAGCCGTAAATTCGGTCTCAAAAGCTTTGAACCGAGTGGAGAAAATTCCAATTTTTGTGGTTGTGAACAATAACCCGAGGGTTTCACTGTTCATGTGAATAGTGACACAAAATTTTTGGTTTGAAAATGTGTTTGGTTGAGTGATTCAAAATGAATTCCTCGTGTTTGTTAATTAGCCCACGTGAGCTAATTTTGGTGTAATTGATTGTGAATTTGCATAACATGTTTTATGTAATTTAATTATGTTAACATATATGCATGTGAATATATTAGCATGAATGTGTTGAAATTGGCATCATGCATTCCATATGCATTGGGTACCCTAGAATATTAGGAGTGAGTGTGTAACGCTCCGTCCTGAGAGGGTGCATAGTACATGTAACCGTAGGGGCGCATATGTGCACCAAGTGTCATTGTAGTATTTTGGGAGTTGTTATTATGGATGAAATTGTGAAATCATAAATTGATTGAACCCAGAATTTTGTAGTAGAATAAGGGTAAAGTTGTAATTTGCCAAAAAAAGAAGGAGATGAAAGTCATAAAATGAGAAGAGTGTATGCCATTTTAGAAATAACAAAGTTGATTGGCAAATATTTAAATGATTGAGGACCTGGCTGTAATTAAAGGAAACTTGAGAGTATATAAGGAGATGAGACAAACAAATTTTAAATTTTGGTCCCATTTTTTTGGCTAGAGGGCTTCTAGTTAGAGGACAAAGGGAGAAGAAAGAGAGGGAAGAAGAGGAAGAAAGAGAGGAAGAAAGAAAGAAGGGGAAGAAGAACAAAGGTATGTTTTCTTGTAATGTGCAATCATGTGTATTTTGGTTAATACATGGGGTTTTGGTAAATGGATTTTTCTTTGGATGAGATTAGTTCCTCCTTTTACACTAGGTTTGTGTTGAGATCACCCTAACCCACATTTGTTGGGTGTGGCAGGTAAAATCTTGGTGGTATGGGAATAAACAAGGAATTCTTCCTACCTATTTTCCATGGTTTTGTGGTTGGTGGACCTTGGTATAATTCTTGGGATTTTTACCCTAGGGTTTGGTTATAGAGAGTTTCTAAACCTGTGCACAAGTGTGAGGTGGAGTTGTTTGGTAAATTCCATGTTAGTTTTTGAGGAATTGTTTGTAAAGGAGAGATGTTGGGTTTTTTAAAAATCTTTGTCAAAATTTGGTAAAACCCTATTTTGTTTTGTTTATAGATTAAGTTATAATAATCCCGAATGAATTGATTCCAATTGGTAAAGAACCATAAGATATAAGAGACTGCAAATTTATAGAAGGACAAAATGAAATTAAGTAGCTCTAAGACTCCCAAATACGGACTGAAAGGTGGTTGGTGTAGCTCCAGCGGGATTATGCTATTTGTTTTTGGGTATTCTTCAATCCAGTGTTTTGGTCGTAAGTGGAGTTTCTTGCTCATCAAATTAGTGATTAAAAATTTTAGGTAAAATAAATTCTAGGGAATAAGTTAGCTGAAGGAAGTGCATGCAAATTGTAACCCCAAGATGCCGGGAATTTGTCAAAGTGGGTATGTCACGCGGAATTTGTTCGAGACAGAGTGAGTAATCTAGATGTAAAATACAATAACTTGAGTTTTGGTGATCCAAATTGGGTGATTCCAATTGGAAAAGAAACCTTAGAACCATGGCTTCAAATTAGTGAATAAACTATTTCCAATTTATGGAGTTAAGACCCTAGAATCAAGGATAATAGTAGGTGATCTGGATGGTTTCATAATTTTTGAAGACCGTTTGGATAATTTTTGGATAATAAAGTCCAGAGAGTATTGTTGGGAAAAGGTTTGCCAAAATGAGTGGTTTTTTTTTGTTAGGGGCTTTTTAGTGCTCAAGGATAAATTGTTAATTTGGCTTTATATGAATGTTGTGTGACCCTAAAGTGATTTACATGTGAAGTACGTTAAGTTTTATGCTATACGCAGGCAATTAATGTTTTCGCCGTATTCGTTTTAGGGTGTAGGCTAAAAGCAAAGGCGGGAAAGTTGTGGAGTCATGCTCAAGTTTTGGTAAACAAAAGGTGAGTGTTAGCTATTTTTAATCTTCAGCGTATTATTATAAAAATTTGTTTCTTATTTGGTATTTAATAAGTTTTCCTTGTAAACCATATTTTAAAGCAAGCAAGCAATGAGTTTTTAAACAAACAATGGTTTTGATTTAAACCACATGTGAAAAGCAAACAAGTAATGGTTTTGATGTATTCAACCATAGTTTTAAAAAGCAAGCAAGTAATGGTTTTGAGTTGTAAAAGCCTATTTCAAAAGAGCAAACAAGCAAGCAATACTGAAGTATATTTTATAAAATGAGGCTACATGAAAATCCTAGTTTTAAGCAAGCATACCGGTCAGAGAATTATTTAGTGCGTGCGGTGGTGTTAGGACATGTCATTTCATGCGTTTTTAGGTTTGCACGGTGCGGCAGGCTTTTTAGTTCATGCATCATTGCATTTAAAGGATTTCGTGGCACGTACTGGAGTATATAGGGTTAGCGTGCTAGCTAAATTATGGTGACGTAGACCAAGGTCATTCCACCATATTTACCGGAAAAAGGGGAAAAAGGCTCTTCCACCTAGGTGATGCGGACCCAGGTCCTTCCACCGGCACGGTTGAAGAAGCCGGGGCTTCCAGTGTTTACTAAGGTACAACAAGCAAGAAGAGCTTCCGGTGGTTGATCTTGATTTGTAAGCATTTTCATGGTTTAATCAACCAGCTGGTAAGCAAGCAAGCATTTTATGAAAGAAGTTTTTTAAGCTCTTACAACAACAAGCGAAGTAGTTTATATGAAAAATTTTAGAAACTTTTAAAGCAAGCGGTAGAAGCCTAGGCTCCCGCGTTTATGAAAAGTTTTTATAAACTTTTAAAGCAAAGCAAACAAGCAGTTTTTGAAAAGTTTTAACAACTTTTATAGCAAAGCAAGCAAGGTTTCTAGAAAATGTTTGTAAAAGATAGTTTTACAGTTTTGAGACATTTTCAGAAAAAGCAAGCCTTTTATAAAGCATACACTTTCATTTGAGCTCTTTAACTCGCCATTATTTTCCTATTTTAAAAACTATTTTCCGAGGAATGAGGCATGCGGATATTTGGAGCATATTAGGATTCTCTAAGTTTTTATATCGATCTTTACATGTTAAATAGCTACGTGTAAAGATACTTTGAATTTGTATAGTTGAGCATATGTATGTACATAGTTTTTGTTTTTGTAAATGTGGCGAAGTGAGCCTAAGGCTCTTTGAAAGATTGTCATTGGTTGCCATATTTTGAAAAGTGTAAGCGCCTTATACGGGTTTTGGAATATGTCATATATGCACGATTGTTTTGCTAGAAATTATATAAAATCACAAAAGTTTAGAAAAGAAAATTTTTATCGACACAGCAAAAAAAAATTTTTTTTAACACGACCGCTTCATAGTATTTTTCTAGTTGTTGGAGATGTTGTGGTGGGGTTTTACGTGGAGGTGTTGGCACACCTACGGCTAATGAGAATGGGGGTGTGTCAAGTTGGTATCAAGCGGGATCTTGAAACCTATGTTATTAATCAAGCATCATGGTTTTTGTATACAGTATTTTTACACCTCTTGGCAACCATGCATTTTCAAACTGAAATACGTACATATGAGGTGATTCAAAGTACTAAAAAATTATTATTGTATTTTTGCAAATACATCCTTATGTCGGGCGGAAGGGCCGTCGAGTCGTCCTAGGAGAGTCATTCAGGAGGTTTCAGGCGTCTTCTTTGTGCACGAGAGAGATGAGCACGTAGTTGGTTCCTCTTGCCTCCATGAATCGGCCTCGACGGCGGTCGAGGGGCCGGACCATGCGGGCCACCGAGGAGGGCTCAAGTGCCAAGATTATTTCACGGTAGAGCGGGTGGCGCAGTTACCAGGCGAGTAGCCATAGCGACGCAAGTGGCGATTCGCGACCTCCACGCCACCTAGAGAGGTTCTTAAAGAACCTGTAAAGAATTCGATAAGAGGAAACCTGAAGCTTGAGGCGCGAAGCCGTTGTGGCGGTGGCGGTCAGGAGGCAGGCTTTGGTCATGGTTGGACAAAGTAAACAAGGTTCTGAGGTTATGGAGCTCTTGTGGATGATCAGAGAGTCTTGTTTTCGATTTTACGATGGAGGACGGGGCTAAGGATTGGTGGGATGTTTGTGGGCGGGAGTATCTTGAGGGTATATCATGGGGTTCAATTTGACAAGAGTTTCTTGTGATTCTTTTCTCGAAGTCACAAGGATTAGAAGATTGAGGTTCTTCATAGTAGGCGAAGAACGTAAGGTATAAGAGTATGAGAGAGGTTCTCGAGTTAGTGATTGGTTCCATAGGTGGTGATGAAGTCTGAAGTGCGTTTGACGGGATTACGGCATTGGATCGAGTTCATTTGTGCAGGGTTCCTCGGAAACGGTTGGGGATTTAGTTGGGAGGCCACTGCGAGGGTTGAGAAGAGTACTACAATTTATGTATCGGAGTGGCGGGGAAAGCAGAGAGTGCGGCGCTTCTCGAGTAAGATCTGGAGGTGGTCCGGCCAAAGAGAAACAAGGGTGGGGTCCTGAGAGGGTGAGGTCTGGTCGGGGAGCTACCCCTAGTCGAGATCGAGTGAAATTTGTTGTTGATTGCCGGGAGTGACACGAGCATTCCTCGTCTATCATATGTGTCGGGAGGCGCACCATGGAGTGTGGGAGATATAGTACAAGGTGTTTCCATTGTGGCGGGGTATTTCATTAGGGAGTGTCCTCGGTTGATTGGTGCGGAGACGCGCCGTCTGCGATGCTACCGGTGTGCTCGTGCCGGTGGGTGCCAATGAGGGCGATCTGGCCGATGTTGGCGAGATAAGTGGTGATGAGTTGCCTGAGGTCTGGAGCGGAATGCCGAACGAACATGTCGATCTTCGATGAATCGCTCTGGATAACGATCCGCTTTGGTAACCTTCTATCCACGTCATGATGTATACATTAGTGGACAGGGATGCAAATGCGCTCTAATCACCTGAATCATTCTGTTAATAATGGGACATGCAGTTTCTACCGTGGGTCCGTTAGTCTCAAATAGAGTAGTTGGGGCCAAGTGAAGTTCGATTGGGGACGGGGTTCCCGGATCTTGTGGCCTTAGATATGAGGGATTTTGATGCTGGTTCCCGGCATGGATTGGCTATCTCTCCACATAGAGCCACATTAGATTGTTAAAAGGAGTAAAGTTGCATAGGCACGGTGGGTAGTTTAGAGAATACGTAGAGGTTATCTTCCGATTATGATCTCGCCCACTGACACGGATCTTTGGCGCAAGGGTTGTGTGGGATTATTTAGCTTATGTGGTGGACGGGAATGAGGGGACTCCTAGTGGATGAAGTCCGATTGTTAGAGGTTCCAAATGTATTCCCGGATGATATCGCGGGATTACCTCCAGAAAGAGAAGTGGAGTTCTGCATTGATTTGATCGGGGGTGAGCCCCATTTCCATTCCTCGCTATAGGATGGCTCTTGCGAGTTGAGAGAGCTTAAGGCTCAATTAGAAGAATTTTAAGTAAAGGGATTCATTCGATCGGAGAGGCATATCCCATGGGGAGCTCCGGAGTTCTCTTCGAGTAGAGAAAAAAAGAAGGGGTTTGCGGGTTGTGTATGGGTGTAGGCAGTGGAGACAGGTTACCATCTTGTCGGTATCCACTCCCTGGGATCGATGAGTTATTTGATCAACTCCAGGGTCTCGGTATATCGAAGATAGACTTGAGAATTGAGGTATCATCGATTGAGGAGTGCGAGGAAGAGTGATGTACCCAAGACTGCATTCAGGACAAGCTATGGACATTATGAGTTTCTGGTGATGCCGTTTGGTTTGACTAATGCCCCAACAACGTTTATGGATTTGATGAACCGGGTATTCCAGCCATATTTGGATAGGTTTGTCATAGTCTTTATCAATGATATCATAGTGTATTCAGGTAGCCATGAGGAACATTGAACGCCGGGATTGTGTTGCAAACCAGGGAAGCGGCGGTTGTATGCGAAGTTGAAGCGAGTGCAGTTTTGGCTTGGCAGGTGACATTCTAGGTCGTGTGATCTCGGTGAGGGGGCAGTGTGGATCCACAGAAAATAGAAGGTTTGTGGTAAAGTGGAAACCGCGAAGAATGTGTCAAGGTGAAAGCTTCCTTGGTTTACGCCGAGGGTATTACGGGGAAGTTTGTTGAGGGGGTTCTCCCAGATAGCGGCCCCAGCGACATGGGTGTGATGGGAAAGATGTCAGTATGATTGAGTGGATGCGCGTGAGTTTTGAGGAGTTGAAGGGTAGATTGACGGCTCCAGTTCTGCTTTGCCCGATGGGAGAGATGGGTTTGTGGTTTCTGATGATGCTTCACGCGGCAAGGTCTTGGTTGTGTTTTGATGCGAGAATGATAAGGTGATTGCATATGCCTCACAGGCATTGAAGAAGCATAAGGGAGAATTACCCTACGACTTAGAGCTTGTGGCGATCGTGTTTCCACGAATATGGAGACATTACTTATATGGTGTTCCTTGCAGGATCTTTACAGATCATAAGAGTCTTCAATATATTTTCACCCAAGGCTACAACTGTACTATTGAGTACCATCCAGGGAAAGCTAATGTTGTAGCAGATGCCTTAGTAAATGACCGAGAGTTCTTTTGTCTCATATGAGATGGGTTATCTTCACTATTGGTGGATACGAGTTTTAGGGGTGATATTGGAGGTAAGGATTCAGGGCATTGTTAGCCATTTCATGTTAGACCTCCCCTGAGTGGGATCAGATTTAGGCTGAGAGAGCAATTGCAAGATCCACGGATGATTAAGCTTAAGGAAGAGATAGAAAAAAGAAGGAAGAAAGCGAGTTTCAAATTAGGTAATGACATGATAGTGAAGGCGGAAGGGAATGTGTGTGCCATAGTATGGCGATCACGAAGAGAGACATTATGGAATAAGCACGATATACCAGCAATCGCATCACATCCAGGGTAGTACGAGTGCATGGGACTTTGAAAGAACATTCTTGGTTGAATGGGATGAAAGATATTGCAAGTTTTCATCTCAGATGTCATGCTTGTCGGGTGAAGGTGAGCTTATCTAGGAGGCCGGTGGGAAGATACGAGTTACTCCACGTACAATATGGAAATGGGAGAAGATCGTATGGATTTTTGTGACCGAGGTCTTCCACGGACCACGGGGACAACATGATGCTATATGGGTGATAGTTGATCGATTGACGAGAAGTCACGCTCATTTCACGCGATTAATGGTGAAATTCTGGAAAGATTGACGAGTTGTATGTGGATGAGATAGTGAGACTTCATGGGTTCAGGTTCCGATGGTTTAGATGAGACCCAGGTTCACATCGAGGTTTAGCTAGATTTGCAAAAAGCGACTTTAGGTACTCACCTTCATTTTGGTCTGACATTTCGACCTCGGACGGATGGCGGTCAGGAGGGGACGCCGGACTTTAGAGGATATGCTGAGAGCTTGTGTGATGGAATTTAAGGGGAGTTGGGATACTCATTTGGCACTAATGGAGTACGCGTACAACAACAGCTATCAGGCCAGTATAGAGATGGCTCCATTTGGCGTATGGCGGGAGGGAGAAATGTGGGAGGCTAGGTGTCTTGGGGATGAGGTTGGTGAGGAGAGTGGTAGGCCTGAGATTGGTGCGGATCACTTGAGGAGAAAGTGAGTTGTTCGTGATAACTTGAGAGACAGAGATCAGGCGAGGAGAGGAGGTGCATGCGGACAGTCGGGTAGAGACTTGGGTTCGAGATAGGTGTGGGTCTTTTTGAAAATTTCCCCTTGGAAGGAATTGTTTGAGATTTGGGAGGCGAGGCAAGCTCGGTCAAGATTTATAGGACCTTATGAGATTGTGAGCAAGGTGGAACTTAGTAACTAGGTTGAAGTTACCCAGGAGTTATCAAGATTCATGACACATTCCATGTGTGATGTTAGAAGTACATCCCGGATCCTTCACATGGAGGCCTGAGGCGGCGGTCTGCGGCTAAAGGAGAATCTGACTTATGAGGAAACACCTGTATAGATTGTAGATCGCAAGGAACGGGTGTTAAGGAGTAAGGTGATTCCTTTGGTTAAATTCCTGTGGAAGAATCATGAGAGGGAGGCAGCTACTTGGGAGCCAAAGGTTCAGATACGCCGTCAGTATCCTCAATTATTTTCCGAATGACGTATTTTCCTTTCCTTTAAGTTTAGTTTGGTCATTTCGGGGAAGAAATGTTCTAAAGGAGGGAGGATTTGTAACGCCCCGTCCCGAGATGGTGCATAGTACGTGTAACCGTAGGGGTGCATATGTGCACAAAGTGTCATTGTAGTATTTTGGGAGTTGTTATTAAGGATGAAATTGTGAAATCATAAATTGATTGAACCCGGAATTTTGTAGTAGAACAAGGGTAAAGTTGTAATTTTCCAAAAAGGAGATGAAAGTCATAAAATGAGAAGAGTGTATGCCATTTTTAGAAATAACAAAAGTTGATTGGCAAATATTTAAGTGATTGAGGACCTATTTGTAATTAAAGGAAACTTGAGAGTATATAAAGGAGATGAGACAAACAAATTGCATTTTGGTCTCATTTTTTTGGCCTAAAGGAGCTTCAGGGTTGGAGGGAGAAAGGGAGAAGAAGAGGGAAGAGAAAGAGAGAAGAAGAGAGGAAGAAGAAGGAGAAGAACAAAGGTATGTTTTCTTGTATGCAATCATGTGTATTTTGGATGTCTAGGGTTTTTGGTATGGATTTTCTTTGGATGATTAGTTCCTCCTTTTTTCTAGGTTTGTGTTGAGATCACCCTAACCCTACATTTGTTGAATTCATGTGGGTAAAACCTTAATTGGTATGAGATAAACAAGGAATTCTTCCTATTTCTATGGTTTTGTATGGATTGGTTGACCTTGGTATGAATTCTTGGGATTTTTACCTAGGGTTTGGTTATAAGAAGTTCTAAACCACCAATACAAGTGTGGTGGAGTTGTTTTGAGTAAATTCCATGTTGGTTTTGAGGAATTGTTGTAAAAGGGAGAATGTTGGGTTTTTTAAAAGGAAATGCTGTCAAAATTTGGTAAAACCCCTGTTTTTGTTTTGGCTATAGATTAAGTTATAATAATCCAAATGAATTGATTCCAATTGATAAAGAACCATAAGATATAGAGATGCAAATGTATAGAAGGGACCAAGAGAAAATTGTAGCTCTAAGGCTCCCAAATACGGACTGAAAGGTGAGCTCGTGTAGCTCACTGGTTATGCTCTGTTTTGGGTATTGCTGTAGTGTTTTGGTCATAAAGTGGAGTTCCACTCCATCCAGGTAGAGTGATTCAAAATTCTAGGTAAAATAAGACTTCTAGGGGAATAAGTTATCGAGAGAAGTACATGAAAATTGTAAACCCAAAGTGCTTGAAATTTGTCAAAGTGAGAAGCTATGTGCAGATTACGTTCCTGCAAATTCAGGTAATCTATATGTAAAATAACTTGAGTTTTGGTGATCCAAATTGGGTGATTCAATTGGAGGAAGAACCTTAGAACCATGACTTCAAATGAGTGAAAACATTTCCAATTTATGGAGTTAAGACCCCAGAAATCAAGGATAACTGTAAGGTGATTCAGTAGGCTAACCAATTTGGCATCAAAAAAAAAAAATGTAACTTGTGTTGTGGTTGAGGGCCTTGAAAGTAATTTCAGATGAAATTTACAGGGTGTCATTGGATATATAAAGGACTGATCCTGGAGAGTTTCCACATAATTTTGAAGACCGTTTGAATAATTTTTGGGTAATAAAGTCCAGAGAGTATTGTTGGGAAAAGGTTTGCCAAAATGAGTGATTTTTTTTGTTAAGGGCTTTTTAGTGCTCAAGGGTAAATTGTTAATTTGGCTTTATATGAATGTTGTGTGATCCTAAAGTGATTTTCTTGTAAAGTACGTTAAGTTTTACGCTATGCGCAGGCGATTAATGTTTTCGCCATATTCGTTTTAGTGTGTAGGCTAAAAGCAAAGGTGGGAAAGTTGTGGAGTCGTGCTCAAGTTTTGGTAAACAAAAAGGTGAGTGTTCTAAACCTATTTTTCAAACACTAGTGTATTATTATAAACTATTTTACGCTGGTATTTAATGGTTTTCATTGTAAACCATATTTTAAAGCAAGCAAGCAATGAGTTTTTAAGCAAACAATGGTTTTGATTTAAACCACATGTGAAAAGCAAACAAGTAATGGTTTTGATGTATTCAATCATAGTTTTAAAAAGCAAGCAAGCAATGGTTTTGAGTTGTAAAACCCTATTTCAAAGAGCAAGCAAGCAAGCAAGCAAACAAGCAAACAAAAGTATATTTTATAAAATAGGCCTAACGAAAATCCCTAGTTTTAAGCAAGCATCTGCAGGTGGGAGGTATTAAAATGCGTGCGGTGGTGTTAGGACATCATTTCATGCATTTTAGGTTTGCCTGTTCGGCAAACTTAGTTCATGCATCATTGCATTTAAAGGATTTCGTGGCACGTACTGGAGTATATAGGGTTAGCGTGCTAGCTAAATTATGGTGGCGTGGGCGAGTCATTTCCGCCATATTCTGGGAAAAGGGGAAAAGGCTCTTCCACCTAGGTGATCTGCGGACCCCGGGTCCTTCAGAAGCACGGGTTAGAAACCAGGCTCAGAGTGTTTACTAAGGTACAACAAGCAAAGAAAGGCTTCCGATGGATTTGATCTTGATTTGTAAGCATTTTCATACGAGTTTAAAATCAACCAGCGGTAAGCAAACAAGCATTTTATGAAAAGTTTTTTAAAGAAACTTTTCCAGCAAAAGCAAGCAAGTAGTTTCTGAAAAATTTTAGAAACTTTTAAAGCAAGCGGTCGAAGCCCAGCCTCCCGCGTTTATGAAAAGTTTTTATAAACTTTTAAAGCAAAGCAAGCAAGCAGTTTTTGAAAAGTTTTAGCAACTTTTATAGCAAAGCAAGTAAGGTTTCTAGAAAATGTTTTTAAAAGATAGTTTTACAGTTTTGAGACATTTTCAGAAAAAGCAAGCCTTTTATAAAGCATACACTCACTGAGCTCTTTTAGCTCATTATTTTCCTGTTTTAAAAACTATTTTCTAAGTACAGGCACGCCGGACGCTGGAGCATATTAGGATTCTCCTGAGTTTTATATCAGTGATGTATTAAATAACTTGTGTAAGGAAATACTTTGAATTTGTATAGTTGAGCATATGTATGTACATAGTTTTGTTTTGTGAAAATGTGATGAGCCTGAGGCTCTTTTGAAAGATTGTGTTGGTTGGTGTAAGCTGACCATATCTGAGGTTTTTGGGACTGTATCTGTGTACGGTTGTTATGTTCTTTGAAAATTTTATAAAATCACAAGTTTAGAAAAGAAAAATTTTTATATGAGTTTTCAGCAAGCAACATGGCTTTGCTTCATAGGATTCTCTAGTTGTTGGAAGTATGGTGGAGTTTGTGGGAGTGGCGGCACACCTACCGCTAGTAGGGGTGGGGGGTGTGTCAGAGTGCATGACATGAAATGAAACAAAAATGAAAATGTTTGTGAAAGGAATTTCAAGGAAGATTTTCCGAAGAATTGCCTTGAAGGGACGTCCAAAAGATCACTTCGGATGAGGACCATGACTGTTTCGGAGAGTTATCCAGCAATTCGCCTCGAATGGTAGTCTAATATTTTTACCGAAATTCGGTAGTGAGTTTTCGAGAACAAAAAGCTTTTGTTTTGAAAACTGGATATTTTTACTCGCATTTGGCTTAGGCATATGTGAGGGAGTCGGTGAGGACTCGGGACAGGGGATTGGTCATGTAGACATTAGAGTAGGTTCATGAAATTGCTTGAATGTGATTGTTTTCCATACATGTGCACTTAGGTGGGGAGTAATCCATGTAAGAAATTATCTCTACTAGGCTTTGCTCACCCTGTTGATTGATCACCATTGTAGGTAAAGGGAGCGATCGGGAAGGCAGCACTCATTAGAGTCCGTATAAGAAGAAAGACGACTTGTGGCTTTGATGTTGTTGTATAACATGTATTAGAATGTTGTAAGCTTTTAATATATGTTGAATTAAGAGTGAATTAGTAATATGAACTATGATATATGATTGGTGTATTTGATGAGTCTTGATGTATGGGCTGGTAAGTGATGTTTACTCATGTACATGTCTCATGAGATTGATGTTGGGATAGTGTGACACCCCATTCCCGGGGGTCCGTTGACTACCCGTCAACCCGCGGAAACACTCGTGAATATCGGGTGACCCGACAATTCTCACGAAAATCGGGCATAGTCTTCTTTGTACGGGGAGCTCTACCCAAATACAAAACACATATCTATCCCCAAACGGTGCAATATAATCAATATAACGGTTTATGATTTAAAACGGCCACTTGGGCCCATAAACAATACTCAATATATATGCAACTATGAATCAACTATAGCAATAGTTACAAAGAGTTAAAGATGTTTTTACTCTTATCTGATACATACATTAAACTTAAAAGTTCTAATACATGTATGCATCAAAGCCTAGCTTAGGCTTTCTTCTACAATCTCGTCTCTAGGGCAGTGGGTCCCTACGCATGTACGTACTGTAAATAATATCCCTCGACAGGTGAGGCTCGAGTAGTGGAATCGCCCTAAATTGGGCTACTCTCCACTGAGTGGGTGATGTTCCAAATATAGGCTTACACATTCAAGCAGGTAAACGATTTGCTTAGTGTCTACATGACAACAGATCGAGTCCTCAGGCTCTCTCCCACACTCGCCTAAGCCTTGTATGGTATTGTTTTCTTAGTTTGTGGACAACCCTCCGATGTGTATATATCGAATTGGGCCGCTCGACGATTGATATATTATTTGTTTGTGGGTACCTACGATGTGAATATCAATTGGTAAAACCGGCGATTGATATTTTCATTTTGGACTACCCTCCGATAATTAATATTTTTAGACTACCCTCGAACCATTTCTCTAGACTCATCTCATGCTCTCCTATAGTCCCCTATGATGTTCGGTGCATATGGAATGCATGTATGCCAATTCGATACGGTCTAATCACGTACAAATATGTAAACATGCACATATCCACATAATATTCAATCACTCAATCATGTCATGTAATTGAAAGAAATCAATTCATACACATCAAAAATTAGCTCCACTTGGGCTAATAATCAAACACGACTTAATTCGTCTTGAATCACTCGACCAAGCACATTTTCACACAAAAATATATTCTTGTGTCACTATTCCTATGAACAGTAAAAACCTAGGTTTTACGGTTAAAACACACATCCATTCATTGGTTCACTTTGTGAACCCGCATTTCACAGCCATTTCCGGCCTTATACAAACCACAATACAATCCATGACATGAATCACACCCTTAGACACCCAAACAGTGGTGGCTTGATCCACGAGACGTAAGTGAGTTCTCGTCAAACAATTCGGTCCTAAGTTTGGACCGATCAAGCCAACCTCACGGCTTCATTCAGCTCAAACATTTGCAAAGTATTTAAAGGAATAAAACCCAAGTAGGAGAAACCCTACCTCGGAGTTTGTGAAAACTCATCGGAATACCGCAGCGAGGCCCTCTCGCGTAGAGCGGTTCTTCTTCTTGTCAGAAGGCCTTGACGGTCGGATCAGCCTTGAAACTTAGAGAGAAGGGGAGAGACACTCTCTCTCACAGAAATGAGATCCAAAGCTTACTGTAAGACCCTTTTTTTTTCCGTTTTCTCATTTCTTTTGTTTGGAAGAGACGACACTATGCAACTTTTTGTCTTTTTGTGACTTAAACTTTTCCAAAAATGACGTTTATGTCCCTCTTTTCCCAGTTTTGACATTCGGCACTATCTCGGCCGTCCATTTTCATCATTTCTTTACTCATACCACTCGCCCACAGCATATGATGCGATCTTTATATGTGACTTTCGTCGCAGCGAAAATTATCTGGCCTTGAACACGATGCCTCTCGAAAAAGCTGCATCAAGGCTATTTGTTTGAATTGACGAAATTTTACGTGCTAGCTAGATTTCACGAGGCGATTAACGGTGAAATAGTTTAGTCATCAAGATCTAGAGAATAAATTTAGGAATTTTAACCGAAGTACTATTTTGTAGCAAAGTACGATTTTGCCCTTTTTCCAGAAATTGGAGTTTCTCGGGTCTTACATTCTCCCTCCTTAAAAGGAATTTCGTTCTGAAATTCAGGACAATCACATTCACTCACATGCATCTTTGCTGACATGTATACCGTGCATGTAAAACAGGTCATTTTAAATTTTAAATGACTAAACCATGTACCTTCATCCCTAAACAAGAAGGGATAGGTGGCCCGTGTCGTGTCCTCGCGCTCTCACGTGGACTCCTCCACTCCATAGTGCCTCCATAGTACCCTCACTAGCCTCATGGTCTTCAGCATTCATGAAACCTGATCCGCCCGGTATCAACAATGCCTGCTTGGTGCTCCTGGGAGGTCCGGTCGTGTCAACCTCAATCTGTCCCCCGATCCACCACATGTTTGGATCACGGGTATGCTTTTGAACATGGAGCGTGAAACACCTCGTGGACACCTGACATCTTTGGCGATAATGCTAGCAGTGCCCTGCTTGATGCCTACCCTCTCGAGTATCTCGAAGGTCTAATAAACCTCGATAACTTCCGTAGCTACTTGAACGACGGCTCCATATGATACCTTGGCAGTGATCCCGACCACCGAACTCTAAGGGTCGGCGTCGCACATCACGCATAGCTCTTAAACCATTTCCCGAGGAGCCATGAGAAACTTGTCGTATCAAGCTCACCTTCTCGGAGGTGTCTCTAATCAATCGGGACTAGTGATGGAGCTCTCCCACTTGGTCAATATAATGGTGACTGCATGGCTCATCACAGTGCTATACGGTGCCATCTGTATACTTGCCTGATAACTGTTGTTGTAGGCAAATTCCAATAAGGGTAAATGCTCCTCCCAGCTACCCTTATGATCCAGGACGCATGCTCGTAGCATGTCTTCTAATACCTATATAGTCTCCGGGTACGACCATGCGTACCACGAGGGTGGAACATTGTACTCATAGTCAGTCGTGTGCCCATAGCCTTTTGGAAACTCTTCCAAAAGTGCGCGTAAACCTCGGGTCCCTATCCAGGCACTATGGATACTGGTACTCCGGCGCAGCCGGACTATCTCTCGAATGTGCGACACAACGAATCTCTCGAGGTGAAGGTCGTCCATGCGGTAGAAAATGTCTTGGAAGCTTAGGTAGGCGGAGTCCACTATCACCCATACAGCGTCGTTAGCCTGGCTGGCGTCAGTGGCAAGTGGGTCACAAATTCCATCGTGACGTGCTCCCTTCCGCTCGGCCACTCGATGGCTGAAGTAGCCTGTATCTGGGTGCTCGGCCCTTAACCCTGGCCGACACGTGAGACATCGTCGAACAAAGTCCCCTACGTGTCTCTTCATCCCACTCGAAATAGTGCGCGACAAAGGTCTGGTACATCTTCGTACCATGGATGCCGCGGCAAATCGAGATCAATGAAACTCCACACGAGAATCTCCCTCTCTCAAATGGAGTCATTTGGGAAACCACTATCCATGCATATATCGAAGACTACCATCTGCGTGAGCGGTCGACCCTGTCGTCACCGTACACATTGTACTCGGTCACGATGGACACTATCTCTGCGATCACTGCCACTGGGCTCGTCTCTATCAAACGAGCGGTGTAGCCAATAAACTCCCAGGTACCGCAAAGATGCGCTCGTTATGCGCTGGTGGCTGTCCCACGATCTAGGCATGCCCATCCCCAGAAGCTATCTTGTGCGCTCACCATTGACTTAGGCGAGAGTGCCAAGCCACCACATTTGTCTTACCGGATGGTAATGCAAAAGTGAGTCATAATCCTCTAGGAACTCAATCCATGCAACGTTGCCTCGTATTGAGGTCATTGTGTGAATATACTTCGGACTTTTATAGTGCAGGTACACCTCGAACTCCTTGTCGTATAGAGTAGTGGGTGCCAAATCTTCAAGTGAAGACTACAGCGCTAATTCCATGTCGTGAGTGGGGTAGTGCATAAGATTCTTCGACGCAAAGGAGCCATAAGCTCTTTGCCCTCGATTTGCATCAAAACACATCCCAATCCAGGCCTCGAGAGGCATCTGATACAGCAGTATTGCCCACATCCACGTAGGGACTATTAAGATGGGAGGCGCGTAAAGTCCTCCTTTTCAACTCTGGAATGCCTCCTGCATCGATCATCCCAATCAAACTTAACCTCTTTTAAGTCATCCTAGTCTGGAATTGCTCTTATCTGGAGAAATCCTCGATAGATCTCTGTAATACCCGGCCAATCGAAACTATTATCTGGCCCGACTTGGCCTCCCAACTCATCTTTGCCTCGACCTTTTAGATTCGTGACACTCTTGATGCTGACACCACATGTCCCAAAAATCTCACCTTAGTAAGCCAGAACTCACACTTACTGAACTTGGCGTACAGCTGATGGTCTCACCAGCAAGCGTAAAAGCGATCCCCTCCATTTGATCATCCGAAGACTACGACAAGCCCGATCTAAATAGGGTTGGAATATCCTATGCATGAGATCCATAAATCTTGCTTCCCAAGCGCGTGCGTCAATCGAAGGAAATCCGCAGTAAACTCAAAGTGCTTATATGGCGTCCTAAGCGTTGTCTTAGGGATATCACGTATCACACAACCCTCAGGCGATGGTAGCTTGAGTCGAAGTGCATCTTGGAGTAGACTCGCGCTCCTCTCAGCCCGATCAAACAAATGCGTTAATCCTCGTGTGGAGTGCCAGATTCTTGATCGTAGCCTTGTTCGAAGCGTACGTAGTCAATGCACGGTCGAAGGGTCTTGTCATCGCTAGCCGCCAAACAGAGGCTGGAGCGCCGTGGTGAAGTGCTCGGTCTAATGAACCCTTTGTCCAATAGCTCTGTGGCCCCGGACTACGAGTTCTGTGACTCAGCGGTGCCATCCTAATAACAGATCATGAGATGGTGAAGTACTGGGGGTGTGACTTCGATCAGAAGTCTATTACCTACATGGAAATTAGTCGGTCAGCTCAAATACGGAAAAACATCCACATCTTCATCTGCTACAGGTAGATCTAAATTAGGTCTCTCGCCAAATTATCGAGTGGGCTCGCTAGCCAACTTGTCAAGCGTCACGACACGGACTCGTGCTCTTTGTGCGGGAGGCGAGAATGTCATCTTGTCTCCATATTTTGAAATACCACCACGGTACTGCATCTTGCGTGTGGCGCGTGGCTCCTCTGCGCTCCTGATCGATGCGACCATGTGGTGTCGGCCAATCCCTCTGAGATGACATCGAACTCGACATGTCCATGATCCTCGGGTCCACTTGTAAAGTAGAGTCCACCGAGGATCTCAGTCGCAACCTCGACATAGCATCCCTAAGCGCCTAATCCACTAGGGAGAACTGCTCTAAAGGCTCCTCTAAGGTCTCAACCTACAAGCCCAACTCGATCCTGGCGATGCGGCAATGAATGAATCTGACACGAGAATCAAATAACACTACAGCCCGTAGGCGAGATAGCAAGCGTACCTTTGTATAAGCGCGGGTGATCTGCTTGCTCGGCGCGATTGGCAATTAGACACGCCTGGACCCCTGATGTCCTGCTGTGGGCGCAGATCCTCTGTCTCTCACATACTGCGGCCTCTCGAGACCTTGTGAAAATGTGGGGTGCAGGTGTGGCTCCACGAGCGAGGCGCCCCTACGGCACGTACCATGTTATGGAGAATGCTGTATCCTCTCCTGTCCTGCTATTGACTGGGACTGTGATGTCCCAAAACCTTGGGATCCCTGTCTTTAGGGGCAATCCCTCCTCAATGTCTAGGGCTCTTGACAATGGCAACTCTCATATTTGTCTGCTGCTCGGCAGCTCTCATACGTCTGCACGCTCGTGACTCTCATCTATCTACGGCCGGATGGCGAGCTGCGAGATCCTTGCGAACTAGAGGGGCGTAGCCTCTTTGCTGAGCGGAGGAGGCCGTGTCCTTCCTCACATACTAACACTGTCCGTTACTTTCCAGAGCATCCTCTGTCTATGGTCGGGGCTGTCCCTGACCATGGAATCTATATCCTATAGGCGAAATCCCTACAATCTGGCTCGAATGGACAACTTGACCCGTTCGAGAATCTCTGGCTCCTTGGCGAGTTTGTGGCCACGTAATCATCAACCAATCGGGCTAACTCTGTGAACCTAGTCGCCTATAATCCATCACGCCCCACTTCTTTAGCTCACAAGACTCCTGAGCTTTATGATCTCTGCAGAGAATGCGTACACATGAGAACGACTCACGAAATTGTACGCGTGTCATCGCCTCTGGGTCTCTGGGGTTCTTGCCATTTCGCCATGCCCAGGCCTCGCCCTACGGCCGGAATGCGGCCCCCGATCCTGGCGTCAGTCGCGTTAGAGTGGAAATCTGCATGGCCTCTAACACCTTCTCAATCCATTATAAACCAGTAAGTGCATACCGTCGGATCTCCTCCCCTTGTGAATGTCGGAGGATGATGCGTTCTAAACCTCTGGAGGTTACCAGGATCTTCTTATCTACCTACTATACCAGCCTGTGCGATAGCATTCGTTGTAATACCTACAGCCTCATCAAAAGTCTGCTGATCAAACACTAATTGTGCCTGACCAGTACCCCGTGGACATCCTCTACGTCCTCGTCCTCTACTAGCCATTTACACAATTAACATGGTAGTTAAATCTCAATACAGTATCTCTAAGGCATCAATACAACCCCGAGACACTAATCATACACAAAACCAGTGTATACATATCAAGTCCCTGCATTTATGAGGCAATGCAGGACAATTTATCTACAATTTAAATCATTTTGATCCACAAAAATTTTATTTTTGAAAATTTTATTTTTCGAAAATTTTGTCAAATTTTGTTTGATTTTTTTTTTTTGCTTATTTTTCTTAATTAATTTAATTTAAAGAATTTACCGAAAACTTTTGTGACCAGAAGGCGGTATTTATGAATAGTGTTCATGAGCGAGGTCAACGTTGACTGAGAACCAATCTTGAGTTGAAAAACTGGAGTCGAAACCAAACGGGGTGCCGGCGCCCAGCGGCCAACGAGGCACTCCAGTGCGCTGATGCTGGTCGTATCGTCGCCCGGGCCGACCGTGTAGTGGCCCGAGGCCCTCGTAGGTATCGCCGGCCTCCGAGCTGTAGTGTCATGAGTGCCCTGACGCCGTGTCATGGCCTATATTGTATTTGTATTCCTGTCTGACCGCCTTAGGCCTCGATCCACGATACTGTGTATCTTGACATAACGTAGCCCTTATAGTCTGTGCACCTTTGTATTGCGATACAATGGCCTAAGCCACTAAAACCTGTTGTTCTCTCACGATACACTCAGTGTATTTTGATATAAGTCCTACCAAGCTGCAATACAGTGCAGTGTATTGCAATACATTGCTCCCTGCTGCCAGCCCCCTTCTATTGCAATATAAACCAACCTGTTGCAATACAAAACCCTTAACCAAATCTTCTAAAACCACTATCTTGCAATACAAATTGGCCTTATTGCAATACAACCCATGCTAAGCGTGCCTCCTTTGCGATCCTGATACAATCATACTCTTGCAATACAAAATTTTTTCCTGATATAGGTAGAGCGTGCCTTGGTTCTATACGAAAAATTTTTTCATCACATTTTTTTTCATTTTGTTCAAAACCTTTGGGGAAGATACCAAAAATACATTCATCCTTTTTTTTTTTTATATCTGCTACTGGAAAATACCCCAAAAATATATATTCATTCATTTTTTTTTTCTTATTTATTTCTAATTACTGGAAACACAAAAAATTACATGTATGCATATAATTTAATTTTCTTCAATTCTCATCCAATAAATTTATTAAAATTTTATTTTTCTTCATTTTCTTTTCCAGTTTTGTACACTGTACCACTCAAAATATTTTCTAAAATATTTTCTACACATCCATGTGCTAATCACCAAGCACACATAATTGATCTCATCACATAACACGGTAAGCATACCATACACACAATAATCCGACAAATCACCACAAAAACACTTCAACACTGCGTACACATGTAATTCATTTAGTTTTTATCCAGTGATTTTCTAGGTAATCTCATACCTATGCCTAGCATCGACCACCTAGTGGTGATGCTCTCACTCAACTTATGACCTAAGCCTAAATCCTCAATACATAGGTTTTATATCTGATCTCCACATCCAAACCACCCTGCGGTGATGGATGCCTTGAAATCTAGGTATTCGTATACCTAAGCTCTGATATCAAGCTGTGACACCCCATTCCCGGGGGTCCGTTGACTACTCGTCAACCCGCGGAAACACTCGTGAATATCGGGTGACCCGACAATTCTCACGAAAATCGGGCATAGTCTTCTTTGTACGGGGAGCTCTACCCAAATACAAAACCTGCATATCCTGTCCCAAACAGTGCAATATAATCCAATATAACAGTTTATGATTTACTTGATACTTGGGCCCATAAACGATACTCGATATACATACGACTATGAATCAACTATATACCCAATAGTTACAAGGATTAATATGTTTTTACTCTTATACAATACATACATTAAACTTAAAAAGTTATAATACATGTATACATCAAAAGCCACACAAGCAGACTTTCTTCTAATCCTCGGTCTACAGGACGAGTCGTCCCTACACGCTCACATGCACAATAAAATAATGTCGACATGGTGAGCTAATGCTCATTAGTGGGGCGTCAGCACCCCAGGTGGGCTACTCTGCCACCTCGTGCGGTCTGATGTTCCCAAATATAAACACATTCAAAAACCGTATGATCTACTTGAATGTCTACATGACGACTGGATCAGAGTCCTCGCGACTCTCTCACGCTCGCCTAAGCCTTGTATGAGTGTGATGCTCACTTGGTTTGTGAATGACCCTCCGATGTGTATATATCAATTGGGTAGCTGACGATTGATATATTATTTGTTTAATGGACTACCCTCGTGAATATCAATTGGGTAGCTCAGGCGATTGATATTTTCATTTTGGACTACCCTCCCAGATAATTAATATTTTAGACTACCCTTGAGACTTGTTTCTCTAGACTCATCTCATGCACTAACTCCTATAGTCCTAGGATGTTCCGATGCGTATGGAATCTGTAACCATGCAATTCAGTATAGTCTAATCACATGCAAATATGTAAACATGCACATATCCACATAATATCCAATCACTTTCGATCATGTCATGTAATTAATCCCAATTCATACACATCAAAATTGCTCACATGGACTAATAATCAAACCGCGAGCAATTAGATCTTGAATCACTTTCGACCAGAACATTTTCACACAAAAATATATTCTTGTGTCAACATTCCTATGAGCAGGTAAAAACACATAGGTTTTACCGGTTCAAACACACATCCATTCATTGGTTCGCGCTGGCCGAACGCATTTCCGCGACCATTTTTCGGCCTTATACAAACCACAATACAATCCATGGCATGAATCACGCATAGACACCCAAACGTTAGTGGCGATCCGCCGGTTGTAGAACGGAGTTCCGTAAATCAAACAATTCGGTCCCACGAGTTTTGGGGCCAGATCAAAACACCCCTCGCGGCCTGCGTTCGGCTTAAGCATTGTTTGCAAAGTATTTAAAAGAGAATAAGCAAGTAAAGGGAGAAACCCACCTCTCGGAGTTTGAAACTCCTTAAATACGGAACCTTGTGACCCTCTCTGCGTAGAGTAGTTCTTAGCTATTGTCCGGCAAGCCGACGGTCGGATCGCGCAGAAACTTAGAGAGAAGGAAGACACTCTCTCTCTAAAAATGAGATCCAAAGCTTACTGTAAGACCCTTTTTTTTTTCCATGTTTTCTCATTTCTTTTGTTTGGAAGAGACGACACTATGCAACTTTTTGTCTTTTTGTGATTTAAACTTTTCCAAAAATGACGTTTATGTCCTCTTCCCAGGGTTTTGACATTGGCACTATCTGAAGCCCATCCATTTTCATCATTTCTTTACTCATACCACTCATGGCACATGATCGTGTTATATGTGACTTTGTCTCCAACGAAAATCATTATAAACTACCCGACATGATGCCTCGAAAAATGTCTTGGAACTCTGTTTGGTGTGAATTTTACGTGCTAGCTAGATTTCGCGAGACAATTCTAACGGTGAAATCCGTTTCATCATCCGAGATCTAGAGAATAAATTTAGGATTTTTAACCGAAATTACTATTTTGTAACCGAAATTACGATTTTGCCCTTTTTCCAAAAATTGGAATTTCTTGGGTCTTACAGATAGGTTGTAGTTTGGTTAGAGCTCCTCGTACAAAGGAGACTCTCTCCGATTTTCATGAGTGGTGTCGGATTACCCGACATCCACGAATATTCCGCAAGTTGATAGTTTATCAACGGACACCCCGGTTTTGGGGTGTCATAGAGGAGTGGTCAGGTTCGGCAAGCGCGGGAAGCTATCGCCGAGGTTCATTGGGCCCTTCGAGATACTCGAGAGGGTAGGCACTGCAGCATACCGGTTGGCTTTACCGCCTAGCATGTCAGGTGTCCATGAGGTATTTCACGTCTCCATGCTCCGGAGGTATACTCCAGATCCAGCCCATGTAGTGGATTGGGGAGAGATTGAGGTTGACACGGACGGGACGCCGAGGAGAGGGGACCGATTATTGCATTTTGGATAATTACGGATCAGGTTTTGCGGCGCGCCAAGGCGGGTGAGGCTAGTGAGGGTGCTATGGCGGCACCGCCGGAGTGGAGGGTCGGCGTGGGAGGCGCGAGACACGATGCGAGCCTACTGCCCTTCTTGTTGGGGATGAAGGTACGTGGTTTAGTTGTTAATACTTATATGACTAGTTTACATGCATGGTATAGTGCCGTTATATGCATGTGAGTTGTTGTGATTGTCCAAAATTTCAAGACGAAATTCCTTTTAAGGAGGGAAGAATGTAAGACCCGAGAAAATTCCAATTTTTTGAAAAATGGTAAAACGGTAATTTCAGTAAAATCCGAAATCGTTTTAGATCTCGGATGATGAAACGGACTTCACCGTTGGAATCGTCTCGCGAAATCTAGCTACCACGTCGAATTTTGTTGAATCCGGGCGGTCGAATTTCCGCGTTTTTCGAGACGCAGAGTGTCGATCGCAGTAAAACGGGTTTGTGAGACATGTGATGTGACAAAAGTCATCCACTACATGTACTCATGTGACACATGTTGCATGATTAGAGAGATGATGGAAATGAATGGCCTAGATTGAGCCAAGTGTCAAAAATAAAAAAAAAGGGACATGATGAGACTTATTAAAATTGTTAAATGAAAAAGACAAAAATGCAATAGTGTCATCTTCTTCCTTTTGAAACACAGAAAACGTGCAAGGGAGAACAAAAACGGCAGTAGCTTTGGTTTTTCATTTCTAGAGAGAGAGAGAGCTCTTTCTCTCTAGATTCCAGGCTCTACATTCGGGCCGGGTTCCGGACGGAGCGAACGAGAAATCGTTATGCGCGGCGAGGGCTACGCGTGGACACTTGGGTTAGTGGAGTTGAAATGACTCGAGGTGGGGATCTTTCACTTAGTTTATTCTTTTGGTAGAAGTCGTGGCACATAGTTGAAAGGGATAATTACGAGCTTGATTTGAGTGTTAAAGTCGATCTCAAACAGAGACCAAGTGGAGAAAATCCCAAATTTGATGAAGCTGCAGTGACGATGGCAGGGTTTCTTTGTTCACTTGAATAGTGACGTGATTTCTTGGGTGTTGAAAAATATATTTTGTAAGTGATTCAAAATGAATTGCTTGTGTTTTGCTGAGTAGCCCATGTGAGAGCTAATTTTGGTGTTATTGATGTGAAAATTGAATAACATGATTGTTGTGAGTAAATTATGTTAATATGTGCATGTGAATTGTATTAGCATAAGTGTTTGGGGTACATCTTGCATTCCGCCTTCTGCCCAGGGCGGCTAGAATATTAAGAGTGTGGAAGTGCATGACCTTAGTAAGACAAAATGAAAATGTTTGTGAAAGGAATTTTTGTGGAAGATTTTTCGGAGAATTGTGTTGGGAGATTGCCCAACAATTCCACGTCGGAGGAGCCCGTGGGTGTTTCGGAGGTTATCAAACGGCGCCTCGGTTGTCGATATTTTCTTTGAAACTTCGGTAGTGTGTTTTCAAGAACAACTAGCTTTTATTTTTAGCCCACGTGATTTCACTCGCGTCGGCAGGCATATGTGAGGGAGTCGGTGAAGACTCGGGACATAGGTTTAGGCATGTAGACATTCGGAAGTAGGTTCATGAAATTATGAATGTGATTGTTTTCCATAACATGTGCACTTAGGTGGGAGTAACCGAGGGTAGGAAATTATCACTGCGGGCTTTTAGCTCACCCTATCGAGGGGATCACCATTTCGGAGATGCGAGGGGAGTTGTGCACGAGGGACGGCGCTCACTAGAGGCTGCACATTTAGAAGCCGAGTTGTGGCTTTGGCATTTGATTTTATTATAACATGTATTAAATTGTAAATTTTAATATATGTTGAATTCGTAATGTAAAAACTTTTGAACTATTGTATATAGTTGATTTATTTTGTGAGTATTGATGCAGGGGCCCAAGTGGCCATTATATTACTCGCATGTAGACCCTGTGTGGTCATTATTGATTATTAGGACAGGTTTTGTACCTTGGGTAAAAGCTCACTTGTCTAGGAAGCTGCCGATTTTTTATGAGTGGTGTCGGGTTCTGGGCATCCACAATATTCAGCGGAGTTGACGGGTTGTCAACGGGACCGCCGGTTTTGGGGCGTCACAAATCTCATAAGATAAATTCTAAATATAATTCTAAAATTAATATTAATGGTAACAAATTGACACTGTTAGGTAATAAAATTTTAAAAATTAAATATGAAATAAAATATTTTATACAAATTGTAAGAAATTGAAGATTTATTTAAAAGGTAAATCAACACTTGTGATAAAAATTATATTTAATTTTTAAAATAAATAAATAAATATAAATGAAGATAAATATATCTTAATCACATACTTAAAATAATCTTGAAAAATTCTTATTTTATAAATATGTCACACCCCCACGCTAATTATCGCGGTGTCTTGAGCCACTCCACATAGAAATCATAATCGTTACCTCTAACAACTAGAAAATCTGTGAGCGAGAAGTCGTATTGCTTGCTTCAATCTGTGCTAAATTTTTCTTTTCTAAACTTATGATTTTATAAAATTTTGGCATCTTAACAGCTTGTTTGCATATAGGACATGCCCCAAATCCTGTATACACAATTTACACTATTTCAAATATGGCAACCAACAACATTCTTTCAAGTGATTATCAACACTATTTACACAATTTACACACATTTTCACAAAACCACCTTATGTACATACATATATTCCTTTATACAAATTCAAAGTATTTTCTTACAAGTGATTATTAATAATACAACACTGATACTAAAGTCAGGAGAATCCTATTTTGCTCCAGCGTATGGCGTACCTGTACGTGGAAAATAGTTTTTTAAAACAGGAATATAATAAGCTAAATGAGCTCGGTAGTGTAACATAAAAGGATTTATTTTTTAAGAAAATATCTCAAGCGGTAAAACTCTCTTTACAAGATATTTTCAATCTTGCTTGCTTTGCTTAAAAGTTTCTAAGCTTTTCATACTTGCTAGCACTTTGCTTTGCTTTTCTTTAAAAAGTTTCCAAACTTTTATACTTGCTTCTTTGGTTACAAAACTTTTAAAAAATCTCTTGCTTGCTTTCTTTACGTTGCTTTAAAAGTTTCCAAAACTTTCATAAACATCTACTTTAAAAGTTTATAAAACTTTTCTGGGATGTAAGGCGCGAGGGAGGTGATTTACGGAAAGGGTAAAATCGTAATTTCGATTTGAAATTGTAATTTCGGTTAAAGTCGGAATTAATTCTCTAGATCTCGGATGATAGAAGCGGATTGCAACGTTGAATCAGTCTCCGCGAAATCTAGTTAGCAACGTAAAATTTCGTAATGTCGAAGGCGGTCGGGTTGACACGTTTCTGAGGCATCGCATTTTAGTCTTAGATAAAAGCGATTTACTAGGTAATGCGACGAAAGTCGCATATAACAATACTCATGTGCCATAAGTGGTGTGAGTAATGGTGAAAATGGACAGCGAATAGTCTTAGAATATCAAATCTGGGGAAATGAAGGGGGCATAATGGTCATTTGAAATTGTTTAAGTCAGCCCAAAAAGACAAAACATGTATAGTGACTTGTCTTCTGGAAATCTGAAAGGCAAAAAAAAACGTGAAATGGAAGCGGGGGGGAACCAGTAGCGAACAAAATGGGTTTTGATTTTTTTAGAGAGAAGGGCGCCGCCCCCGCAGAAGTGTATCAGAGATCGGCCGTCGGCGATCTTGGTAGGAAGGAAAGATGTTCTGACGAGACGAGCTGCGCGTGGACATAAAGTTAGATTTTGACAAACTCCAAGAGGTAGGGGTTTCCCTCCACTGCTGTTTTGTCCCTCTTTTAAATACTTTGCAAATGTTTGGTTGAATAATTTGTGGCTTGGTCGTTTGATCGATCCTAAACAGGATCGAATTGATATGAATTTTGAGTACCCATAGGGAGCCATTTGTGAGGCGCCACGGCTGATTGGGTTGTCAAGTGGGTGATTTGGTATTAAATCTGGATTGGTTTTGGAAAAGTAGGAATAATATAGTGAGATGCGGGTTCCTGAAGTGAGCAGGTAGTCTTGAGTGTTGGAGCGAAGTAGTAAACCCTAGGGTTTTACTGTTCCTAGGAATAGTGTCACGAAAATATGTTTTTGTGTGAAAATATGTGTTTGGTCGAGTAATTTAAATTAAATTGCTCGTGTTTGATCATTAGCCCAAGTGAGCTAATTTTGATGTATGAGTTGTAAATTTTCATAACATGATTGTGTGATGTGAATTATGTGAGTATATTCATGTTTATATATTTGCATGTGATTAGGTATGGAGCGCATACATGCATTCCATATCTGCTTGAACACCCCCAAGGCCTTAGGAGTGAGTGCATGAGATGAGTCTAGAGAAAATGGTCGGAGGGTAGTCTAATAATATGTGATCGGAGGGTAGTCCACATACTAAAAATGTCGTCGGAGGCGAGCGATTGATATTCATCGGGAGGGTAGTCCACACATATCAATCGTCGGAGACGGCCCAATTGATATATCTCGGAGGGTAGTCCACTAAATATAACATCGGAGACGGTCCACTATTTATATCGGAGGGTAGTCCACAAATTATAATAAATAGCTTTGTTAAAAACAATGTTTCTCATACGAGGCTTAGGCAAGTGTGAGGGAGTCGGTGAGGACTCAGGGTACGAGTTGTACAGGTAGACATTCAAGTAGGATCATGCATTTGCTTGAATGTGTGTTTATTTTGGAACATTGCCGCGACACTTAGGTGGTGAGTAGCCGCTTAGGGGCGATTCTCCCTCTGAGCATTAGCTCGCCGTCGTGGGACCCCGGCTGCAGTGCGGGGGCGTGCGGGGGACGGCTCGTCTGGGGCGGGTTAGCGGAATGTGGCTTTGGTGGTTTACATGTATTTTGAACTCTTTAAGTTTAATATATGTATGGTTTAAAAGTGAGAAAATATTGTAACTCTTGTAGCATAGGATATATAGTTGGATTCATAGTTGGTATGCATATTGAGAATTGTTTATGGGCCCAGTGGCCGTATTGGATATATATTGGACTTTATTGCCTTGTTTGAGGTACCGGGATATGCGGGTATTGTATTTGGGTAGATCTCCTTTGTACAAGGAGACTCTGCCCAGATTTTCTAAAGTGAAGTCAGGTGGCAGACATCCACTTGTATTCCGCGGGTTATTGGTGATCAACGGACCCCACACTGGTTTGCTTGGAGTCGACTTGGTATCGAGCTTAGGTTTTTAGAATACCTAGGGAGCTCGGGTTTGGGTTTCCATCACCACTAGGTGGTTTGATGTGGAGAATAGGTATGTGAAACCACCTGAGATTGAGGGGCTTGGGCTTAGGCCATAGTCGAGTAAGAAGATTACCACTAGGTGTGGTTCGATGTTGAGTTTAGGTATGAGATTACCTAGGAAGGCAAGGAACAAAAACTAGGACACTGCATGTGAGTTTGGTATATGCTTAGTGTATGGTTTTGTGTTGGTGTGCATGACATGTTTTATGTGTGTTGTGGAATGTTTGTGTGCGTAAGTGATTAGCACATAGGTGTATTGGAAATTTTGTTTAGGAGTTTTACAGTGTACAAAACTGGAAAAATAAAATAAATTGGAATAAATTTATTTGGTTTAGAGGTGAAGGAATTTAATTTTTAAGGTTTTACAGTGTAAAACTGAAGAAAATTAAATAAAATAAATTTTACTAGGGTATTTGGGTTGTTGGAAAATGAGAAGAAATTTTTAAAGCAAAAGAAAATAAATTTGATAATTTATTTGGTTAAGAAGGAGGAGAAAATAATTTTCTAGGATTTTACAAGGTGTGAGAATTGAAGAAAAGTGAAGAAAATAAAATTTTATAAATTTATTTGAGTGTTAAAAAGAAGGGAAAAAAATTATTTTAGTGATTTTTTAGTGATTTTCGATTCTTTGAAATAAATGAAAAAATAATAATAATAATCATAATGAAAAAAAATTTTGTCTTGAAACCGGAATGGGCTCTGTAAATTCTATTGTGAAAAAAAATTGTATTCTGAAATTTGGGTTTGTATTGCAAGAGAAGGATGGGCTGGAAAAATTTTGTATTGCAATACAATAGTTTGTATTACGAGATTTAGAGCTAGGCTTGGCTGAGGCGTATGTGTCTGATCCCAGTGTATTAATGTAAGCGGAAGAGGTGGTGAGGGAAGAGCATATCGCAATCTGATCGGATGTATTACCGTGTAAAAATGAAGCGATCTTGTATTACCCAATCTGATCCGCTATGCCAGCGCTTCTGATGTCACGAGCGAAGCGGTAGCTATGGCGAGCCTGCGGCGCGAGGCGGTGAGGCGAGCGCGCGGCGCTAGCGTCGCAGCCCGAGGGCGCGAGGAGGCACGAGCGCGGGCGCGGCCACCTGGCGTGGGCGAGCCCGCGAGGGGAAGCGCGGCGCGGCGCTCTTGCGGTGAGCCCGGTTGGAGTGCTCGTGCACCCCGAAGCAGTTTTCAACACAGTTTTTTAAAACTCGTTATTTCTTTCAGTCACTAAAATGTGAAAACTATTAATTCCAAATTTGTAAAAAAAGTAAATTAATTGAAATAAAAAATAAAATCAAATAAAAAATTGCTGATAAAATTTTAAAAATAAAATTTTCAAAAATAAAATTTTGTTGAAAACAATGACCACTGAAATGCAAAAATGGATTGCCTTGTATTTTATAGAATACGAGGACAGTATTATGCAAAAAATACTGAGCGTTTGCATGTGTGTGACCCAGTGTCTGAGACCTGATCGCCTTAGCGTGTGGGCGGCTCACCATGTTAGCGTATAGATGGCTGTAGGCGGTTTCGCCGGGGCGTGAGGCGTCACGAGGATGCTGGTGGGGGCACAGTGTGTTTGTCGGCCCGATGAGAGTGTCAGGTAATACGGCCGGGCTATGCGCTGCGAGCGGTATGCTGGTAGGCACAGGAAGATCTGGCGGCTCGAGAGGTTTAGGCACATCATCCTCCAGCTCACGGGGGGAGAGAGAGGTGATGAGTGGCCGGCTCAGTTAATACAAATCGAGAAGGTGTTAGAGGCTTGAATTACCTGGCGTGAGCTAGGAGATTAGACTTAGCTGCGTTCTAGCTATGGGCGTGAGGCCCGAGAAGTATGGTAGAAATGGGCAGGACCTCCTAAGGGCCTTGGAGGGAACCTTGGCCAATGGAAGGTTCTCCCTTGGGGATTAGGGAGGGAAGTAGGGATGATATGTAGTCGAGAGATTGCGAGTTGGAGATCTCGGGGACTACCCTTTCCACGGTGGACTGAGGGATTATGAACATGTCGAGAGTTGATGTCATCCGCTTGGGATGGATTGGTGGCGGCTACGAGTTGATGCTCCGTTGCCTTGGAGAGTTACCGCCCACCGCAGCGGGGCTGATTTTCGTGTAGTATTTCGGGGGAATGACATGATAATTTTGCCCAGACGGTATGAGTCCCGGGGTGTCGGGGACGTTGGCGAAGGTTGGCTGCGGGCGCACCTGAGTGAGGAGACCCGGAGACTTAAGATCTACCTCGAGTAGTGTCGAGTTTGTGGATGTTTTCGGATGAGCTACCTGGACTACCTCCGCAGAGGTAAAGCCGGGCTTTGATGTCGGGGATTTTTCTGGTACTTCACCCATCTCTATGACTCGCATAGGATGACACCGGTTGAGTTGCAGGAACTTCGAGTCGATTACGAGGCTATTGGACAAAGGGGTTCATTAGGTAGGAGCACTTCAGGTGGGGCGCTCGGTTCCTGTTGCGAAGAAGAAGGGCCAGGCCAAAACCGGTACGTGCATTGACTACGACCGATTGAACAGGTTATGATCGAGAATGCGGTACCCGTCTGGGGATTGGCGATTTGTTTGACCACGATTGAGAGGAGCAGTACATTCCCGAGAGAGACCTCCGCATTGGTTACCATCAGCTGAGGGTTAGGGATACGGATATCCTAAGGCGGCGTTGGGAGCCATTATGGGCACTTTGAGGTTTCTTGTGATGCCCATTGGATTGATGATCGCTAGCGACATTCATGAGATCTGCATGCATAGGATATTCCGACCATATCTAGATCCCGAGTTTATGTCGTATTCTTAGGTGGACTGACATTTTGATACACCGTCGAGTGGGAGCATGAGTATCACTTAAAGGTTATTGTTCTGATTCGCGAGGGACCATCGTTTGTGCACTAAGATCGATGGAGTGCGAGTTTAGCTTGCGAGGAGATCTTTGGGACACGTGGTATCGGCACAGTGTCGGTCGACCCTAGAGAAGGTTGAGGCGATGATGAGTTCGGGAGAGGCCCAGAATGTCAATCTTCGAGATCTGAAGTTTCTTGGGATTAGTGTTGGATATTCTGAGGAGATTCGAATGGGGTGAAGTTGTCCATTCGGGCGGGGATCGTGGGATTTTAGCCTCGGGACATAGACTCCATGGTTGGGGCGGCCACGACCATAGAGAGAGAGGTCGAGGATGCTCGGGCTTTCGGGATGCGGGTGTGTTTGAGTAGAGGGAGGATCAGCCTTCCTCTGTGAGTTCGAGAGGAAAGGCAAAAGACTTCTGCCTCACGTAGTTTTTGAGGACACAGGCTGGATTGGGCATGTGGGGCAAGGGATTGCCCCAGAGACGGGGATCCCGAGATTTTGGATGACTATGATCCAGGTTGTGCGTATGAAACAGGGAGAATACTCAATTCATTCCTCCCGCTAGTGAGGGTTAGAGGAACTAGTTTCGATTTCGGGGTGTTGTACGAGCCTCCCGACAACACGAGATAGACGAGGAGGCGAGTGTGGAGTCGAGAAGTTAGGGACAGTTAGGGTTCTGCTTGACCAGCGTATTAGACCTTAGGGTGAAATGAACATATTGGTTGTTGATGTCAGGCTTAACATGGATGAGTTGACAACCATGGGTTTATGGAGTAGTGAGACCTTAAGCCCGGTTGTGTATGCAGACACGAAGAAGACATTAGTTGGAAGCAGAGGATTTAAGGCCCTTTAGAGAAGCAGACACTTAGATGTTCTTCCTAGGATGTAGGGTGAGAGTTGACACGATAGGTCGGGAATTATGAGTGAGAGATCTCAGAGATTCTACTCATGAGGGCAGGGATTGGTTGTCACGGTCGCCTGGCATCGTTGTGTTCCATGTGCCGCGATGGCATTTACGACTGAGACTGACACCTCCTAAATTAAAATCATTTTTCGATATTGGTTTGGCTAATATCTGCAAGTGTACAGATTAAAATAGTAATAAATTGGATTTAAGTCGAATGTCGATCCACCGGGAGATCTCAAGAATTCTAGATAAACTACTTTGTTCACTCAAACTCAAGTACTATTTGAATTTATAAATGACATTGTGTTTAAACTAAGAAAACATAAAAATTATACAAGTATATAATAAAAAAGTGAGCAGATGAATAAATCTAAATCTAAAGAATAATGAACCTTGATCTAGTTAAGAAAAATAAATGGACCTTTGAATAATTGCGTTTAGAGTACATTGGGATCGATGCTATTGTGAAGTATCGATTCTGTTGCCGACAACGTTAATTTTGCTTGTATGTTTGGGGTTTTAAAATACATCCAAGGCGTTTAGTAAAGTAAAGCTGGATCTCTCCACTCACATTTCATTATCTAATAATTTTTGCACGATTCTGCAAGATACGAGGAATGAGATAACTACTTTTTAACAGGGGACTTCCTATGACATTTTCTTTTGCAATACTTCATACCCGTTTATGGTTGTAGACCTTAGCTCCCAAGTTATCGGTCCAACGAAAGGATATGCAACTTCAGTTCTCTTCCTCAGAAACGGATCAACCTCTCCTTGATTAGATCTCGGCCCCAACGGGATTGACTTCACTATTCGAATTGAGAATTGAACTCTCTCGTTTTATTTTAAATTGATAACTCATTCAGCTCATTCTTGAGTTTCAAAAGTGAGAAGAGGATTTATCAAAGTAAGCTTTAAAAACTCATTAGATCTCTAATGGCAGATTAATATACCTTCAAGAAGTGTTCATAACTCCCAGGATTGTCATCTCTGTGTCACTTAGAGGACCTCCTTGAAATCGGAGCAATGGGGCAATTCTTATCTGAAGATTATAAGAAGGCGATATTCGGATCAACAGTAAACATGGCAGAGGAAGTAAATTCACCCAAAGTACAAAAATTCGCAATTTCTTTGAAACCTTCTGAGGAAAGATAATTTGGGGCAATAGCATTTACTTAATGGAAGGTGGGTTCCTCAATTCTTGAATTACACACTACGACATTCCTCTGATCATAAGAATAAGCTTTGCATTATGAGCGGAGGAGCCGAATTCGAATTTATGCGAACTTCAAACATTCAGGGTAGTAATTTGAAAAGAATTGAATTGCATTCGACACGCTCAAAGCGATAACATCAATTCAAGAAAATTCAAGCGGCTAAAAGATGATCTAAATCTAATCTCTAACTATCAACAAAGAAAGAAAGAAAGAAAATAAAAAAATGGGGCAACCGGCTACCGGACCTCTCTACGTGCATTATGCGCCGCGAAGCTATCTTTTCATATGGGGTAGCTGCGTATTTATAGGGTTTCTCAGTTGGGCCCTAATCCGAGCGATGTTGTGGATTTCAGTGGGTAGTGTGAAGTTCTTTGTTCGGTCGCGACTTTAGAATTTCTTGTCGTGACATCATCCATCTGCCGCGACTTGATCTCACGTCGCGGCGTCATAAGCCTCTGCGGCATCATTTGTTCGTTCTTGATGTCCACGACAGCCGATCCCTTGTCAGCGACATCAACTCAATGAATGCTTTATGACCTTGAATTGGTATTTCACGATGTCGCGACATCGGAGTCTCGCGCTCAGCGACATCATTTTCATGGCGAGCTTTGTGATGTCCTCTTGATGTCCGCGACGCCGGCCGCGAGTCTTTACCCAACTTTCAATTGATGGTTCTGATGTCCGCGACATCACATTATGGCTCTGCGGGTTTCAAGCGGTCGCTTCGGTCATCGCGACGTCGGCCTCAGAATCTGCAGCTTTCAATTGATGGTTCACGATGTCCACGCGACATCACATTATGGCTCGCGAGGTTTCAAGCCCCGGTCGCTCATGGTGTCGACATCATCAGTCTCTTCATGCGATAGTTCGTATCACCATAGTTCAAGAGCGCTACATTAGCCGGCGACATCAATCTCTTGTCGCGGCGTTGTTTGAAGATTTATGCTTTGCCTTCAATTGGTATTTCACGATGTCACGACGCCGATCCTTTGTCCGACATCGCGTTATGGCTCTGCCGGGTTTCGCTGATGGTTCCTGATGTCACGACATCAATCTCTTGTCGCGACATCGGCAAGGGACCTGACTTCCGCGGTGCTCTTGGTGTCGCGACGCCGATCTCTTAATCGCGACATCGACCATCACTGACTGTCATAGCCGATCGCTTCTCTTGTCGCGATCTCTATTAAATTTCTTCCAGGTTTCTTGATGTCGCGACAGCTTGATCTAGGCAGTGGATGTCGCGACCTCTTCTCTTCATTACTGTTGTCACGGCGCCTGTTTTAGTAATGCGATGTCACGGCGAAGCATCCGAGGTGTCGACCGCATGATCTTATAACCCTTCATTTCTGGTTGCTTCACGAGATTTCTTTAACCTCGGCTTTGCCTCGTTCTTCTGAAGTCAGCTTCGTTTCATTTGGAGTTTAGCTGGCACCAGCACGGATGCGCACTTTAATTCTTTGCTAACACTTCCACGACATCGAGGTTCCTTCATCTTTGTGAGCCCTTCCTGCCACCAACTTGCTTCAGCCTTTTATCTCGATACTTGCTAAAATCACGCTTTTGCTTAACTTGCGCAAAATTGCTTAACTTCTTGAATTCCACGCTGTTGCGAGTTTGGTCGGTTATTCCATAGTGCTATAAATCTGATCTTGTCTAGATGAAAATCAAGCGAGAAGAAATGAACTAAAGGCCTACCCAAGATGACTTTTAAGCTCATCAAACTCCCCCGAACTTAAAATTTTGCTTGTCCTCGAAGCAAGAAAAAGAAAAATTGTTTGTCTCGAAACAAAATAGAAAATTTTTGAGACATTTTTCGATTTGTTAACGGAGTGGCCAGTCAATTTAGTGAAATATAAGGTATGCATTATTTTACGCATCCTAACTTCAAGTCCAGTTCGAGGATTGGTTTCTCTTTCTTTATAGTATAAACCAAATTGTTGAAATTGTTTACAAACAATATAATCATTGGATCTGTTGAATAATAGATTATTTTCCTTTCTCCGCATTTCATCTTAGTCATTTAACTCCTAAGTCCTTCTTCCAGTTTGATTGCTTTTATATTTCCAAATTCCATAGGTTTGTTTTCATATTGATCTCAGCTAGTAGCCAGGTGATTTCAGCCTTCCAAGATCCAATCAAGGTCTTTTGGGCACTCATTATTGAGCTTTGTGGGTAATGGGTAGGATGGAAGGAATTTTAGGATTAAGATTACAAGTGCTTTTCCTCCTCTTACGCCTTTTCTTTCTTGTAGTGTCTCCTAAATAAAACTCCTAAACTTCATGTTTGGGACACCTCTTTGATTTCTTCAATTCAGAATTGTACGCCCCTTATTCATCACTTGAAATTCCACTGGGGAAAATTCCTTTGTTTGTCACCATTCAGGGATAGTGCAATGTTTTAACTTTTTAGGCTTTCTAACACTCTTAGCGAACTTTGGGTTAGTAGCTCCCATACCAGATGGCATTAGGGTACTAGATGTTGAAAACACCCCCTAAGAACTTGGTGTTGAGAGAGTTAGGCCACAAGATAAAACTTATCCTATAAGCGTTCTTTTCTGTTGCATTTTACGCTGCTGCCTTTTTCTTTTCATTCCACTTTTTGAGTTCCTCAAAAACATATACTCCCCAGACTTCATTTCTTTCTTTACTCATGAATTTCTGGGTAATCATAGGTTCTTCTTGAAGGATTGATTCTTAGAAATGGTTGGGGTTTCCATTGGTTATTTTGAAAAAATAAGCTTGTTGAGTTCATTTACGGAACTAAGGTATATGCATGAAGCATATGAGTAAAGGGATAATAAAAAATGGCTTTCCGAACTATCGAATGGCACAACGTGTCTCTTTTTAAATTTGTATCACCTAGGATTTCGCCTCAACCAATAATCTAACAAATTCTAGAATTTGGTTTGAGCAGTTAATGACTAACCATAGAAGTACCTTGACTCATTTTTTGTTGGTGAGTATTTCGATTAATTGATATTCAACGGGTTCCTTGACTTATTTGTTCATACCACAAACTCAAAAATATGTTTTCCTTCTATTGTATTACTTTCCTCAATTTAGACTTATGGAGTTAGACTTAAGTAACACTTTTGCACCTTGTGTTTCAATCAAGCTGTATTCATTTGGCCCTTATTCTACATTCGGCTCATTCCTAATCTCTTGCTTCATTGATTCGACTCATTACTCTGGCGAGTTTTGATGCAGGGCAATTTCTACTTTAATTTCTAATCATGCAGCAAAAACAACACAATATTGAACCAACAAAATTCAAAACCAGCACGCACACAACGATTCCAATTCAAGTTTCTCATTTATTCTGATTTCAGTACAGCGAGTTGGATACGATTCAAATGGGAAATGAAGAGCGAGGAGGTTAGCGGGGAAGGGTCTATTTTTTTTCTTTCTTTAAATAGCCCCGAGGGGGCAAAGATATTTGGGATCTAGGTCTAGTGTACCTAAATGAGCTGGGAATTCAGGAAATTTCATTTCTCTTCTTTCCTTTCTCTTCTTGGTTTCCCTCTCAATTTGTTCTTCAATGAAAATCTCATTAGAGATCAACAACCACCGTTGACTCATCGCGCATCTTCCCAATAAGTATGTTGTAATTCTCTGTTTTGGTCCGACCACAAATTGGGTTATTGTTTGGATCTAAATCAAAGTTTAAATAACTCATTGTTTTCTTAGACTGCTGTCTTGAACAATATCATGGGTTTGTTTCCGTCATACATAGAACTTTTCAGAACAGAACATTTTCATTGAATTGCTCACCAGTTTGACATGTTGCTTTCTTATATCTATCATTCTTTTTGTATGTGATAAATAGTTGAAGTCAAAGACTGGCTAGTTGTACTCATTTTCATGACTTAGTTGATTATCTTAATTCCATGGATCCATTTTCTTTCAATTTCTTTGTAGCTCTTCCCTTTGCTTCAGAGTACTTTCTCACTCCATTTACCTCTCTTAGGTGACTCTTCCTCCCAGACATTTGCATTATTATAATATTTCACTTGGCTCACCTCCTCATTAGCCTTCTTTTCTTTTCCATTTGGCTCTTCCTCCCATTCTTGTCTAACTTTACTTTTCATTCTTTTCATATTATATTTCTCAGATTCTTCTATTTATGGAAAATCAAATCTTCTCTCTTTTTCATCTGTCATTCTCTTTTGCATGCAGTGTAGGAAGCTTCGATATCGACCCCATTCCTATGCTTATAACCACCAGGCTTTTCTCCATTTTACAAGAAATGCATTACGCTGCGAGGAAAACATTAAGGAATAAGTCTCATTCGGTGCGCCGCTTGCATTTCGCATGATGCATACAGCGAATCATTATTGGCCAAGTGGGGCTTTTAGAAAGGTGCTCATTAACCGATGAGCTTCCACACTAGAATATCCTCTATTACAGTCTTTGTTTGAGACACCATCTCTTTTCTCTACGTCCTTGCTAACTCCCCGTCGGCGAGTGGTGGAGCTTTGGGTACTTTTTCTTCGATTCCCCATACTCCTTTCTCACCCCAAATCTTCAAACATAGAATGTTGATTGCCGTTGGGGAGGTATAAATCCTCTTTTTATTCCCTTCATGATACCATGATGGAATCTCTAATGACAACTCCCACATCGATCTTGTATCCTTTTAAGATGGCACACAAAGATCAAAGCTTCTTCTGTTCTCTCACTCGTGCAATACTGCAGCCAGCTGAACCAAAACAAGCTAAGAAGTAAAAACCATACCCTCGCTTCCCGAGGCTTGCTCACCACGCTCCCGCCCTCCCCCTCCCTCGTGGTTTAACCCGCACTTTACCATTAGTGAGCTTCGGCAATCTTCCAAAAATTTTGCTCTTTCATCGCTGAATTTGGAGTCATGCTTGTGCACTGTCATGCCATGCCCTCAAGTGATGGCTCACTTCATACAGTTCCGCACTTCAACACAAATCGCCCTCCATCCTTCCTTCCTACCAAATCTTGAATGTACCTTCACACATCAACACCGATTGTGCCAAGCAGAGACTCCTCCCACCCTCGCTATCATCTCCCTGGAAGAAAGCAACAGATTTTTTGAAATCTCCTCTCTGCTGACAAACCCCAGTAGCACAGCCCACTCGGGAGTGCTCAAGCCCGATACGAAACTTCTAGCTCTTCTTCTTCCCTCTCATCTTTCCTTTCCTCGCCTTTCGAGAGAAGCTGCTCTGAGCTTCTGCAGCCGATGGCACCTCTCCCGCTATGCTCCTTCCCCGACGACCCCACTCAACCGTTCCTTTCAAGCAGTTTCTCTCCTGTTCATGTTCCCTCATACCCCTGCCTAGGTGGATTAGGGGTGGGAATTTCAATACCATTGAAACTTAAGACAAGTTTTCTAAGGTCGTGGTGCCGTGGTTTCTGTGAGGTTGAGTATCTGTGAAGAGGGTTAAGGTGAATAGCTATGTGGCCTGGATGAAATGAGAAAGCCTACCGCCAAATTCAATCCACTGCTTCGTGGTCTCAATTACGTCTGTTAAACACGGCCGCGACTCAATTTTCGCCTGATTTGAGAAGTCATTGAATTTGGCTTTTAAAGTGAGTAGTCAAGCACCTGTCGTTTTCTTTCTTTATGTCACACATACTTAGGATGCTCGACAATACAAGGGCTCACAAGAAATTGCTCGATGTCATGGTTATCCTTCCATTTTGAAATCCAATTCTCCGTCGCGACTCTCACGCTGGTGTCGCGACATTATACCTCTCTTCCTTCACTCATCACCGCCTGCCCTTTCAAAAATGTGCTCACGCCATCACTTTGTCGCGCGACAAACACCCATATGTCGCGACAAAAACCTTTCTCGCTTCGCGACTCCAGCCCTTAACTCAATGATCTCAAGAACCTTTTTTCTCTTATTGCTCCTAACCCTTTTAGACATTACTTCTGGCATCTCCAAGCAAAGATTTAACAAACAATTCAAGTACATCTACAGAATCGGGTTAGGGTTAAGGTTACTCCCCTTTTCCTCATGATGTGACTTCTCTGCAAGTTGCTGGAGATGCAGCCCCCGGATTGCCTGCTATTCATGTCTTCAACCTTGCGTGTAAGCTACTCCGCAATATCTCAAGAAAAAATCTAATTAAACTACACCGATTTCCTAAAAAAATTAATTTTATCCTTATAAAACAAATCTGACCTAATTTAAGTAACTAAAAGAAAAATAGTTCAAAAACTTAAAACCGTAAATTAACCCATGGGTTGCCTCCCATTAGTCATTTTCGCTTGAGTTCCAATTTAGGATTTGTCGTTTGTATACTTCTTCTTTTCCTGAAGAACCACTGAGTTCTTTTCATTTTCCTTCCCCTCGTTTAGATAATGGCTTTAACCTTTGTCCATTGACTTTGAATTCTTCGCCGCACGCCCCGTTGTCACCGCTCCAAATGGTGCTGACACCACTGTATGGCTCCACTCCAATCGATTTTACCCCCGGAACAATTTCGCCTAGAGTTAAACAAATATAACTTGTTCCCCCTTCCCGAGCTCTTCAAAAAATTCTCCGATCATGCCATTTCTTTGTCTTGTCTTTGTATATTCTAGCATTATCATAGTTTCATTTCTCGCTCTTCCGCCTGCATAAATGTAGCAATCTCTTCTCATAAACTCTTAAAATCGGTTTAACTGATGGCCCACATTGCCTTGTATTCTAATTCGAGAGGTGTATTGATGGTTTGCCAAAAACAACTGTATGGGGACATTCCAATGGGGGGGTTTTGTATGCGCCCCGTAAGCCCAAAGTGCATCATCAAGTTTGGAAGACTAACTTTCCCCGTCGAGCTCACAGCCTTTTCAAGTATTCTTTCGATCTCCCCTGGTTGAAATTTCTGCTTGTCCATTGGTCTGGGGATGATAAGCTAAACTCATTACATGCTTGATCCCATACCTGCTCATGAGTTTTGCAAAGATTTTGTTTGCAAAATGGGTTCCCCCATCACTAATGATAGTTCTCGGGTGTCTCCAAATCGTCTTCAAAATATTCTTTGCAAAGAAACCCACAACTCGTATTAGCATCATTCCTTGGACAAGCCACCGTCTGACCCATTTGAAACGTAATTCATCATAGCGTGCATGTATAGGTTTCAAATGATGGTGGGAAGGGTCCCATAAAATCTATTCTATACACGTAAAAATTTGTATCACCATAATACCTTTAGGGCATTTCATTTCGCTTCGATATTTCCAATCCTTCAGCATCTATCAACACAATTTAACCCACTCAGCACAATCTCTCAAGATCTAGGCCAATAAAACTCGACATTGAGTATCTTCAGGAATGCTCTTTTCTCCGTAAAAATGTCCCCCATATGGTGATGCATGGCATTCATTTAAAATGTTGCCTTGTTCACTTTTTGGCACACATCTTCTTATTATCATGTCAACATTCCTCTCTTGAATAATAGTGGGTCATCCTAAATATAATACCCGTCCTCGTCGCTCAGTTTCTCGCTGGTAGTCACTCAAGGCATTACTCCACAAGCCAGATACCACAATGTCAGATACCATGAAGTTTCGAAGGAAACCTTAAACACCGTCTCATCCGGGAAGTGCTCCTCTCGTTAACATCACTTTTTCTTCTTCATCACGCTTTCTTCACTTTGACAAGTGATCGCCCATCACATTGTCACATCCCTTTTATCCTTGATTTCCAAATCAAACTCCCCGCAATGCGAAGAGACTCCACCTTATCAATTCGGGTTGGCTTCCTTTTCAACATCAAGTATTCATCGCCGTACTGACGTGAATTACCACATGGGATCCCAAAAATGTATTGCCTAAATTTTTCACATGCAAATACTATGGCTAGCACTTCCCTTCGCTTGTTGAGTAGTTCTCTGTGCTTCAATAGTCTTACTAGCACAGTATATGGCCCCCAAATACTCTCTTTTCTTTGCCCTAACACAACCCCATGGCAAAATCACTAGCACCACACATTAGTTTCAAATCCCTCGATCCCATTCTCGTGCACGATTATAGGTGCTTGTACCAATCGATTTTGATTTCTTCTAAAAGCATCCCTTGCAGAGTCATCAAAATTGAACCTCAGATTCTTCCCAGCATCCGCATGTTGGTCCGCTATTTTGAAAAGCTCGATGAATCTCCGTAAAACCAGCATGTGCTGCCCCAAGAAGCTTCTTACTCCTTTTACTGTGGTAGGTGGTGCAATAGTTTTGATAATGGATACCTTGGATTGGTCTACTTCCAGTCCAGTAGCATAAATTTTATGCCCAAGAACAATACCCTCTCACAAATTACAAACGGCATTTTTCCGACCGCTAGCCGCTTGTCTCGCATCTTTGAAGTAATCAAGTTTCAGATTGTTTAAACATTGATCAAAGCTGATCCAGCGCCACGCTGAAGTCATCCATGAAAATTTCCATCACTTCTTCAAATCTCAAATCCGAGAATATAGACATCATACACCTGAATGTAGCCGGAGCATTACATGCCCCAAATGCATCCTTCCTCAAGGCAAAGGCCTCATAGGCATGTGAATGTGGTCTCTCTCTGATCCCCGTGCAATAGCAATCGATTGTATCCCCAGTACCCATCCGTATAAAATGCAAAGCGAGGGTGTCCCCGCTAACTCCGTCTAACATCCGATCAATGAAAGGCAAAGTGAAATGGTCTTTTGGTTGTTGCATTCAACTTCTCGTAATCAATACATACCCTCCATCCTCGTCATCGTTCTTGCCGAATCAATTCATTTTTTCATTTCGATCACGCGAAACTCCCTTTCTTGAACCACATGGACTGGCTCACAAGTACTATCTGAAATAGCATAGATAAAAACCAAAGATTCAAAGCAATTTGAGTACTCCTTCGACTACTTCATCACTCGATTCGCCGTGTTCTACAATATTTCAAGTCTTTCAGTTAGACCCATGTATGCAAATTGATGGATCGATACCCTTCAGCTCTTCAATGACCAAGCTAGCGATTCCTTATGCTTCCTAATATTTTCAAGAATCTTGTTCTTCAAAGAACACTGAAGTCCGCTGAAATGATCACTGGTTTTTTCTTTGGTAATTCTAAGTAAGCATATTTTAAATGACTTGGCAACTCTTTCAAATTTAGCCCTTCTGCACTGGTTTCTTGATGAATTTCCTCTTTTTCATTATTTTCCCCATTGTCATTTCTGTTTTGCTTCAAGCTCATCATAGTTTCTAACGAATGAAAAAACTCATTCAGACGGAAATTCGAATAGACATCTTCAAAAGATAATCGAATTCATCTCTCAAGCTTTCATTGATAAAACTGAGTATTATAATCATTGTTAACATCGTGGTTGGTAGTATAGACAAAATCAGCTACATTGCAACTTTCCCTTGTCTCATCTATATTTTGCATACTTTGATCAAGTTAAAAGGAGTTTTTCCTCCAACCTCAAGATAAGAACTCCTTTTTGCATGTCAATCAGGGCAGCTCCAGTAGCTAGGAATGGTCTTCCCAATAGCAGGGGTACTTATGAATCTTCTTCCATGTCCAGAATGATGAAGTCTACTAGGAACACAAACTTCCCAACAGTGACCAGTACATCTTCAATGACTCCTTCGTGTTTTATTTCCACGATCTGGCTCGCTCATTTGAAGAGTAATACCAAGGGGAGTAAGCCTCCAAACTTAGTTTATCGCAACGTAAAGAGACACCGATACTAGCTCCCGAGTCACGAGAGCTCTCGAATTCAATTCCTCCAACAATACAAGGAATCGCGGAAGCTCCCGGGTCTTCATCTTACCGGTAGTTCTTTCTCGACATCGCATCAAGTGGCAAGAGATTCACTATTCCTTCCTACTATTTTTCTTTCGTCAAGATGTCCTTCGAAATTTTGCATGAGTGGCATTCGAGTTACCACTTCAAGAAAGGCATAATCGATCTCCAAATTTTGGAAGGTTTTCAAGAACCTTGCAACCGCTCCTCCACCCTTGACTTCTCGCAAGCCTTTGTGGAAATGGACCTGTGCTTCATCCTGGATGTTCTTCCTCTCTACTCTTCTTTTCATTCTCCAGCCTCTTCCCTTTCTCGTCTCATACTGGGCTGTCAGCCATCTTTCTTCATATCTTCTAGCTCCTTCCCACTCCTAAGCCGCACCCATGCGCCTTTTGGGTTCTTCCTTGTGTCACTTGGGAAGGCATCTTCCTCCAAGCCATAGGTTAGGCCACCATTCTACTTCAGGTTCCAGGTTTTCAAGGATGCATTCAGGGTTGTTCAAAATTGGGAATTGCAGCAACCGCTTCCAATTCTCCAAACTTTTGTCCATGGAGGCTCACCGCTTTTATTATCCCCATGAACTCGGCAAACTGCTCTTCAAAAAGATCACCCTCCTCCGACTTTCGGTATTCATTTATGTGTTCATTTCCTCAGCCGGGCCATTGGCCGGAACTCGGCGGTCGGCTGATAACCTCAGGAAGGTTCGCTCCATGCCTTGGGCCTTGTGAAGCCCTCCACCATAAGAGAAATTCTCATGGTTCCTCGTTGGCCGGGTGATAATGTGTCAAGGTGTTAGGATTGGGTTTGAAATGGTAAGCTCGCTCACCCAGATACTTAACCTCTTCAGCATCATAGAATTGTTCTTCAGTGGCCCTCTCAGCACTTCCCTTTAATAACTCTCTTTCAATTGCTCCTATTTCATGAGCAGTGTGTGTCTTTCTTTCCTGCTTGTCCAACCTATGCATAATGGCATCCAACTTGCTTCCATGGTCAGCTAATCTGCTTCACTCTCCACATCCCTTTCCTCTCATTGCTTCCTCTTGAAAGCTCAAGGAGTTTTCATATTACATTTAGCCGTCTTCAATCACTTTGCCTCTTCAAAGACTTTTCGCTTGAATGCTCCACAAAGATGAAGCATCAATGATTCCTTTTGATATATCATTCAAGTTGGCATGATATACAATGTCCATCCGAGTCTTCGATCTATCCTACGACGATTATCCCAAGAACTGTCAATCTTTCCTAAGCTACATACAATGTGCTTTCATCTTCCCCCTTCTGGAACACAATGATTTCCCTCCTTCTTTCTATGGTGAGGGCTGGGGGAAAGAATCTACCTAAGTAGGCCTTCTACTAACTCCTCCTAAGTATCAACAGAACCATATGGTAAAGATTCATACCATAGCCGCCAGATTCTTTTAGAGAGAATGGGAATAGGTGCGCTTTATGACTTCTCGGTCTCACCCCATTCAACTTCACCGTATTAGCCATCCCGAGGAATCTTCCTGTGTGCTCGTTGATCTTTCGGGATGACCAAAGAAACCGATGCTGTCGACTCATTGTAATCGTTGCCGGCTTCACTAAAATTACACATCAACTCCAGTCGTCTCATTGTCGAGTATTCTTCCCGTATAATTGGTCTCGTGGTCTCCATTATATCAAGACTGAGGTCTCATTTTATATCACCTGATCTCGATCCCGCTTCATCCATGGTTGAGTTTTCATTTTCTTATCTTTTTCAAGCTTCTGAGTGTCCTCTCTATTTCTGTGTCAGCTGGAATCGTATTGCTCGTTTCCTATGCATTAAAAATTTTGTCCTCAAATCAAAACACACTTACATTAATAGGATTAGTTTGACAAACAAATATTTTCAATATGGTTGCCAAAGGTTAGTGGTTAAAAATAAACACCGCTGAAAAGCCATTTTTGTTCTTTTTCTTCAAAAATGTCCAAATGGCATTTCCTCTTCGTCTCGAATATTGATCACAAATTCTTCATCCCTAAGAACGCGCCCATAAAACTTTGCTGATCAGACCGCCACCTCCTGCAAATTGAAATAATTTATACGTTTTGGCCAATATACCGCAAGGTGCAATGTGCCGACAAGTAATAAATTGGATTTAAGTCCAGATATCGATCCCACAGAGATCTCAAGAATTCTAGATCAACTACCCTGATTACTCAAGCTCCATACTATTTGGACTATAAAATGACATTGTGTTTCAGCTAAGAAGCTGTAAATTATACAAGTATATAATAAAAGAATGAACAATCGAATAATCCTCGACCTAAATATCAATAGAATAAATCTAATAAATAAGAAAATAAATGGACACTCGAATAATTAACGTTAGGAGTATTACATTAAGATCAACATACGTAGTTATCAATTCCTGTTGTCAACACTGTTAATTTTTTCTTGTGTATTTCAGGTTTTAAAATCAGTCATTTAGTAGTAAAGCCGATCTTCCACACCCATGATCATTATTCACTTTTACCCGATCCTCTCGAATAATGGAATGAGATAACTACTTTTAACCAGGACTTAATCTCGGGGTATTTTTCTTGCAATACTTCATACCCATTTTAATGGATCAGAGATCCTTAGCTCCTGCTATCTGGCCAAAACAGAGATACAACTTCCGTGCTACCTTTCCTCAAAATGAACAGATCAACCTCTCCTTGATTAGATCTCAGCTAACACGGGATTGACTTCACTATTCGAATTGAGGTGAACTCTCTGTTTGTTTAAATTGATAACTCATTCAACTTATTCTTGATTTCAAGTGAGAAGAGGATTTATCAAGTAAACTTACAAAGCTCATTAGATCTCTAATAGCAGATTAATATACCTTCAAGAAGTGTTCATAACTCCCAGGATTGTCATCTCTATGTCACTCAGAGGACCTCCTTGAAATCGGAGCAATGAGACAATTCTTAATACGGGTATAAGAAGTTGATATTCAGATCAAAAACATTAAACCCATAACTGAAAGTAAATTCATAAACGGAAATTCGCAATTTGCTGGAAACAACTACAGGAAAGATAATTTCTGACAATAACATTTACTTAATGGAAGCTGGGTTCCTCAATTACTGAATTATACACTACAGCATTCCTCCGAATATAAGAATAATCGCAGAACTGGAGGAGCCGACTTTAAATTTGTCTCAACTTCAAACATTCCGTAGTACTTGAAAGAATTGAATTTCGCATTCACTCGCTTCAAAACGAGCAACATCCAATTCAAGAAAATTAAAATCGAAGCTAAAAGATAAATCTAATCTAATCTCTAACTATCAACAAAGAAAGAAAGAAAAGAAAATAAAAATTAGCGCCTTCGCCTACCCGCATCTTCGTCTGCGGTCGCCACCAAGCTATCTTTCATCCGTAGTCAAGGCATCTATGTGGTTTCGCTTGGGCTCCTAATCCCGCGCCTGCTAGGATTTCGCGGATCGCCTAAGTTATCGTTTCAGGGTCGCGAATTTCCAAATTTCTTGGTCGCGACATCATCCATGTCGCGATTTCGACCACGTCAGCGACGCCTACTTAAGCCTCGCGCTTTCATTTGTTCGTTCTGATGTACGCAACATCCAGTCCTTGTCGCGACCTCCGGCTCATGATCGCTATGACCTTGAATTGGTATTTCCTGATGTCACGACATTAGTCTCTTGTCGCGACATCATTTCATGGCTTCGAAGCTTTCAACTGATGTCCTCTTGATGTCACGACATCAGCATCAAGTCTTTGCAACTTTCAATTGATGGTTCCTGATGTCACGACATCACATTATGGCTCTGCAGGTTTCAACTGGTCGCTCATGATGTCACGACATTAGCCTCAAGTCTCTGCAACTTTCAATTGATGGTTCCTGATGTCACGACATCACATTATAGCTCTACTGGGTTTCAGCGATCGCTCATGGTGTCGACGTCAGTCTCTTCTCCGCGACCTGGTTCATGCGCTGCGGGTTTAAAGGGTTGCTTCTCGTAATGCGACATGATCTCTTATTCCGCGGCGTTGTTTGAGACCGCTGCGCCTTGATTAATTTCTGATGTCGCGACGCCGAACCTTTGTACGCGACATCCGCGTTATGGCTGCGGAGTTTCACTTGATGGTTCGATGTCGCGACATCAATCTCTTGTCGCGACATCGGCAAGGGACTTCTGGCTTCGCGATTGCTCTTGGTGCCAGCGACATCGATCTCTTTGTGCGACATCATTCGCATCCGCAACTTTGTCATAGCTTCAAGTCGCTTCTCTTGTCGCGATCTCTATTAAATTTCTTCTAGGTTTCTTGATGTCGCGGCAAGCAGTCCTAGCGATTAGATAATAGCGACCTCTTCTCTTCATTACTGTTATGTGGCCCCGCCTGTTTAATTAGCCGATGTACGGCGACATCCGAGTGTCGCGACACGCGGTCTTCTCTTCTTCATTTCTGGTTGCTTCTTTGATTTCTTTAACCCTCGGCGCCTCGTTCTTCAAGTCAACCGTTTTATTGAGTTTAACTGCTACAACATGACCTTTTATCTCACAATTCTCATCCACCTTACCTTAGCACTTGCGAAAATTCTTCTTTTCTTGATTCCACGCTGTTAACGGTTTAATTAGGTTATTCATAATTACGCATAATCCGGTCTTGTCTAGATGAAATTAAGCGGAAAAATGAACTAAATAGATGACTTTTAAGCTCATCGGTAACATCGCGTCGAGTCGGGTTGTCGCCGTTGCAATGCGGCCATTCACCACTATTAGTGAGTGTGGGTTAATTTGGCGTCTTAAGGACTACGATCCAGTGAGACTCGAGTTCGATTCGAAATGAAGAGTGATTAGAGTGTGTTGGGCAAAGCAAGAGGGGCCGTTAATCCTAAGGTGGGAGAAAATCTGGAGTTAGGGTGTAAGGGCCGGGAGATATCCAGAATTTCTGAGGTAATAGGCTTGAGTGTGGCCCAGAGGGGTTATGCGCCAGATGAAAACCCACGGACGGGTTATCACGTGGAGCTTAGAGTTGGAGTGATAGGAATTCGGGAGTGACTCGGTTGGATACCTTTCGTGCATTGGGGTTGTTGAAATTTGCGAGGGCTCGGTAAATGGATGTCTGATTCGCGTGACATAGACTAAGTTAAGCCAGTCCATTGGATTGTCGATTGATTGTGACCTTGGGAAGGTCAGCGTTTACCAAGTAAAGGGTTGTGTAGGGTTACATGGTATGGATTATATATAAATTAACTAGAGACTATCGCTGCGAGACATGCGTCTGGATCATAAGTAGAAGAAGCGGTGCCCTTAGTGGAGTCGCCTCTGAGACAATAGTTATCGGAGCGAGCATATGGATGTGCCAGTGAGGCATTTGTATGGAGGCCATGTAGGTCACCGTTAGGATGGAGCCAAGGTGAGAGAGATTCATCCGCGGGTCTGCTTTGATTAGAGACACCTGAGAAGGTGGGTTTGATCTGACGACGTCTTCTGGCGAGCCGGCGGAAAACATGCGGATGTGCGACGTCGACCCTTAGGTTCGAGGTTGGGGATCACGTCTTCTTGAAGGTAATGCTGGGGGGAGTAGTCGGGTTCGACAAGCGCGGTGGCTATCAGGGTTTGGACCTTCGAGATACTCGGGAGGATGAGTGCTGTGGCGTGCCGGTTGGGCGTTACACGCCCGACTGTTAGGTGTCGAGAGGTGTTTTTCACGTCTACATGCTCGGAAGTATACTCCGGATCAAGCTCATGTGGTGGATTGAGACCCGGTCGCAGTTGGCCACGGATGGGACAGTAGCCGAGGAGGGACCGGTGTGCATTGATGATAGCCCCGTGATCGGGTTTTGCGGCCTTGAGCCGTGAGAGTGAGTGTCATGGCAGCCATGGAGTGGAGAGTCGGCGTGGGAGGCGAGAACACGATCTGGGCCACCTATCCCTTCTTGTTTAGGGATGAAGTGCGATGGTTGATCGTTTAATAATTAAGTGGCTAGTTACATACAGTAAGTGCGTGTTGCATATACATGCTCGGTGGTGTGGTCATCCTGGTGGGATGAAATTCCTTTAAGGAGGAGAATGTAGGAGCAGAAATTCCAATTTCTGGAAAAATGGTAAAATCGTAATTTCGATTTCAAAATTGTAATTTCGGTTAAAAATTCGGAATTAATTCTCTAGATCTCAGATGATGAAACGAATTGCACCGTTGGAATCGTCTCGCGAAATCTAGTTAGCACGTAAAATTTCGTAATATTCCGAGACAGTCGGAGTTGACACGTTTTACGAGGCATCGCATTTCGGGTGCCGTAAAACGATTTTAGATGCGACGAAAGTCACATATAACAAGTACTCATGTGCCATAAGTGGTGTGAGTAGAGAAATGGTGAAAATGGACGGCCAAGATAGTGCCGAATATCAAATCTGGGTGATGAAGGGACATAATGGTCATTTAGGAAATTGTTTAAGTCACTAAAAGACAAAACATGTATAGTGACTTGTCTTCTCAAATCTGAGGAAGCAAAAAAAAAAGCGTGAAATGGAGCCGGGGGACCGATGCCAAGCGAAAATGGGTTTTGATTTTTAGAGGACCTCCTTCTCACAGAATATCCAGAATCAGCCGTCGGCGGTCTTCGGGCGAGAAGGAAGGCGTTCTACGGAGTAGGCGCTCACAGTGGACACAGTTGGGTTTGACAAACTCCAAAGGGTGAGGAGTTTTCTCCCTACTTGCGTTTTATTCCCTCTTTTAAATACTTTGCAAATGTTTGAGCTGAATGAGGCTATGAGAGGTCGTTTGATCGGTCCCCCAGGCAGGACCGGGTGATATAATTTTGAGTACCCATGGAGCGTAGTGAGTGCCGCGTGGTGGGTTGTTGATTCGTGCCGCGGTAGAATTTGATCCGGGTAACCAAAGCCCATATCTAAGTTCACTCCTTTGCCGTGGTCAAGCCTGCTGCTTGATATGGCAGTCTAAATTGAGACGAGGATGAGTTTTCATCACATGACCAAGCTTACATCGATTATTGAAATGGTGAGGCTTTTAGTTTGGATTTTGGATTTTTGTTTTGTTTTCAAAGCGATTGGGGTTGTTTAGTTACTAAATAGCGCCAAAACTTAAAGTGGAGTGTGAAAGGTAGCTTTAAAGATTTGGGTCACTAACTTGATAATATAGGGCAACAAAGTGTCCTCGGGTTTTATCCCTGCGTATGACAAACAGCCTATAGTCGAGCCATACTTAGGATCTTTGTTTAGCTAAGCCTAACCCTAGAATCACTCTATTTTAGTCAACACAGGCAACATGCATCTACAGCCCCTTTTCAGTTTGAAACCCTAACATTCAACATCATTTCAGTGGCTCGTAAAGACCATCCCAAGAATATGATTGCATCAGCAATAAGTATACCTTGTATTCAGTATGGTAAGTAGTAAGGTAATGACATTAAATGATATTCAACCCTAGTTTGAGAGATGGGAGCCATAAATACGGTGCACATGGCATTTAACACCTTGAGGACAACACACCCAGCCTTGCAATAAACTAGCTACTTTCCTCTTCTAAGCTAAGGAAACGAGCATCTCTTGAGTTGTCATCCTCAAGAGGGTTGTTTGGTAGCCTAGAAAATGAGAGAAAGAGGAGAGAGAAGAGAGAAAAGCAAAACCCTAACTGAGCTGCGGGAGATATTTACATAAAAATGAAAATGTGCCAAAGATTGCTTGGGTTACAAAATGGAGGGCTTATCTAGGCCTTGTTATAGAAAATACGAAATCCTAACATTTTGGCTAATACAAGGGACAAGGAGGTAATACACCAAAATGAAGTCGGTTGGCATTAATTACACAAAGATGACAAGGTAGGAGGTTTAACAATTTCGCTAGGTAGCCCCGAGTACTGCAGAAGACTGAAATGGAGGTTAGCTGTGCCTTTCATGTTCGCTAGCTAGCGAAATTTCACAGCAAATTTTTAGAATATCAAATGTATAATTTCTCTAGGCACAGTGATTAGCGAAATTTCGCACTCATAGCGAAAATTTCGCAATCCCAGCGAAATTTTCGTAATCATAGCGAAATTTCCTGGGTTTGTCACACTGCATCTTCCACTGCATCCATTTTCATCACTTTGTCTTCATTCCTTCATTGAATTTTGATATGTTTGATGGCTGATAAATGGGTTCAATCTTCATAGTTTAGCACATATATCGATATTGAACTCTCAGGAAGGTAACTGCAAAAACTTTGTAAAACAAGCAAAAATAACCTCGAAATAGCATAAGTGATACTAAGTAGACCCTAACACTTCAATTGAAACTAGTGTAGTTAGTGTAAAGCACTCAAAACCTATCTCAAATAGGGCTCAAAATAGCACTTTTTGGGTACTAATCACACCCCCCAACCGAAACGTTGCTAGTCCCTTAGCAATGCAAAAACTAAAAGGATATGCATGCAGCGATTTTCAAAAAGTTTATTATTCAAAAAGGTGTATATACAAATAAACATTACCTTTAAACTGAAAAATTGACACCAAGTTTGAAAAGCAGGCATGAAAAACCAAAACCATACAAGAACAATTTTTAAGGTCAATATTGGTTCCAAAGACTCTCAGCTTTGAATTTCCACTAAAGTCTAATGGTTTCTTTATGTGTCCGGTCGAACCAATAAATTGGAAAATTGTCCCTCCCCCGACTATGCTTGACATGGCCTTAAGTTTGTTGAACAACCTAGATAGGGATAGTTACTCTTTTCTTTCATTATTCAACTACATTGTAGGGTGCAATGCCAAATCCACGAATTACCCAAAGTCAGGTAGAGGTCCCACCATTGACTCCCAACCAATTAAAGTTTAGGGCATCGGCAAGGTCATGACCCACAAAACTCTACGAGGCTTCACCCGGGACTCCGTATGACTTGAAAATCAAGCACCTACAAATGGAACAAACTCTACCTATCCACCCATGTAGCAACACTAAGTCGATGACTCCCAGCCAATTAAGGCTTAGGGCGCCCGGGCTTGAGGCTTTCGCCGTACACCTAGTTAGTGCTGGTTTCAAAGCAAAGTGTCACGACTTTATTTTCTTTTCTTCTTTTTCTTTCTTTTCTTGCTTTTCTTTTCTTTCCTTTTTGGAAGACTACATTGGTCTTCAAATGCCGTAACTAAAACCTATCCAAGGTTGCCAACATACTAAGGCCAGCTATGCAAAGTGAAAAGGAGGTAAACAAATTCATGACCTATTGAAACAATCGGTGTCACGGTGTGTGAATACTTAAAGAATGTTCAAGTTGAGCATCTTTGGAACTTCAAGCGATCCAAAAATTATATCAAACATGGAATTTGTTCTAACATAAAGGTGAAAGCCAAACAGGGGTTTCAAATTTCCATATGGCCGATTCAATTGTCCGTTAAAAGCCAATTTAATTGTCAGTGAAGACAAAAACAATTACATAAGATAGAGCACAAAAAGTATATGCAAAGTGTATATATATCACCCGAATAGCTTTTGATATAGCCAAAATGGCTGAAATACATGCATATCAAAGCTAAACATATAAAATATCACACTTTACTATGGCTAACCATGAATCTAAACAAAATTAGTAGGTTATTAAAGCGGTAACTACAAAAACATAAAGAAACCTAACCACCTCAACTGCTTGTGGTGGTGGTGGGTCTATGCTTCTTCTTCTTTGCTGCCCGACACATCGAAAGAACAACTTTGCGTGATGGGCTCCCTCTACGTCCAGGAACACGAGGAAGACCCGGGTGAGTCTGTCTGGCTTTGGAGCATGGGTATGGCAGGCGACCTCGTCTGTGCTGCCTGGTAGCTGCCAATGAACATATAGCATCCATCACACTGCTATCTCACGAATTTGGCGTGGGCGTACTCAGGGTGAATGATGTGCGGAGTAAGATGGGCCGGGTGTATCGAGTACCCATTTCTTGATGTAGAATGTGGAGGAGGAGACAGAGGGGACATATGCGAGCTGGACTCCTCTCTACCTCAGGCTCAGGGGCATGAATATCATATGTAGGAGTCCTCGGCCACCTGATCAGGTACCTCCTCCTGGTCTGTGCTGCGGAGGGAGGAGAGATCACCGAGGCATGACCATCGCTCAGCTCGAACGACAGGACTTGAGGGCATCGGATCCTCCTCTCTATCAGGGGCTCCTTCAGAAAACCTAAATGCTCAAGGACCTGGCACAGTAATCGTGGCATCAGCAGTGGTGAGCTCTGCTAAGTGAGGCCCTTAGATGGACTTTTCTTGATGTGAGGAGGTCATCCCACCCATTCAGAGGGGCCAAGCAGTGTCCTTTGAGATCATTAAGAGCCTCGAGGATGCCCCCCCCTCATTGTACATAATCTTACTTGGTAGGGAATGGTAGTCTGAATGGGTGATCGATCGGGAGCATATGGGGCGGAAGGCGCCTCTGAGCAGCTGAAATTGTAATGTCTTGGAGCGGTGTCACAGTATCTCCGTGAGGTGGTGGGCCCGAACTCGATAACCCTCGGGTGGCTATTGGTATATCACGAGGCCTAATGTTCACTTTGAGATGTCTGCTGACTCGAGCACTCTGAGCGATCGTCTATGAGTGGCCCCGGGCTCAAGCGGACCCAGTGATGCTCCCGGGAGTCATCGAGTGATAGAGCTGAACAACGGGGATAATAAAGCGCCTCGGGGTCATGAAGGCGACGGGGAATAGTGCTCTATCAACCTCTATCAGATCCACAGATAAGGATCAGCCGCCAATGCGGGACATCGTGGTAAGACTCGATGAAGTCCTCAAGTGTAGTCTGACATTCCGGAATGGGGTGCCCCAGACAAAGCAGCTTGGCCTCTGATCTCAGGCGGCGACAAGCGACGATGATGTCGTTTCCGGCTGCGGATGTGGTAGCGATGGCTGAGGCTTGGATGAGAATGACTCACCCGGGCCTAATGTGCGGGCTCGCTTGGAGAACCCAGGCCCTCACAGATCTCATTGAGTGCACGGTGACGGGGCCAGGGTCCATCAAGTCGATATCGTCCCGAATCCTGGGCTCAGGGCGCCTCGGGAGACGGGAGGCTAGTACTGGGGCACTTCCTCTCGCTGCGGTGTCTGCATCGACCAGAGTGGCGAAGGCGGGACCCTACAAGTGCCTTTCCTCGCGTAATCCGAATAAGACGGAATAGGGCTCCATTGAAAATGAAACCCGATTACCGCTGAAAGCGTCTGGGGCTCAGCGGGGACCGAGGGCGCGGATCGATGCGCGAGAAGAGGCGCGGCACTCTTTGGTGTGGCTCGGGGGGACTGTATGCGACGCCGGTACACGAGCCACGGTATGATGGCTAGGTAATGAAGCTGGCGGGCGTTTCAGGGCGGCCGGCTCGAGCTGCGAAAACCCGAGGGCTCGCCTTGGCCCCATATGGGGCAAGGCAAGGCGAGCCAAGGGCACGGGCTGCAGGCGCGGTGTGTGCTTGGTGGCGGCTGTGATGCGTGAGCGGGCGGCGGGGCAACAATAGCGGTGGCTTGGCGCGCTCGGGAGTTCTGGCTAGTGGCTCAGGAAAAGACTAGGGAGGGTGAATACGAGGTGATTGAATGGCCAGCCCCCTCCCCTCTTTTTATAAGCCTTAGACGGAAGTCGAAGGGTCTTTTCCCTCTAATTTTCGCTATTATAGCGAATTTGAGTTGCATCACGGAAAATCCCAACTTTTCGGTATTTGATTCTGATATTAAATAAAAATTGTATAATAAAAATTAAAATGTAATCTTATAATTAAAAAAAATTTATATAAAGGTACTCTATTTTAATTACAAAGTTACTACATATAAGCTGCTAAGTTAAGAAACTTTCTAAAAATAGCAGTGACAAAATTGACTAGAAATTAAAACAAAAGTAAAATTGTTAGGCGCCATTCGGTTTGGGAACAGAACCGGTTCAATTTCAAAAATTTGCTCAAGGGTCAAGGAGAGATGATCTCCTCAAACCCGGTGATGGCTGGCGACTCCTTGTTGTTGGTTTTCCCCCTTGGTGACTTGTTTCTCCTTTGAGTTTGATGGTGAATTGAGGCAATTGCTCTTCGGTGGGCGCGATGGCAATTCAATGCCTTCTTTGGTTGGTCATTTCACGCAATTCCACGGACACTTAGCTTTCCTTCATCTTTGACAGGTGAACCAACTTCGCCGGTCATTAGATTTTCATCTTACGTGGTACAGTTGTTTGTTGTTAGATGGAATATGTTTTAGCTCAGTCGTGTTGTTGCCAAATGTAAGTTGCATGACTCCATTCCGGCAATTTATGATTGCATTGGCAGTGGCTAGAAATGGTCTTCCTAGGATAATTGGCACATGATTGGGTTCATTTGCAATTGGCTCAGTATCGAGCACTACAAAATCTACTGGGTAGTAGAATTTGTCTATTTTCACTAAGACATCCTCAGCTATCATAAGTTTTCAGCGATCTATGTCGACGATGACGGTGTGATGTTGGTAGGTTTAAGTTCACTGACCTAGCTTCCTTATACAGAGTATGGCGTGGGTTCCTGCTTGGCTCCTAGGTCAAGTAGAGATTTGTCTATACAAGTCCCACCAATATTTCTTGGTGTGGGAGATCCTGGTCCTTGTATTTGGCCCGGATTCACACTTTGGATTATAATGCGACTTGTTCGGTTAAAAATGCCTTTTTCTGATACTAATCCCCTTCTTGATCGATGCAAAAGATCTTTTTCAAAATTTTGCATAAACGGGGACTTGTTTGATGATGTCCAAAGAGGTATGTTGACCTTTACACCTTAGGACCCCAAGATATACACTCTTTGAGATGCCTTCTTCTTGCCTCTAAGTGCTTGTGGAAATGGGGGTGGTATGCTGTATTTCATTGAGTCCTCCTTCAGTAGAATATGCTCGAACTGCAATTCTTCTCCCTTCTTGGATTCTTTAATAGGCTTTGGCATGGGCTGATCAACCTCTTTTCCACTCCTTAGGGTGATTATAGCCTTAACTTCATCCATTCCTGAATTGCTGGATGACCCTACCTCATGGATTCCCTTTGGGTTTGGTACTGTTTGTGAAGGAAACCTCCCTTTCTCTTATACCTCCAACAACTTGTTGATTTTGGTGATTGAATCACGTGGGTTATCAATTTTAAGTTCGGGTTGCTCTCAAGCCCATCTATTCTCTTATTCGGTGTACTCTCTACAATTATCAATCCTTTGTGCCGTTACGTTAATTCCTTTGCTCTTCCACAAGTTGCCACCACCTTACTCAAATTTAAAATGAAAACTGTTCCCGCAGTGGGGATGGTGGTTTGTGGATGAAAGTGGGAACCAAAGCTGTGGTTTTGGCACACACAGGGTACATAGAGCGAAGTGGGCTTCGAAGGGAAGGTTAGGGTGATTCCTCGATTGGGTGGGAGTATTTCCATATGGGGCATTGGGTTGTGGTGGCTTGTGTCCCTCACGATTATTTGCACATTAAGGCATCAAATCCTTCACTGTGGAGCCATTGGATCTTTGTTCTTACGGGTGGGAGTGGATTAAATTGGTGCATGGATTGGCTGTGCGGGATTTTGATCCTTGCACTTCATGGAGCGTTTCATGACTTCTCCGCCTTCCCCAGCTGAGTTGAAATTCTGACTTTTTCATTTACATGTCAGGGTTGGTGAGGGCCTCATTGTTTCCATTTCTCTAGGGTTTGGTTCATCCCAACCCTTAGAGTTCGACCACATGGTTCAAAAATCCATGGCTTCATCGGGATCTTACTCGAGAAAAATCTCCCCTTTTGTGGTTTCAACAATTGTCTCATGGCGGGGAGACATACCACCATAGAAATGGTTTTAGGCGTCATGTATGAAACCCATGGTGTTAGATATGATAGTCTCCATGAATCTCTCAGCCTTTGGTAAAACCTCTCACCATCATGACTGCCAAGGTATAAATTTGTCTCTTTAAATTATTGGTCTTATGATCTTGAAGAACTTCTTGAATTTGCACTGCGGCTCGGCCCAATTTCTAATGGTTACAGGCCTCGGTGAGTTTAGCCAAATCTTGGCCTTATCCTTTAGAGGTCGGTCAAAATGCTTTCAGCTTAAGCAATCCATGTCCATCATACCTTCCTTAAAGGTTGTCTGAAACTTCCCTCGAAATCCACAACTATGAGTGTATGGATTTTCATTTTCCATACTGCGTGGTATGTGTGGGGAGTAGGGGTACCAAGTAGGGCCTCCTTTGCTACATCTTGTGGGAGGTGCGATGCAGGAAGGGCATACTCTAGGGGTGGATGTGGTCCCTCATTGACTTTGTATGCGGTTGGATTCATTGGGGGACATGCGACTCTGCTTGTTCTGAGCGAAAAGGATCCGTGGTATCGATGTGTGCAACGGCTTCCTTTGCTTTAGTCCGATTTGTGTACTAATTCTCTGCGGTCTACACGAAGTGTCTATCCTTTGGTGCGCAAACACTGTTTTCAAAGAACTAACCAAGATGCAATCCAACTTGCAAAAGGGTTAGGGTTGAAAAGATAAAGCGGCGGCGTAAAAGAACAAAAGCGGTGAAGTTCTTTGCTAAGTTGAAACTTCACGAGTTCTGCAACTAGGTTACAAAAGGTTCAAAGGTCACGCTAACGTATTAGAGGATTACAAGTACACTTCAACCTCATCAAATGTAGTTTGGCACCATCACAGCAGCAGTGCATTTGATTGATACCACCCGGTAGGGGTGATCAGGAATCAGCAAAATTTACATCTAAGTTCCTCCTATTTGCGTGATCAAGCTGCTGCGTATAGCGATTAAGAGTCGAACCACGGGGATGGGTTTTCATCCTATGAATGACTTGCATCAGTGTTGAAAATGGTGAGGCTTTTAGTTTGGATTTTTGGATTTTTGTTTGTTTCAAAACAGTGGGAATTGTTTAGTTACTAAATAACTGTAAAAACTTAAAGTGGAGTGTGAAAAGGTAACTTTGAAGATTTAGGTTACTAACTTGATAATATAGGGCAAACAAGTGTCCTCGGGTTTTATCCTCACATTATGACAAGCAACCTATAGTCCAAGCCATAACCGGATCTTTGTTTAACTAGCAAACCTAACCCTAGAATCACTCCTATTTGAGTCGCCACAGTATGCATACTGGCCTTCCGGTTTGAAACCCAACATTCGACATCATTTCGTTGGCTTCATTAAAGATATCCACAAGAACAAGTGCATCAACAAATAGTAATATACTTGTATCAGCTTTATAGTAAGTATTAGCCAAGGTATGACATTAAATGATATTCAACCCTAGTTTGAGAAGATGGGAGCCATAAATACAATACATGTAGCATTTAACACACATGAGAATGACACATTTGCGACAGGCAACTAGCTACCTTCCTCTTCCAAAGCTAAGAGCAGCCAAGCATCTCTTGAGTTGTCATCCTCGAGAGGGGTTGTTTAGTGGCCCCTAGAAAATGAGAGGGAGAGAGAGAAAAGCAAAACCCTAAGCGAAATTTGCGGGAGATATTTACATAAAAATGAAAATGTGCAAAAGATTGCTTAGGGTTACAAAATGGAGGGCTTATAGGCCACCCAGTGTATGAAAATACAAGAAAGCCTAACATTTTGGCTAATACAAGGACAAGGGAGGTAATACACCAAAATGAAATTCGGTTGGCATTAATTACACAAAAGATGACAAGGCTGGGTTTAACAATTTATTAGGTAGCGAAAATTTATTCTTGCGAAAATTTCGCTAGGTAGCGAGTACAAGTCGCCAGTAGAGAATTTCGTATGCCTTTGTAATTCGCTAGCTAAGCGCGAAATTTCGCTAGCTAGCGGGGAAATTTTTGAGATACGTAATAATTTCGCTAGGCACAGGTGATTAGGGAAGCCTAGCAAAATTTCTCAGACTGTGGGTTGAAATTTTGCTATAATTTGCGAGAATTTTATGTGATGAAATTTTTAAATGATCATAGCGAAATTTCACGGGTTTGTCTTGCATCTTCCCACTTTGCATCCATTTTCATCACTTTGCCTTCCCTTCCTTCATTGAATTTTGATATGTTTGATGGGTGATAAATGGGTTCAATCTTTATGAGTTTAAACACATATCTCGATATTGAACTCTCAGTATGCAAAAACTGTAAAACAACCAAAAATAACCTTCGAGAATGGCGCAGTGATACTAAGTAGACCTAACACTTCAATTGAAACCCAGTGACATGATTAGTGCGCAAAAGCACTCAAAACCTATCTCAAATAGGGCTCAAAATAGCACTTTGGGCGTTCATCAGTTAATCAGGTGGGTGATTTGGTATTAAATCAGCGGTTGGTTTGGAAGGCCGGGATGGCGGCGAGATGCGGGTTCACAAAAGTGAGCCGGAGTGATTGATTGAGTGTTGGGACCACAAGCCCTGGGGTTTCTTTGTTCCTAAGACTAGTGTCTGCAATATGTTTTTATTAATGAAAATATGTGTTTGAGTGATAATTAAATTAAATTCTTTGCGTGTTTGATCGATGCTTCAGTGAAGTAATTTTGATGTATGAGTTGTAAAATTTCATAACATGATTGTGTGATGAATTATGCAGTATATTCATGTTTATATATTTGCATGTGATTGGTTGTATTGGAGCGCGCTTATGCATTCCATATGCCTTTGGAACACCCTAAGACTATAGGAGTGAGTGCATGAGATGGTCCCGAAATGGTTGGAGGTGGTCCATACTAAAAATATCAATCGTCGGAGGCATTGATTGATATACATCGGAGGGTAAGTCCACACATAATATCAATGCGTCGGAGGCGGCCCAATTATTATATCTCGGAGGTAGTCCACTAAATATAACATCGAGACGGTCCACTATTTATATGGTAGTCCAGCAAATTATAACAAATAGCTGTTAAAAACAATGTTTTCTCATACGAGGCTTAGGCAAGTGTGGGGGAGTCGAGTGAAGGACTCGAGTGCAGGTTGTACGTATAGACATTCAAGTAGGATCAGCCACATTTGCTTGAATGTGTGTTTATTTGGAACATTACGACACTTGGGTGGTGAGTAGCCCACTTAGGGCGATTCTCCTGCGAGCATTAGCTCAGCCCGTCGTCGGATCCCGCTTTTTATAGGTACGGGAGCGTGCGAGGAAGCGGCTAAATCCCAGGAGGTGAGTTCTAAAGAAAGCCCAGGAATGTGAGCTTTGGTGGTTTTTACATGTATTGGAACTCTTTAAGTTTAATATATGTATGGTTTAAGAGTGAAAATATTGTAACTCTTGTAACTATAGGATATATAGTTGGATTCATAGTTGGTATGCATATTGAGAATTGTTTATGGGCCCAAGTGGCCGTATTGGATATATATATTGGACTTTATTACACTGTTTGGGATAGGATATGCAGGTATTGTATTTGGGTGAGGCTCCTGTACAAGGAGACTCGCGATTTTAGTGGCGTCGGGTAACTGACATCAAAACTGTATTCAGTGGAGTTGACGGGTAGTCTGACCAGATACCAGTTTGGGGGGCGTCCTTGCGAGAGGCAGAAGAACAATGAAACAACTTTGAAATAAAAATGGGAGCACAGGCTCATTTGTTTTGCTAAAATCTAAACGGCGACTTCTGCGGCTCAACCCCGTTTGTTTTGAAATAAAAACGGGAGCTTAGGCTCAACCGTTTGCTTTAAAACAAACTACACCCGTAGAGCACAAGGCTCAGTAGCCTGTGGTTGATTTTCAAAGCGTATAAAACATTCTTATAAATCATCAACCAACTGGAGCTTTCTGCTGTTGTACCCTAGTGAACGGGAACACAGGCATCGGCCATGTCGGTGGGGACTGGGTCCGCATCACTTAGAGTGGGAAGGGCCTTGGCCCAAAATCCTGCTTTTCCAGGTAAATATGGTGGAATTGACCTGGGTCTCCATCACCATAATTTAGTTAGAGCTCTAACCCTATATACTCCAGTACATGACACGGTCTCCTTTAAATGCATGATGCATGATCTAAGTTTATCGACCAGGCAAATCTAAAATGCATGTATGATATCCTAACACCACCGCGCACGTACGGAATACCTCTGATCGGTATGCTTGCTTAAGACTAGGGATTTTTAATTATGCCTATTTTACAAAATAGACTTTTGTTTGCTTGCTTGCTTCTTTGAAATATGGTTTTACAATTCAAAACCATTGCCCCTTTACTTTATAAAGTATGGTTGATTACATCAAAACCATTACTTGTTTGCTTTTCACATATGGTTTAAATTAAAACCATTTTGTTTGCTTAAAACTCATTGCTTTACTTTAAAGCATGGTTCAATTAAAAAACCATTAAATACAGTGTAAAAACAGTTTATAATAATACACTAGTATTTGAAAATAGGTTTAGAACACTCACCTCTTTGTTTCCCGGAAACTTGAGCCTGACTCACTACTTTTCCACCTTTGCTTTTAGCCTACACACTCAACAAATACAGCAATGAATTAATCGCCTTGCGTATAGCGTAAAACTTAACGTACTTCACACGCAAGTCACTTTGGGGTCACACAACATTCATATAAAGCCAAATGAACAAATTTACCCTTGAGCACCAAAAGCCCCTAACAAAAAAAAACCACTTATTTTATTGTACTTTTTCCAATAATACTTCTGGACTTTATTACCCAAAAAAATTATCCAAACGGTCTTCAAAAGTATGAAACTCACCAGATCAGTCTTTATATATATAATGACATCTCTTTAAATTTTCAATTTAAATTCCTTCTCTAAGGCCCTCGACCACATAACCTGAGTTACAACATTTTTAATGCCAAATTAGTTTAGCTCATGATTCACCTACTGTTATCCTTGATTTCTAGGGTCTGAACTCCATAGAATGGAAATGGTTTCTTCACTCATTTGAAGCTATGATTCTAAGGTTTCTTCTCCAATTGGAAACACCCAATTTGGATCACCAAAACTCAAGTTATTGTATTTTACATCTAAAGTACTCAATTTGGAATAACAGAATCTGTACATAGCACCACTTTGACAAATTTCTGGGTACTTTGGGGTTACAATTTGAATGCACTTCCTTCAGATAACGTATTCCTCTAGAAGTCTATTTTACCCGTAATTTTGAATCACTCAATTTGGATGAGTGAAACTCCACTTATGGCCAAAACACTACACTTGATACCCCAAAACTGAGCACTAATCATTGAGCTACCGAGCTCATCTTTGATCAAATGTTGGGGAGCCTTAGACTAAAATTTGCTCTTGGTCCGCCCATACATTTGTAGCCCTATATCTTATAGTTGTTACAATTAAAGATCAATTTATTTGGATGATTATAACATAAATCTATATATTCAAAGCAAAAGCAGGTTTTAAAATTTTGTGACAATTCCTTTAAATCCAACATTCTCCTTTTTTTTACAGCTTGATCCCTCCATAGTAATACCTCGATAATCAACATGAAAGTCATTCAAAACCACTCCACATAACACTTGTATTGGTGGTTTGGAACTCCCTCTAACAAAACCCTAGGTAAAAATCCTAAAATTCAGCCTAAGGTCCACCCGATTCCTTCGAACCACTTAGAATTATGATGAACCATGTTTATTAACTTTCACAAATTAGGATTTTACTAGCAGCTTCCAACAAATCGGGGTTTGCGTGATCTTCCACAAAACCACAGACAAAGGAGTCCTAATCTCGAACTGAGAACCTTAGGAATCGAAATCTGTGATTTGAATAAAGACATACCTTGGTTTGGTTTCTCCCTTCTCCCTTCTTCTTCCTCTTCTTCCCTGCTTCTTTTCTCCTTATTTCCCTCCTACGTTTTGCACCTTGATTGGGAACAAAAAAAAAATGAGTTTATTTTGTCTTCCCATTTTTATAGTCTAAACTTTGTAGTACACATAGTCCTTGATCTCTCAAGGAATTTCACATCAGCTCTTGGAATTTTATTGAGACTATCTCTACTACTCGTTTTATAGTTTTCCTATCCCTTATGGCAATTTACAATTTTACCCTTGTTCTATTACTAACGTCAGGTGTTCCATAAATTATCATTTCTGATTTCTTCCAAAATACTACGTTGACACTTGGTGCTCATGTGTGCCTCTACGATTACCGTCATAGTACACCCTCTCGGGATGAGTTACAAATCCTCCCTCACTTTAGAACATTTGGAGCCCTCGAATGAACAAATAAACTGAAAGGAAAGGAAAATACCTCATTCGGCGGAAAACGGTGGGAATGCGGCCCGAGTAGCATCTGAGTCTACGGCTCCCAGTAGCAGCTGCCTCCCCTCTCTGATTCTTCCATAGGACTTTAAGCAAGGGATCACCTTACTCCTGAAACCTGTTCCTTACGATCTACAATGCACTTACGGGTATTTCCCTGTAGTAGGTTCTCCGCTAGCGCTAGTTTACTCTCAATACATGTGAAGGATCTAGGATGTATTTCCTTAACATCGACACATGGAATGTGTGTCCTTGAATCATGATAACTCTAGGGGTGAACTTCAATGTAAGCGCGGTCCCCACCTTGCTCCACCAGTCTCATGGGTGCATATATCTTGGTAGGCTTGCCTCGCCTCGAATCTCAAAAACACCCTTCCAAAGTGATCTTCCAAAAGACCCGGGTCACCTATCTCGATTTGCGAGTCGACCAGTTTATGCGCATAACACCCATGTCTCTCTTGCTTTCTTTAGTTATCACGAACCACTTTCACTTTCTGCGAAGTGATGCACTAGTTCGGGGCCTACTAGTCTTATCTCACCAACCTCATCCCAACTGCGAGTTTTCATTTCCCTACCATACGGTTCCTCGAATGGAGCCATCTACATCTTTTGGCGATAGGTACATTTATTGTGGCCGAACTCCATCAGTGCTAAATGGTATCTCAACTCCCTCACTGAATTCCATCACCTGACTCTCGACATATCCTCTAATGTCTGAATGGTCCTCTCCTAAGCCAGCCATCATCGGGGATGAAATCTGTCTTTGAGGAAATGAAGGCGAGTACCTAAAAATTTGTTTACCAAACTAGGCGAAACCTGGATGTGAACACGGGGTCTCGATGCGAAACTATGAAAGCGGAACCCCGTGGAAGTCTCACTATCTCATCCACATCTGGCCAGACTGACTTTCCGGAGAGTCCACCAACGTGGCGGCGAGAAAATGAGCGGACTTCGTCGTCGATCCAACTATCACCCATATAGCATCATGCTGGTCAAATTGGGGCTATCACAAAATCATAGTGATCTTCTCCCATTTCCATCTTTTGGAATGGGAATTAGCGTATCTTCCCTACGGACCTCGTGCTTTCTGCCTTCACTGTGATTCATGCCACGGTGGGGTGATTGAATCCCGACAAATTTGTATCTGAGTTCCTCCCTCTTTGCCCCGTGGTCAAACTCTTGCGAGTATGGCGATCCCAGGGTCGAACACGGGGATGGGTTTTCTTCGTACAAATGATTTGAGTGAAATCAAGGCGGTGAATTAAATTTAGTTTGGGGTTTAGTTAAAAGCGGTGGGTTGGTGGGTTGCAAAGCTGAAAATAAAATGAAGAAAAATAAGAAAAGAACTCCTTGAAGTCTCAGGCCACTGGGTTAGGGTTTTTAGGGCAACTAACATGTCCTCTGGTCTTTTTCCTCGCATTGGGGAGCATGACATATAGTCATTTCCCAAATCGGATCTTCATTTAGCTTTAAAACCTAGACCCTATGATTTTCCCTTTTGAAACATAGCATTTAACTGGGCAAAAATATTCCCTGGGTGATATCATATCTCAAAACCTACCTGCGAGTAACTAATAGGGAAACAACTAAGCTGGATAACGGTGGATCCCCAGTGATAAGCATCACTGTAACCAAAAAAACTTGCTAAATACATGTCGATGAGGGGTGTGCACAGAAGATTTTAACTAAGGTGAGAATAAGAACATAAATACCCATAAATACGTGCGTTAAAAATAGAGGACCATGTTTTACCTTCAAATATCCACCCGGTGGCCCTGCTCTTCAGGAGGAAGAGGTGCAACAAGCATCCCCAGGTTGTCATCCTCGGAGTGTTTGGTGCTTGAAAAGGAGAGAAAGAGGAGAGAGAAGAGAGCAAAATAACCTAAAAATGAAAAGCTGCGCGTGTGTACTGAAAGATTAAAATTAGGGTTACAAAAATCTATAAGTTGGCACCATAGCCAACTGATATGAAATGACAAAAAACCTAAAATGTAAATTACAATAAGGACAAAGTGGTAATTATACAAAAGCAGTCGTTTGGAATCAAAATATCAAAATCGGGCGACCATTTTCGCTATCTCACGGGGAATTTTAAGCTAGCATAGCGAGAATTTCTCTTAAGCGAAATTTCGCAAAAACTAGCGAAAATCCGAGATAGCGAAGATGGAAGGAATTTAAGCTATCTACGATATTCGTAAGCTAAGCGACCTTCAACCTAAAAAACGCTGTGCATAAGCGAAAATTTGCATTTGCTATGCGATATTCTATCATAGCGAAAATTCGGCGTAGCAAATTTTAGCTTCCACAGCGGCCATCTTCATTCCGGCAGTTCTGCTTCCTGCGTTTCTTTGCTCAACGCATCCCCTGCGCGACTGCTTGCATTTTCGCTAATTTCTTCCCCACGCTGAAATTCTTCATTCCCGGCTTACTGAAATTGATATGAGACCATATAGAAATTGGTATTGAAAATCAGCAGGCTTTGTTTATGATTGGATTGACACGATAATTTGTGGCCTCGATTCTGTAAAAACTACAAAAGCGACCTCGGAATGCAATTAGAAGTGCAATAGGACCGAACATGTCAATTGGGTTAATTATAATAGTGGTACACAAAAGCGCTCAAAACCTATTAAAAATAGGGTTCAAAATATGACTTTGGCCATTGTCCACACCCCCGACCTACACATTGCTAGTCCTTACTTGATGAAAGAAAAGTAGTAAAATACATATAAAACTATAACAAATAATGTTCACAAAAATGGTACTTCAAAAGGTTGTGAATGAGTAATGCCTAACCATAAGTAAAAATCATCAGCGAGTGTCCAATGACTATCATGAGAGAATGAGATGCGCAAAAATTGAGTATTAAAGAGCCTCTTTCTTGGTGAATCAACCGAAACTTCCACCAAAATCTAAGTGTTTGTTTATCGGCTCTCAATAATAATAAAAATTTGTCAAATTGCACTCTCCCCCGACCTAAGATACTACCACGACCTAGCATGCTAAGCAACCTAAATAGATCGGACCACCTCTTATTCCATAATTCTTTTTTGTGTTGTAGGGTTAATCTTGAGGTCGACCTCGCCAAAGTCCATGCAGGGGATCTCTGAGTGACTCCCAACCAATTAAGGCTTAGGGCACGAGTCATAAGGATCTTTCGACCCTGAGCTGCGGGTTTCACCGGACTTGAATGATTTGGAGCCTCAGCTACACAAGCTTGCTCAACTCACCTATCCACCCATTGGCAAGCGCTAAGTGGTGGCTCCCGACCGGTGAGTTTAGACACCGTCTTTAAAGGCTTCACCATATACCCCTCGGACCGTGTCACTCGGGTTTCAAGGCAAAGCATTGCAATATTTATTCTTTTTCTTTTCTTTTTCTTTTCTTTTTCTTTTCTTTTTCTTTTCTTTTTCTCTTTTTCTCCCCTTTTTTTTTCGAAGACGCATTGGCCTTCTTTCCACATGGGTCCTTAACCTATTAGAGGCGGTAAATGAAACTAGGGCAGGTGATGCAAAGTAAAGGGCGTGTACAACAAATTTATCATCAAATCTACGTGCTCAGGTGTGGTTAGCTTAAAGGTGTAAGAAAAAGGTCGAAATCAATAAGAATTCAACTAATCATTCCACTAACTAAGCACATGGAACCAATCTAACATCAATAGAATCGACAAAGCTTCAATTTTTCAAACCACAGTTAGCAAAACCACAAAAATTTTGGTTGCAAAACGGGCCCAAATTTTGGAAAAGTGTCAGAAGTATAACAACTTTATAAAGAGACCCAAAGAAGCCACTAAACATCACAAAATGAAGCCAAAAGAGAACAAAAGAATAAATACAAAAGCCACTTCCTTCGCTAACTCACCCCCCAACCTAAACATCTCGGTGTCCGAAATGGGGTTCGGATTGGAAAATTAGAAAAGGAAGTGTTACCTCCTTGATGAGATGTGATCATTTCTGGATAGGAGACTTCACAAGCTTTCCATCGACACCTTATTCAATTGTCTGGGCTTCAAATAAACAAGTTAGGGGAAGAAAAGAGATAAAAATAATTCACTGACCATTTTTAAAATTACACTTTCATAATAATCTCAAAAATGTTCTTTCTGGCTATATTTATATTCCTCTACACTCTAAGCTTTCCAACTATACTCAAGAACGCTAAAACGGAGTTCTGAGATGAAAAGTTATGAAATGAAACAAAATTTGGAGGCAAAAGTAGGGCCCATAGCGAAAAAATTTCGCTATTAGCTTAAATTTTCGTCAGGCTAGCGAAAATTATCGTAAGAAGTGAAATTTTTGATTTTTTGATTTTTTTTTTTGAAAATCAAATAAAATAATTAATACATAAAATAAAATAAAATATTTTTTTTATTTTTATTTTATTTTTAAATAAAAATAATATATAAACAAACGTTTTTTTTTTAATATATAAAATATAAAATAAAATTAAAAAAAAATTGGAAACACTGTGCAATAACTTGTCCTCAGAGTGGAAGGCACTATCTTGCTAATCCATTTCGCAAACTTAGCTTAAATTTCGCTAGCTAGTTAAATTTTGATCCAATTTTTCTCGTTATAGCGAAATTTTGCATTTTCGCACTATAAAATTTTCAAAGTATAGCTATAAATTTTCGCTAAGCTATAAAATCCCTCGTCGTCCAGATTGCTCGATCTTCCATTCAAGCCCCTTCTTAAAATTTGCATTGCCAAATTCGCACACAAACCGCAAAATTAACACAAGAAAATTAGGAAAAATTGTGTAAAGCAAAATTAATTTAAAACATAAATTAACTAAAAATTAGATAAAATCTAAGAAGAAAATTAACGAAATCAAAATAAAATACGATAAAATAAACAAAGCAAGAAAAATTAAACAGGCTGGAGGACTGTGATCCCCTGCATTTCCTAGTTCGAGGTCACTGAACTCGGCTGAAATTAAATGCAGGGGTTCGGTGCTCCAACCGAACCTATGACTGTAATCCATCCACTACACGCGGTATGAGCAAATGCCATCTTCTTTGAGTAGTGGCAAAACTCTGCATAATGGCCACTAATCTCAAGTTTTCAGATAATAGTGTTGATGGGTCAGACTTTACTGGTGTTTCAGTGGGCTGGGGTTGAGATTGTGTTTGGTGGAGGGCGTGATAGATTTGATCTGGAGGGGGCTATCAAGTAAAGGCTTTCGTGGCTCATGTGTGGATTCAAGCCCTGGGATCGTCAATGATAGGTTCTTGGGCTCTTCCCGTCTCATACCACCCGCCTCCCGCCTATCAAGGCACCGACATGTTCTTCTTTCCAAGGCCAAAAGTAACACCGACTCAAGCATCCTCGCAGCCAGAGCTTCATCGATTCCCCACTTCACCTCCCGAGGCCGCAATCAACCCGCCATCCAAAATCGTTTTTCACGCAAGCACTCATCCTCCTGGATTCTCCTTTGACTGTCGGGCAAGCTTCTTTGAAATTGACACAGTCGCCAAATTGTCACCCAATCTACTTCAAACCCATCTAATGTTCGCTCGTGGTCCGGCGTTGTAAATTTTGACTCAATCGGTAATAAATTCTTTTTGTTTCCACAAAGATCACCCACAAGCTTGCAAGGTTTAGAATTGCTTCGCTTCAACTCGGGGAGACTGGGTCGTGGGTGGCTTAGGCTTCAGACAAAGAGGCATACCGTGGAGACACCATGTGTGGGAAAGACTCATCCATTGGTCTCATAAATTCCTACGGATCTATGTGGGCTTGATTTCTCCCTGTGGTCATGATCCCGAAGGTTTCTATAGTCCCTCATTGACATGTATCCTCTGTGAGTTCCTCCATAGGTACTGATCAGATTGCTCTCCCTCTAAGTGTTCCATCTGGGTTCAATCTAAGTTCAATCCAAGCCCTTTGAGGGAGATCGACTTTGGCAGCCGCTCTAGGTTTCTAATCCACCAGAATGATTCTGAGCCAAAAAATAGTGTACACAAAACACATAGAACATTCCCGTATTCGTTTTCTTTACAGAAACAAAAGTAAATGATGCTGAAATATAAAAGCAATCTCACCAAGATTTATGATGGAGACTACAAGTGTTCCACAAATCCTCACTTGCACTAAGGCACCATCCACGCAATCCGCCATTTGATCTGCACATGGCAAAAGGGACTAAATCAACAAAATTTGTCCTGTTCTCCCACCGCCGAGTCGCTTCACCGCAGTGATACGTCTATGTGGCCGAACATGTGCATGGGTTTTTCTTCGCATAAATGATTCGAGTGAAATCAAACTGGGTGAATTAAATTCGATTTCTGGGCTCAAGTTAAAAAATAAAGTGGGTCAGGTCAGTAAACCGAAAAATAAAATGAAGAAAAAATAAGAAAAAGGAACTCCTTGAAGTCCTGTGCCACCGGGTTGGGTTTTGTGGCAACTAACATGTCCTCCGGGTTCTTTCTCTCGCATTGGGAGCATGACATATACCATTTCCAAACCTGATCTTCATTTAGCTTTAAAACCTAGACTTATGATTTTCTCTTGAAACATAGCATTTAACCTGGGCAAAAATATTCCTGGGTCAGCGATATCATATCTCAAAACCTACCGCAAGAATTAATAGGAAACAACTAATTGGATAACAGTGGATCTAGTGATAAGCATCCACTGTAACCAAAAAGCTTGCTAAATACATGTCAATGAGGGTGTGCCTAGAAGATTTTAACCTAAGGTGAGAATAAGAACATAAATACCCATAAATACGCATGCTAAAAATAGAGGACCAGTGCTTTTACCTTCAAATATCCACCTTGAGCTGGCCCTCCTCTTCAAGGATAAGAGGTCTAGCTAAGCATCCCCGAGTCATCCTCGTAGAAGTGTCTGCAGCCGAGAAAAGGAGAGAAAGAGGAGAGAGAAGAGAGCAAATAACCTAAAATGAAAAGTCGCGCTGTGTACCGAAAGATTAAAAATTAGTGTTACAAAATCTATGTTGGCTTTTATAGCCAACTCCACGTGTGAAATGACAAAAGCACCTAAAATATGAAATTACAATAGGGATGTAAGCAGAATTCTTATACAAACGAGGTCACTTGAATCAAAATATCAAAATCAATGTATTTCGCTTATGTAGTGGAATTTTCACAGCATAGCGTAATTACTTATTAGCGAATTTGCTTGCCAGCTTAAAATCACAAGAGATAAATAAATGTAAAAATTTCGCTTATCTACAGCACTTTCGCTACCTAGCGAAATTTCGCCTAGCCTAGCTTAAAACACCGCGGCATAGCTTAAAATTACCATGGCGCAGCGCAATTTTCGCTATCATCATAGCGAAAAATCCGCCAGAGCGAATTTTGGCTTCCCCGTCCATCATCGCTCCATTGATTCTCGCTCCCGCGTCACGCTTCCATCGCATCCCGCAAATTCCGCCGCTTGCCATTTTTCTTCAATTTTCTTCCCGCTGAAATTTTCATTCCTCGGCTTAAGCCAAAATTGATATACGAGACCATAAGTGAAATTGTGAAAATCAACCCGACTTTGGTTATGATTGATTGACACGACATAATTGGGCCTCCACCCCCGCAAAAACTACAAAACAAATTCCCTCTGAATGCAATTAGAAGTGAATAGTGGACCCGAACATGTCAATCAAGTTAATTATAATAATTAGTACACAAAAGCGCTCAAAACCTATTAAAATAGTGTTCAAATCAGCACTTGACACCCAATCAACCTCACGATGTGTTAAAACATCCGAGACGAAACTTGCAATCTCTTTCCATCCCATTCCACCAAAGAATGTTCTTTCAAAGTCCTGTACATCTCTGGGTACTACTCTGGATGTATAAAGATACGTGCATGAACGTGCTTCCTTCCATAATGTCTCTCTTCAAATTTCACCATAATTCGACACACATACCCCCTTCCGGCCTTTCACTATCATGTCGCTATCCTAATTTGAAACTCTACTCTTCTTCCTTTTTCTATCTCTTCCTTAAGTTTAATCATCTGTGGATCCCGCGACCGCCTCCGCTGAATATGATCCATCAGAGAGGTCTAACATGAAATGGCTACCAAGGATCCTCGAATCCTCACAAATTCTAATATCACCCCTAAAGCTCCTTTAGATCCACCAATGCTGGAAGATAACCCTGATCTCATGCGACAAAGAACTTCTCCGGTCGCCACTCGTGCATCTACTACTTACATTAGCTTTCCCGGATGATACCTGGCCAGTACAAATGTGAGTCCTTAATCAACTCAAGCCATCTTCTTTGCCTTAGGTTTGACTCTTTCTGGGTGAAAATATATTGAAGACTCTTATGATCTATAAAGATCCTGCAAGGAACACCATATAAATAATGTCTCCATATCTCAGCAAACACGATCGTCGCAGTTTTTCCTAAGCAGTGTAGGTAATCCTCCCCTACGCCTTTCAATCATTTAGAGGCATATGTAATCACTCCCTAATATTCTGCATCAACACAACCAAGGCCTCATTTCGAAGCAACACTGTGAAACCACAAACCCATCTCTCCCATCGGGCAAAGCTAGAACTGAGCCAGTCAACCCACCTTCCAACCCCGGAAACTCTATCGCGGTGCATCCACCCAATCATACTGACATCTTCCTCATACCAGCCGTTGGGTCGTTTATCTTAGAGAACCTCAACAAACTTCCCCTGTAATACCTCCCGCTAAACCAAGGAAGCTTCTAACCTCCGACATACTTTGGCGGTTTCCAATTTACCATGAGCCTTCTATTTTGGGATCCAGCACTCACCCCCTACCGAGATCACATGACCTAGGAATGCCACTCCATCAAGCCAAACTCCATGACTGCTTCAACTCGCATACAACCTGGGCGCCCTTGGGGTGGTCCGCAAATACAATCCCCGTGTGCTCAATGTTCCTCCGAACTACCCGAATACACTAGGATATCATCGATAAAACTATGACGAACCTATCCGCAAACACACCGGAATACTCCCGTTTATCAACCACAACACCGTCTGGCATTAGTCAAACTAAACGACATCACCGTAAACTCCACGCCCATAGCGTGGTCCCGAATGCACCTTAGGAACATCACCCTCCCCAAGAGACCTCAACCGACATGATACCTCGACCTCAAGTCTATCTTGGAGTATATTCGAGACCCTTGGAGTTGATCGAATAACCCATCAACCCAGTGATGGATACCGATCAAATTCCAGAATCTGTCACCGCTCTCAGACCGTATACAACCGCAAGCCCATCTTCTTCATGAAGAGAACTGGAGCTCCCCTACTGTGGATATGCCTCTACGAATGAATCCCTTACTCAACACTCGCTAATCTGAGCCTGCTTCACCCCATGTGGTCGTCCGAATAACGGAAACTGCTCGGCCCCCTGATCAAATCAATGGTGAACTCCATCTCTCTCGAGGTAATCCCCATGATATCATCCTCGGAATACATCCGGAACTCTCTAATTGAATCTCATCCACTGCAGTCCCCTTCTTCCCCGTTCCACCACATAAGCTGTGATAACTCGATAACCCCACGCAACATCCTCTCATACTGCTAAGGCGGAGATCATACTGGAAGATAACTCTCTACGTATTCCTCTGAACTTTACCTCTAATTTCCTAAGCCTATAACTTTATTTTTGAGACATCGACAGCTGTGCCATAGCCAACTGCTTGAGAAACCCACATCAAAATCCTCATACCCAAGGCCACAAGATCCGCCCGGGAACCCCGTCCCCCAATCATAATCAATATCTCCTAATACTGGCCTAAGAATAACGGATCTCCGCTGGAAGGGAACTCTCATACTCTAATTCTAATGGCCGGGTCTCTATCTCTAGCGATCTAAGAAAGGCTCTGATGTAAAATGAATGTGTGGCCCCTGTCCACTAATGTATGCATCATGATTTAAGGATAGCAATAATACTAAAGAACTACATCCTGAGCTGCATCCGTGATTCTAATGAGTCACAAAGATAAACTCCGCCTAAGTATCGGTCTGTCGCATCCCAGGCACTACTCCCCGCCTCTCTACCATGGTCGCTCTCTACTCTACGGGCCGCACTGCCTCTACTTAGGAAACCTCTCCCCAAGACTCAGCACGCATCTCCTGGCTTCGGGTAGCTAGGCTGACTACTAATGTCTCCGCACCAATCAACTGAGGACACTCCCTAATGAAATGGCCTTCCTAGCCACAGTTGAAACATCCTGTACTATATCTCTTACACTCCCCATGGTGTCGCCTCTGACACATATGACAGACGGGAGGAATACTGCGCCACCGCTAGCAACCCGAGGGCCCCACCGATCCCCGACCAGAGGTAGCTCCTCGACCGCACCTCGGCCTCTCGTGAATCTCCTACCTTGTTCCTCTTCTCAACGCATCATTCCAAAGCTCACTGGGAAGTGCCCCGTGCACTCCTCTTCCTTTCTTTCCTATCTGAGACATAGCCGTTTCGGCATTTTGTTCACCTCGTGAAAGTGGCCCCAACTAAGTCCCCAACATATTCCGAGGAACCAATGGCATAAATGCACTCGATTCTGTTGCAATCCTCGCAAAACCTTTGCACTTCAGGACTTCATCAGCCTGAATATATGGAACCAATCTAACTGGTTCTGAGAACCTTTTCTCATATTCAGATACTGACATGTTCTTCTACTCTAATTTGAAGAACTCCTCAATTTTTGAATCCTTATAACTCTAAGGAAAGAACTCATCAAAACGAACTCTTATCAAAATCGGGTCCCATGATGATGCCAATAGGATACCTCCTCCACTGCATCCCACCAATCCTTAGCCCCCGGCCTTCCATCTAAAATTGGAAAACAAGACTTTGCTCATCCACACCCATAACCCGTAAACCTTATTTACTCCTGGCCTAATGATAACCCAGCCGCTTCCTCGGATCACCACTGTCATATGGCTTGGCGCCCAACTTCCAGATCGCCTATATCGACCTCCCAGGTTCTTCAATAAACTCTCTAGGTGGTGGTAGCTACGATCGCGATGCGCTATGGCTACTATCCGTGCACCGTGCCACCTGCCCCACTCGCAAACAATCCTCGCACTTGATCCTCCACGCGCCTAGCGTCCAAATTCTCGACTACTACGCCGGAGGTCATCCATAGAGGCTGAGTGGAACCAACTACTGCCCATCTCTCCCTGGCACCGCAGATTGAACCTTAGAATGACTCCTCCTGTGACGACCTCGACGTCCCTCCTCGCTTGACATAGTGTCGATTTGCAAAAAAAAAAAAAAAAAAAAAAATCAACTGTTTAATACTTTGAATCACCTCATATGTATGTACTTTGAGTTTGAAAATGCATGGTTGCAAAGAGTGTAAAATAGTATATACGAAAACTAATGGCTGCTTAGCCAACATAGGCTCAAGATCCTCTCGCTATGATACTCACTCCGCATACACCCCCACCCCTACCATCTACAGTGTGTTTGCCACTCCACGCAAACCTCACCCGCTACCTCAATCTAATTAGTGAACTCTCGTGAAGCAAAGCCAGACACTTATTTTAATCTCAGATAAATTTTTCTTTCTAAACTTATGATTTTATAAAATTTCTTGTGAGTATAATAAATGTATATAGATACGTCCCAAATCCCGTATACACAATTTACACTATTTCAAATATGGCAACTAAATAACATTCTTCAAAAGAGCCTCAAGCCCCATAAGCATTTTCACAAAACTACCCTTTATGTACATACATATATTCCTTTATACAAATTCAAGTATTTTCATAAGTGATTATTAAAAATACAACAATCATATTAAAGTCAGAGAACTTATTTTGCTCCAAATGGCCCGCGACTACAGACTTGAATCTGGAAAAATAGTTTTTAAAATAGAAAATAATAAGCTAAACGAGCCTTCAGTTGAGTATATGTACACTCTGCCCCGATGAGGTGCACAAGAGCATGAATCCGTAAAGCATATGTGCACCAAGTGCCATCAGAATATTTTTCAGTGTTGTTATTAAGGATAAAATTGTAAAGTTTTCAAAAGAATTGTGGCACTTTGCACCATGAAAGTGGAGGTGAAAGCATAATTAATGGAAGTTTAAATAGTAAATAATAATAATAACTCACAAAATAGTTCAGTAGTTTCTAAAATTCTCTAAATCCCTTGATGATTTAAACTGGACGTGCTTAAGTCTGCCTCAGGAAATTCAGTAACTTAGGATGTTTTGCTAAATTTTGTGACAAATGAATATTTTAATTTTCAGCATTCGTTTAGAGGAACTCAAAACGGATTTTAAAAAATCTAGAAAATGGCAATATTTAAAGAATATTCAATTATGATAAATGAACAAAACTCTAGACAAAATAAATTGTTTCGGGGCTGAAAAGGATTGAGAAATGAAAGAAAAAGGGACATGTGGGTCCCACTAGAAAATAAATAAATAAATAAATAAAACAAAACAAAACAAAAACAAAAGGAAGCAGACTGAACAAATTGACAGAGGCGTGGAGAGAGTGCCGATATTTTATTTTTTTTATTCTCTTAGTTTATTTCTCAGATTCACGAAAATCTGATCGTCAGAATTCATCGGGCAAATAACGAAAAGTGCTCTACGCGACGAGGGTTACACGTGGATACCAAAACACTCGGATTTTACTATAAGACTCCAGTAAAATTCTAAAATCCAAATTTTAGTTTTTCTCGATTTACGTAATCGGACTGTAGGATTGGTTTATATGTTGTGCTGGTATACGCGATTTCAGAGCTATGCATAGGTACCAATATCTTAGCCTTTTGTCAAACTTTAAAAGATAGAAAATTTTCCTACTTGTGTTATTTCGAGCTTAAATGCTATATAATGGCTTGAAATTTTCTTAGAGGCCGTGAAAGGTCGTAAACTTCGGTCCCAAAATTTTTAAACTGAGTTTAGGAATTTTTAGGAATTTTTGGGACTGTGTTTGGATAGTCCGAGCTGAATTTCCTGGATCAAGCAATGGGCTTGATTGAAATTTAGAATTGTAGTTTCTGACAGTTTACATAATTTTTTAAATGTTTCGTATTTTTGTACTCTCCGGGAGTCCCTTAAGTCAAAGTTGACTAAAACAGTATAGTTTTATGGGGAATTTAATGTGTAGGGATATTTTGGTCGACTTCACATCATATTATCGATATGTCCTTATCGAATGAGACTACACGCAAAGCTCTCGTTGTGAATCAAGCTCGCTCAATATGTCTCTTCGAAAGCCATGTGTATGTTTTATGGTTAAAATCATGAATCGAGGGTACATTTTCGCATTTCAGATGGATTCTTGTGTAGGCGATTGAGCATCCGGTCGAGAATCTAGAGTGCTTGATAAGATTTAAAAGAAATTAATCGAGAAAAAATGAGTACTCAAAATCCTTTCTAAAACGAAAGTGTTTAAATTACAAGTTTGTAAAGTGCTTTAAAAATATAAATTTATAAAGCATTTTTTTTACTCTCCTACTTGTTATACTCAAAGCAGTAAAAGTTTGATTTTATTTAAACAAATACCTCGCTTTTAGCAAAAACCCTAGATGGCACAAAATTTCACTTTCTGGCCGATGTATTTCCTTGACAGTATGGCAAGGTTACTGGATATTATGATTCAACTATATTGCCCGGCTCAATCAGGTTAGATCTAGAATATATAAGGAGTCTCCCTCTCCCGCACATTTTGTGGTATATAGTTAGCTACCGACTTAGTACATGGCGAAGGAGGTGTTGGTTCCAAGTTCTATCACCGCATTTTGGTTCCGAGGTTCCATTATGTTATAGAGATTCCGCCGTTCACCTGACCATCTTAGCTCGCAGTGTTCCAAGTTTCTCACTACCGGCGTCAAGTTCCGATGGCTCCACGGCATCACGTCTAGGTATTTCAGAAATGGGCACAGTTGGTTGGTACTTGATTTACAAAAGATAGCACTTTCAGATATTAACCACCATCGAAATGCCAGCAAGAGAAATAGTTTTCGCACAGCCAAGAGTTAATTAGTTTTCGTAATGGGGCCAAAGAAGGTAAACAGCTTTTCACAGCAAAAACAGTTTTCTGTAATGTTTTAAATGGTTTCTTACAAGAAACTCGCCTTCTCATAAACAGCCTTACAACCATTTCGAAATGTATTTCATATCGAGGTACATACAAGCATAACAACATTTAGAACTTATATTACTCCACCGAGCCTGCCTCTGCCTATAGTTTTTTGTTTTAAAATAATTTTTCCGTGCAAAGTCGTTTAAAGACTTTCCGTGGATCCTCAAATTCTAGAAGTCAGGAAGCCAGGATTATATATAAGATAATGTGTAAAGTAAAAGTAGTAAAGTTAAATGTGACATTTTGTATATGTAAATATCTTTGTAAAATATGCATGCATGGTTTTGGTGAAAATAAAGCTATATGAAATTATGTCGGGATTTATTCTTATCTTATATATTTCCTACGAGGAATTGCAGGTCCTATGATCAGAGTTGATTTTGGAAAATATCGGGAGTGTATTTTTATATACAGTGGATTTTGTATTTCAGCTTGACTACCGTGCAATAAGAGGCCATTGATTTTGCTAAATCTAAAGGTGTGATTTGATAGAAAAGTGAAAATTCCTATAACTCCACGCTTTCCAAAAAAGTTTCAATGATTTTAATCATTAGCTTCATGGTAACTAGTAAGTCGAGCGAGCCTGGCCGAAGGTTACCGGGAGCTGCCAGCAGATTTCCCCGTCACTAGGAAGAGGGTCCTCATTGCCAGACAGAGCGCTTTAAAGTGTAGTTCACCTATTTTCAAGTATGTTTTCCATGATTTCCTATAATTTGAAAGATCCCACCCGCATTAACTCATGAACCCGAGGGGATTCGATACTCCAATGGATATAGAAACTTTTCTCAAACCATCAAATAAAATCCATGGAGCGAACCTCCCTTTACTAATCCTTAATATATCTTTTAGAAAATAATGCGGAAGCCAAGTGGTAAATTTTTTTTTCTTTTCTTTCTTTTCAAACTCCTTAGATTTTTCTTAAAAATCTAAGAATTTCCTTTGTTTTTCTGACTTTCCTAAATTTATAAATACCTGCATAAGCATTTAAAACACTTCTAATCTTCCAATTTTCAACTTCCGCTTTAGGACTCCTCGTCTACAACCCAATTACCACAATATATACTTTATACATTTATTCATTTCGGGATTATCAACAAAACATTCAAAACTTCTTCCAATTCCACATGAATGTTTTATAAAAAGATCGTACTGGGTCGGACTTGAAGCCGACTACCTAAGTAGTTCCTTTCAAAATATATCCATATATGCATATACATGACAAATTATTCGACATATAAAATATGCAAACTATTTATACAATGCGCTTCCTCACATGCGTAGGGTCTCTCGATGGCCTCGGCCATTAATCGCTACAGGAATACTCTCACGCACCTATCTCGTTCCTTTAAAAGGTTCTAAAACATATGGAAAAGAGTGAGCTAAAGGAGACTAGTGAGTGTACATTTTCATTAAGATAACATTTTCAGTATATATCAAATTAATACATACGTATACAATTAAAAATCCATTTACGTCTTAAACTTTCTTTCTTTCTTTCTTTCATTAAGATAACCTTTTTAGTATATATCAAAGTAATACATACTTATACAATTAAAAATCCATTTATGCCTTAAATTTTATTTCTTTCTTTCTTTCTTTCTTTCTTTCTGATGGAACCCAAGGGATAAACACATCGAATTAGCTGGTAATCGAAGGTGAGACAAGCCATTCCACTATAACTACTATGATGCGAAGAAACTCACGCTTGTATAGGGTTCCAGCCATGCTGACTATCACGTGTAAGGATATTACTCTAAACACCTATTTCCTCCTCAGCTTAGTAACCTACGCACTCTACCCTCTAAATCCTTACACGCTTAAGGTACTTACTGACATCACCATAACGGTCATATGGGGTTAGGTAAATCCATCGCAAACCTTTCTTCTTCAAAATACATTTCTAAATCCATTTAAATCCTTTACTTTATCATTTATACATTTCCCGCATTCTTATACATTTTAAACTTTTATAATGCCTTAACATATGCATATACAGATAATTTAATATAAATATATACATTGATGGCCATACACATGTACATTCAACTTTCATTTAGGCAATATGCATTTACATTAAACTTTTCATTTTAACATCAAAACTGCTCACTTTTAAAACTCAATTTGCAAAACATCATTTTTACACTACTTGCCCACCGCTCAATCCCGCTTGCTTCCCGTCGACCCTCGCTTCCCGTCCGGGAGGTCCTTTCACCTTTTCAAATAAAAAACCACAACTACAATAACTATAACTTCCATTTTAAATCCATCATACATTCATTTTCATCCCATTTAACTACACTTAAAAATACAGAACTAAGGCAATGACCAAATTACTCCTTTCTTTACAAATGACCTTTAATACCTCAATTCAAATCCTTTCTTTTCTAACTAGACTCCAATGCATTTATAGAGTTAATATTCAATTCTAAAAATGTATAACCAAGGAAATGACTAAAATTACTCGGAAAGACTAAAAGCCCCTAACAAAAAACACTCATTTTGGCCAACCTTTTTCCAACAATACTCTCTGGACTTTATTACCCAAAAATTAGTCAAACGGTCTTCAAAATTTATGAAAATCTCCAGATCAGTCCTTTATATAGCCAATGACAATTCTGTAAATTTTCATGCAAATTCTTCTAAGGCCTCAACCATAATACAAGTTATAATATGTTTTTGATGCTAATTTGGTTAACTCACCGAATCACCTATCGTTATCCTTCTTGATTTGATCTTAACTCCATAAATTTGAAATGTTTTCTTCACTAATTTTGAATCTATGGTTATAAGGTTTCATCCAATCGAATCACCCAAATCGGGTTGACCTAACTCGAGTTACGCCTCTAAACAACCTGACTACCTAGCGACCAACCGACGAGAATTTGCTTAAAACATAGCCCCCACTTCGGGAGCGAATTTATGGGCCATTTAGAGTCAGAATCTGATGATGCCTATTTCTGTATGTTTGGTTCATTTGAAGTCAATTTAATTAACTACTTGAATCACTCAAATCGATAATAAATGAGCAAGCTATGGCTGGAAATACAAAACTCAAATAAAACTGAAAACATAGCATTACATGTACCAAGATACATGTGCTCTAATTCCTTGCCTGCATCGGGCTTTTCCTCGCTTTTTCTTTCAATATGCAGGTGGGACGCCCTCGATCCCGGATCCGCGACTACCCACAACCCGCTAATATATGATGTCGAGTTACCGATGCCACTGTAGTAACCCGCAGTCTCCTTCAGACGGAGCTTCTACCCCAAATACACATCAGATAAAACCTCGCATTTACCCGTCCCAAACACCCAATATATGCAATATATATCCAATACTACCATTTGGGCCCATAAATGTACTCAATATACATACCAATCATGAGTCCAACTATATATCCAATAGTTACAAGAGAGGTAATCAATCTCCCTTTATACAAACACATATTAAAATTCTAACATTCTAATACATGTATACACCACGAATCCAAAGCCACAATCCGGCTTTTCTTCTAAACTCAACTTCTAGGACGAGCCGTCTCCTCGTGCGCTCCCGTATCTCGTGAAAAGGGGTCCTAATGACGGTGGTTAGCTTAATGCCTGCAAGAGAGAATCGCCCTAAATGGCCACTCACCACCTGGCGCAGCCAGAATGTTCCATGAACACACATCTGCCAAATGCATGATCCCACTTGAACGTCTACATGTCCAACCAGATCCCGAGTCCTCATCGACTCTCTCACACTCCGCCAAGCCTTGTATGAGAATTGGCTGCTGTTTTATTAGTGGACAACCCTCTGGCGTATATATCAATCAACATTCCGACGATTAATATATTAATTGTTCAGGACTACCCTCCGATGAATATCAATCGGGCTTCGCCTCCCGACGATCGATATTTTTAGTTTGTGGACTACCTCCCATAATTAATATTTTAGACTACCCTCCAACCATTTTCTAGATTCATATCTCATGCACTAACTCCTATAGTCCTAGGATGTTCCAAAGGTATATGGACGCATGTGTGCCAATCTAATACAATTTCATTCTACATGCAAATATATAAACACGAATATATTCACATAAAATTAAATCATTACAAATATATTATGTAAATTATCATTTCAAACATCAAAATTAGCTCACTGGGCTAATGATCAAACACGCTAAATTCGATTCGAATTACTTAACCAACATATTTTAATCGAAAATACATTGTCATTATCTTGTGAAACAAGAAACCCTAGGGTTTACTTCGCCCAACACTAACAATCTACCTATTCACTTTATGAATGCGCATCTCACGGCCATTCCCGGCCTTTTCCAAATCAATAAATGATTAACACATGAAGGCACACCCAAATCAACCCAACAGCCCGTGGAGTGCCATGGTCAGCCCGATTTTTTTCAAAATTTTATCACCCGGTCCCAAAGCTCGGGATTGATCAAACCGCCTCACTACCATTCAACCTAAACATTAAGAAACATTTAAATGGGAATAAACCTACAGGGGAGAAACTCCCTACCTTCTGAGTTTGATGAAACTCCTAAATCCGCATCTACGCTAAGCCCTTTCCCGTAGAGCAATTCTCCTTCGTCTCCGAAGACTAATGACTTTGGCCTCTGATCGTCCCAGATTTCTAAAGAGTAGTCAAGCCCTTCTCTCTCTAAATTCCATGAAATTCAAGCAATTGATCCTCTTTTTTCCCACTTTTTGCTCTTTTGTTTGGCTTTGAGAAGATGTAAGTCACTATACATGTTTTGTCTTTGGTAGTTGATTTAAATAATTCCTAATGACTATTATCCTTCACGTTTCCTGTGATTTGATATTCCTGCAATGCCTCGACTGGCCCATTTTCATTATTTCACTCATACCTACTTATGGCACATGAGTACGTGTTATATATGACTTTCGTCCCAACCTCAAATCATTTTATTTAAGACTAACCACGAGCCGAAAAACGTTAACTCCGACTATCCTTGACCTTACGAAATTCCTTACATGCTAGCTTGGGATTTCATGGCATAATTCCATCTGCATAATCCGCTTCATCACCAGATCTAGAGAATTAATTCATTTATTTTTAACCTAAATTATAATTTTGTAATCAAAATTGTAAATTGGCTTTATTCCGTAAATTGAATTTCTCAGTCTTATATGTTGATACCAAAATCAACTCCTATATACACATATACACTTCAAAACCATTTTACATTCATACCCTGACATCTCTTCTATTCAAATCCTCTTCACTACTTATCTTCTTTCAAACTTTTCCATGAATTTTCTCCAATACTATCAGAATATGGGCGCGACCCATACTAACCCAAATATGATGATTGAAGTTAGGCTCTGTTCTAAACCCTAACCCACTTACTCTCAATTAACCTATGAATCCAACTTTAAAAGAGAGAGGATTCAAATAACTATCTTTTTACCATATGGGTTTTACCTAACTCTATTTCATAATAAATCCAAGGTTATGATGCACTCTATCAAAACCCTAGCTTCGAGACAAGCTATTAATCATACAAAGCCTTAAAATTCCAGGATCCATACTAAAGGTCATAGCTCCATACCTTTCAGACTTTGGCTTTTCTTCTCTTCTCTTCCTCTTCCTCTTCTTCCTCTTTCCCTCTCTCTTCTCTCCCTCTCTACGTTTCTCTCTATTCGAGACCAAATCTTATCTCTCTTATCCATGTTTGTTAAGGCCATGTTTCGCCAAGTCAAAAACCCATTTTTTCTTTTAACTTTCTCATTTCGTTAGTTAGTCCTTCCAATCTCTACTATTTCCATTCCAATTTTCTCATATTATACTTTGGGTATCCAAATCATTCTCTTCTTCTTATGTCATATATATCCTAATTGGATAAGTTCCACTTTTACTCCTCGCTGTTAGGATATAAATCTTGCCCTCGCTTTATTTCGAAAATTCCTATTTAGCTTTAATATACCCTACACAAGTCCGCAAACTACTGTGGTATACGGGTGTTGGGCAACTCTCCCTCCTTATAAGAATTCCTTGGCCCTCCAAATTGCAACATCTGCATCTGCATCAAAGAGCCGGGAATAATGCCCTTCATCCGCCTCCCTCATGCTCCCACATGTAGCTTCCCCATCGTATGACTCCTCCACAATACCTCTCACCAGCAGGTCAGGGTCTCTGGCGGTACGAACTTGCTCTCGACGGTCAAGGATCCGTGACCGTTCCTCTTCTGTATGTCAAATTCCTCCAGATTTCCACCGGCTTGCTCCGTCAATATATGCGAAGGGTCCGTATATACTTCGTGAGCATAGAAAACATGGAAAACATCATGAATGCGATCGAGGCCGATGAAATCCACTGGTGTTATACACCTCACCCTAATGAACCCAGATGGTCCAATATACCGCGGACTCAACTTTCCACGCTTTCCCAAATCCAAAGACGCCCTTCCATGGGAAATCCCTCAAAATACCATCCCCTACCCTCGAACTCTGTGTCCCTACCACATTATTCATAACTATTCTCATTGGCCTTGTGCAATTTTCACTATCCCTTATAATTTTGATCTTATCACAAGTCACTGGATAAATTTAATCTACTAATTTCTTCTACCTACCTCTATTCCAAATAAACCGGAGTCTCGACATTTTCGCCCATAAATAGCCTCATGCGGGGCCATACCAATACTGCCTGGAGAACTGTTATCAGAGCGCAACTCCACTGGGGGTACGGGTGTCCTAAATTTCTCCCTAAACCTATAACACATGCCCTAAGCATATCCTCTAAAGTTTGTATAGTCCTCTCAGATTGGCCATCAGTCTGTGGATGAAAAGCCATACTGAAGTGCGGTTTAGTGCCAAGGGCATTATGTAAACTAGGCCAAAACCGTGAGGTAGGCACAGGGATCTGCATGCGGAAACAATGGGCGGCGTACCATGCGGTCTGATAATCTACTCTAACGTATAATTAGGCCCAGCTTGTATCCAATGAATCACACTATTCTGATGGGTAGGAAATGGGGTGATTTCATTCGATGCGTCTACAATCATACATATCGTATCATGGCCACTCACGACAGCGTGGAATCTACCATAAAATCCATAGTGATTCTCTCCAGCTTTCCCGCGCCCGGGGATCAAAGTATTTGTAATAATCTTTGTAGGCTTCTGATGTTCGGCTTTCACCTGCTGACATGTGAGACATCTAGAGACGAACTCTGCAATATCCCTCTTCATACCCTTCCACCAGTAGTGTTCCTTTAGGGTATGATACATCTTTGTGCTTCCCGGATGCATAGCAAGCGGAGGGCGGGCTTCTTCACTGTCTCTCTCCTCACATCACTGCATGCGAGTACGCACGACCTCTGTCCCATGACCCACGGTACCATCTTCTCTCAATGACAAATCCCCTTGTTGCCCGGGACCTACTTCACCTCTCAACTTCACTATGCAGTGGATCCACGAATGCGAAGCTCTCTAATCCTGTCTATCCAATACGGGACGTACATGAAATGTGGCTAACAGTACTCTTGAATTTGTCAGTTCGATCTCACGCAAGGACCTCAATTCTATGGGTCGTGGAAGATGCACGGCCCTTAAATTGAGATAGAGGAACTCGCTGGGTCTCCTACCAAAGGCATGCGCTACCACGTTTGCTTTCGAGGTGTTATTCAATGGTACATTCATAATCCTTGATCGGTTCGATCCATCTCCTGTCTCATGTTTAGTTTCTTATGAATCACTGCAAACTCTATTCAGTAAAAATCCTACGAGGGCCTCCATATAAGTATGCCTCCCATATCCGTAAAAATGATACTACATTGCTAGCTCAGGTCGTGTGTAGGATAATTACTTGTTCATGCTTCTTCAATTGCCCTAGAAGCATATGCAATCACCTTGTCGTGCATTAATACACAACCTAGACTCTGCTAGAGGCATCCTGATACAACTATGAAAGCCATCCTACCCCAGTGGAAATTAATCTGCAGGCGAGAGTCAATCTCCTTCCCGAGTTCATCAAAAACTCTCTTGACAAGCCTCGACAAAAAAGCGGTTCCTCTTTCTTTGTTAGTCTAGTTAAAGGTGCGGCTATCTTAGAAAATCCCTCAACAAATTAAAGTATTACCTTGCCAAACCCAGAAAACTCCTTATCTCTGTAACACTCGTAGGAGGTTTCCAATTCAATATAGCCACGACCTTGCTTGGGTCCAGGGGCCCCCTCTGAAACTATGTGTCCCAGCGACATTATCGAGCCAAAGCGTGATTATTGAGTTTGGCATATAGCGGAAATGTTCCGCCGATGTTTGCGATTATCTCGAGTGCTACGCATGTTCTTCTCCTTTGCCGAATAGATAATATCGTCAATAAACACGATAACAAACTGATCTAAGTAAGGTCAGAAAATCATGTTCATGAGATCCATGAAAGCGGTGAGGCATTATTGGTAAATACTTTGTAAACCAGGAAATGCAAAATGCAGAGTGTTAAAATATCTTTATCTTGGGAACATCCTCATCCTTGAAGTCTCGAGCTTATCAATTCACTTCCAATTAAATCAAGGCTCATGACAACATCTTTGCAGAAGCCTTAAATCGAAGCCATTAGCATCCTTAAAATGAAAAACCATAATGCCCTTCACCTTGCAAAGTACATTTATGCTTAATCAATTCTTCTTCTTAAAACATTAATTCTAGCACATTCCATTAGGCATTTAATCCTTCGATTGATTAAAATCAATGGAAACTCAACTTTTCATGCACTTCTCTAAGGTGATTAAATCCTACATGTCACATTCATAGTATTTCTTCATTTCTTCCATTTCTTTCCAACAAATTTATATTTGATATTCATCAATGTCATTGATTTGTAAACTAAATCAACTGAGTAGAACATTCAAGCCCTTTCTTGCCTAACCTAAATCTAGTTTCTATTCAACTTTTAATTCCATTAATTCCATTAATTTCTTCAAGCATTTCAAGTAATGTCAATTAAATCAATTAAAACCAATCAAACATCACTTCCATTAACATCAGGTTGACCTAAATTAATGATCCTTATAATCTCATTCTTTCTTTCCAATTTCTTAAAATCAACCTAGAATCATGTCAATTTAATAGCTAAAGCCTTAATATAATAACTCAATTGAAGGTTTAGATAAATAATCCATAAAACTCTAATTGCTTCTTGGAACCTCATGAACCCCACGTTGACCCACTCCGTTGTCCTTATTTGGAGCGCCTTCGGATTTTCAAACCCATGCTCCTCATCCACTATTTACTTGGTATCTACAGCCGTACGTAGTGGTGTCGGCGCATCTTGTGGTCCAAATCTTTGGACTAAGACCTACAGCAAACCTCTTGGTCTTTGAAACTTCGTCCTCCCTACTAAATGGGACATGTCTAACGAGCTCAGAAAACTCCGCTCATAATCTGTCACGGAGTGTCCCCTGCTCCATCCTAAAGAACTCCTCAGCCTTCGCTTCTTTGTAACTGGCTGGAACAAACTTATCTGTAAACTCTTCCTTGAATCGTATCCAGGGCACTCCCTCTGGGCATCTCCTCTGAACTGCCCTCCACCACTCTAACGCTCTGTCCCGTAGGAGAAAAGTAGAAAAAGTGACCATCTGCTCCTCTGTACCTTTGCATCACACAGTAGACGTTCATTTCCCTACAGCCATCAGCGAAGCCTTTTCAGTCTCCCGATCCATCATAGTTCCGTGCCCCTAGCTTTAGCCCCTCTTTATAGAAACTCACAGGCTCACCGGGTACGTCATATCTGATGGCTAAGGTAAAGACGCCACTCCAAGGCATGTCTGTCCTCCGCGACCTCGGAGGTGGTGGCGTCCTTATGCAATGAAGGCGCCAGGTCTCTATATACTATGGGTGGAGAACATACCGCAGAACTCATCAACATCTTTCCTCGGGTGGGTAGAGGTACTTCAATGCCGGGGCTCTCCTGAGTGGTAGTCGGCCTCGACAGCGCATTTACCTACAGTAATTCAAAATTTTAATATGTCATGTAATGCATATATGATTTTAAATCACGCCAAATAATTTATGTAATTTTAAAATAAAACATTAAAACAATCATATGAAAATAAAATTTTCAAATCTTGCCTCTTTGTTTCAAAACCGTGGCTCACGATGCCATGTTGAAGGATTCTGACCCGGATTAACCTCATGAACGAGGGACTATAAACACTCAATGGATATAGAAACTTTTCCTCAAAACCATCAAATAAAATCCATGGAGCGAACCCCTTTACAATCCTTAACATATCTTTTAGAAAATAATGCGGAAGCGAAGTGGTAAATTTTTTTTTTTTCTTTTCTTTCTTTTTTTCAAACCCTTAGATTTTTAATCGACCGGGTTCCTCTTCGGACTCCCCAGATTTACAAATACCTGCATAGCATTTAAAAACACTTCTAATCTTCCAATTTTCAACTTAGTTTAGGACTTATAGTCACATTAAATTAACACAATATATACCATATACATTTTATTCCATTTCGATCATCACATTAAGCTATTGATTCCATGCAGTTTATAAAAGATTTGGGCTTGAGTCGGACTTAAGCCGACTACCTAAGTAGTTCCTTTTCAAAATATATCCATATATGCATATACATGACAAATTATTAGAGCATATAATATGCAAACTATTTATACAATGCGGTTCACATGTAGTGCTCGATGGCTCGACTCCTTTGCGCGGGGAATACTCTACCGGCGCACATCTCGGTTCTGAAAAGGTTCTTAAAACATGGAAAGAGTGAGCTAAAGGAGCCCGTTGAGTGTACATTTTCATTAAGATAACATTTCGGTATATATCAAATTAATACCTCATTATACAATTAAAAATCCATTTATACCTTAAACTTTCTTTCTTTCTTTCTTCATTAGATAACCTTTTGGTATATATCAAAGTATCTAATACTTATCTGATTAAAAAATCATTTATGCTAAATTTTCTTTCTTTCTTTCTTTCTTTCTTTGTGAACCGGGGATAAACACAGAACGATTTTAGTGCGACAGTGAGGGCGGTCTCATTCGATCATAACCACTATTGCGGAAGAAACCCACGCTTTGCATAGGGTTCCAATCATAGCCTTATCACGTGTAAGGATATTACTCTAAACACCTATTTCCTCACCAGACAGTAACCTGTGACTTTGCCCTCTAAATCCTTACGCTTAAGGTACCTCGGCGTCTCGATCCTACTTTCAGTCATATGGGGTTAGATATATGATAAAACCTTTCTTCAAAATACATTTCTAAATCCATTTAAATCCTTTACTTTATCATTTATACATTTATGCATTCTTTACACATTTTTAAACTTTTATAATGCCTTAACATATGCATACATATATAATTTAATATAAATATATATATTGATGCAATATAAACATGTACATTCAACTTTTCATTTAGGCAATATAAACATTTACATTAAAATTTTCATTTTAACATCAAAACCGTTCACTTTTAAAACTCAATTTGCAAAACATCATTTTACACTCCAACATTTCAGCTCAACCCTACTTGCTTCGAGTGAATTAAGTTTCGTCAGATGGTCGTTTACTTTTCCGAGAAGCGCTTGACCTACGCATTAACCATAACTTCACATTTTTAAATCCATCATACACATTCATTTTCATCATTTAACTACCTTGAAATACGAACCAGGCAATGACCAAATTACCCTTTTCTTTACAAAATGACCTTAATACCCTCAATTCAAATCCTTTTCTTTTCTAACCAATTCCAATGTATTTATAGAGTTAATATTCACCCTAAAAATACATAACCAAGGAAATGACCAAATTACCCTTAGTACTAAAAACTACTAACAAAAACAACTCATTTGCGACGCTTTTTATGATAATGCAGGACTTTATTGCAAAAAATTAGTCAAACGGTCTTCAAAAATTATGAAAATCTCCAGATCAGTCCTTTATATAGCCAATGACACCTCTGTAAATTTTCAAGGTAAAATTCCTTCTCTAAGGCCCTCAACCACTTAATACAAGTTACAACATGTTTTTGATGCCAATTTGGTTAACTCACTGAATCACCTACTGTTATCCTTGATTTATGGGATCTTAACTCCATAAATTTGAAATGGTTTCTTCACTAATTTGAATCTATGGTTATAAGGTTTCTTATCCAATTGGAATCACCCAAATCGGAGCACCGGAACTCGAGTTATGCTCTAAACAACTCGGATTAATCTATGATCAAACTGATGCAGGAATTTGCTTGCACATAGCCCCACTTTGAGTGAATTTATGGGCCACTTAGAGTCAGACTTTGACGATGCCTATTTCTGTATGTTTGGTTTTACTTGAAGTCTATTTTAATTAGCCACTTGAATCACTCAAATCGGATAATAAATGAGCAAGTTATGTCTGAAATACGGCCCAGTGAATTGGAAAGCAGAGCATTACGTATGCCAGGTACATGTCTTTCGAATTTTATGGAATGTAGGGCTTCTTTTTCCATATGTTGATACCAAAATCAACTCTATAGTCCATATACACTTCAAAACCATTTCATATTCATCTTGACATCTCTTTTCTATTCAAATCCTCTTTCACTACTTATCTTCTTTCAAAACCTTTCCATGAATTTCTCCCAATACCATTGTAATATGGGTTATGACCCATACTCAACCCAAATATGATGATTAGTTAGGGTTTGTTCTAAACCCTAACTCAATTACTCTCAATTAACCCATGAATCCAACTTAAAAGAGAGGATTCTATAACTATCTTGTACCATATGGGTTTTACCAACTCTATTTTCAATAAATCCAAGGTTAGGATGCAATTCTATCAAAACCCTAGCTTTGGAGACAAACTATTAACCATACAAAGCCTTAAAATTCCATAGATCCATACTAAAGGTCATAGTTCCATAGCTTTTGATCTTGGCTTTTCTTCTTCTTCTCTTCCTCTTCCTCTTCTTCTCTCTTTTCCTCTTACTGCCCCTCTCCATCTCTACGTTTCTCTCTATTTGGAGACCAAATTTGGTCTTCTCTTATCCATGTTTGTTAAGGCCATGTTTGGCCAAGTCAAAAACCCATTTTTTTCTTTTAACTTTCTCATTTTTGCTAGTTAGTCCTTCCATCTTGTACTATTTCCATTCCAATTTTCTCATATTATACTTTGGCATCCAATCTATTCTTCTTGTCATATATATCCTAATTGGATAAGTTCACTTTTACCCTTGTAGGATATAAATTCGGTCTCTCGTTTTATTTCTGAAAATTCCTATTTTAGCTTTTAATATACCCTACAAGTGCAAACTCTTAGGGTATATTTAGAGTCTAAATTGTTTTTATAATGATTTTCCTATTGCAACCTCATTGTTTTCTAAATCCTTTCATACATAAATATTGTAAAGTGTCACTAAATCTTTTAACACAAATTCACAACATTATGCGGGCGAGGTCGTAGAGTGCTCCGGCACTAGTCGGCCCGAGGCACCGGTCGGTTAGTAGAAGAAAGGAAAGAAGTGGACCAGCGGTAGAGGCACAGGACGAGGAGCAGTATCTAGCCAGGGATCCGTTCGATCACCAGTAACCCCAGGAGGTGGTGGATTTTCAAGATCATATTTTCCATTGTGCCCTACATGTCAGAGGAGGCATCTCAGAGAGTGTAGGATGAATATGACAGGATGTTTCCATTGCGGGTAGGAAGGTCACTTTATCGAGGCATCCCGATTAGTATTTCTGAGACCTCTGAAATTGGTCTGATATCTACCGAGCACCGGCCCGGTCCCGGTCGGTTGGTAGAGTGGATTCGGACAAAGGTGGCAATCTGACCTTTGGTAGAGTGTGACCCAGGGTGCGGGGCGGAGCGATACCCCGTTAGTAAGATTCCAGTGGTACTAGTACTTAGGCTCGGGTATTCTGATCCACCTGGCGGGACGGATGCATCACGACATGATTCTTGAGTATGATTTGATTTCACGATCATGATGCATATGCATTGGTGGACCCGAGGGGAGCCACTCATTCATTTATTCCGGTACCATTCACTAAGAGCACGGATAGAGTCAGCTATAGATGAGTCGTATGGTGGTTTCACGTACCCAATGGGGATACTATGATATCCGAAAGGACCCAGTTTCCGAGTATGATTGGTGATCGAACCAAGGATTTTCAGCGAGACTTGATAGTGTTAGAGTATGTGATTTCGATATAATCTTGGTATGGGTGGTTATCTGGGCATAGAGCCACCTTAGATTGCTATAAGAGGAAAGAAGTAAGATTAGTTGACCCGAGGAGGAACCAGGCGTGATATTTCGGGGAATTAGAAGAGAGATCGCCCCTAGCCTCATTAATGCCACGACCGCCTCGAAAATGCTTCGGAAAGGTTGCTAGGGTTATTTGGCATTTGTAATGGATAGGAGACAAGAGGGGACACGACTGGAAGACATCCCCATAGTCAAAGAGTTCCCAGATGTCTTTCTAGATGATATTCGGGTTTACCCCGGATAAAAGTGAGTTCGTTATTGGGCGATTCCGAGGGGCCAAGGCGATATCCATTCCTCCGTATAGAATGGTGCCCGGCCCAGTTGAAGAATTAGCAGAGAGCCTGATTAGAGGAATTCTTGAAAGGGCTTCATCAACCTAGTACTCACCGTGGGGAGCTCCGAGTTCTCTTTGTAAGAAGAAAGATGGGAAAACTACGGACATTGTATAGACTATGAAACCGACTGAATCGAGTGACAATGCGCAACCGTGTCAGCTCTCATTATAGATGAGCTGTTGACCAATTGCTGGATCTCGAGTATATTCTAGATTGACTAGGTCGAGGCTACCATCAATTGAGGGTGGAATAAATCATTTTTCGTGCCTTTAGGGCGAGATACGATCTCACGAGTTCCTAGTGATGCCATTCGGATTGACTAATGCCCCCATTTGCGTTCATAAGATTTGATGAACGAGGTATTCGATCCGTATTGAATAAGTTTGTGGTGTATTCATTATTGACATTCTAGTGTACTTTCCGAGGCGGTCCAGACAGCATGCGAGAGAATCTCGGGCGGTGTGTAGATTCTTAGAAGCGTCGATTATACGCTTAGTTTTAGTAAGTGCCGATTTTGGTTGAATAGTAACTCTTGGAGTCTTGTCATTTTTCGGCCAGAAGGTAGTGTGGATCCTCGGAAGATCGAGCTATAGTGGGCGGGGCGCACGAGATGTTTCGAAGTTCGCGGTTTCCTTGGATTAGCGGGGTTATTACGGGAAAAGCTAATGTCGTAGCGGATGCCGCGGAGTAAGGCGACCGGAGAGTTCATTGTCTCATATGAGGATCAGGTTATCTTCCACTATTGGTGGATCTGAGAGCTTTAGGGGTGATATTGGAGGTTGAGGATTCAGGAGCCTTGTTAGCCACATTTCATGTTAGACCCCTCCTAATGGATCAGATTTTAGTAGGGCAGTCGCAGGATCCACAGATGATTAAGCTTAAGGAAGAGATAGAAAAAGGAAAAGAAGTAGAGTTTCAAATTAGAGATGATGACATGATAGTGAAAGGACAGAGAATGTGTGTGCCAGAGTATGGCGAAATTTGAAGAGACAGTATGGAAGAAGCACATTCTTACGCATGCTATGCATCCGGAGTAGTACCAAGATGTACAAGACTTTGAAAGAACATTGCGGTGGAATGGGATGAAGAAAGAGATTGCAAGTTGCGTCTCGGATGTCTATTTGTCAGTGAAGGCGAGCATCAAAAACTGCGGGAAGATGCGATTACTCCCTATTCCAGTATGGAAATGGGAAAAGATTACTATGGATTTCGTGACAGGTCTTCCACGGACTTAGAGACTTACAATTCGAGATAGGTGATCGGGTCTTTTTGAAGATTTCCCCTTGGAAAGGTGTTTTGAGATTGGGAAGCAGCGAGGCAAAACTTCGATCCAGATATAGGACCTTATGAGATTGTGGTAAGAATTGGACCCGAGTAACCTCATGAGATTACGAGTTATGCAGATTCATGACACATTCCATGCCATCGATGTTAAGAAGTACATTCGAGATCCTTCACATGTCTTTGAGAAGAAGCGACCCGGTACGCTAAGGAGAACGACTTATGAGGAAACACATGTAGGGTGTAGATGCAAGGAACATGTGTTGAGGAGTAAAGTAATTTCTTTGGTTAAAGTCTGTGGAGAGAGATCATACAAGGGAGCGCTGCCAGGAGCCAAAAGGCTCAAATGCCTGCCGGTACCTTCAATTATTTTTGATTGAGGGGTATTTTCCTTTCCTTTGAATTTAGTTTGTTCATTTCGAATGAAATATTCTAAAAGGAAGGAAGATTTTACTGCCACCGTCGATAGGGTGCGTAGTACGTATGGCGGGCGCATATGTGCACCAAGTGCCATTGTAATATTTTTGGGTGTTGTTATTAAGGATAAAATTGTAAAGTTTTCAAAGAATTGTGGCACTTTTGCAATTAAGGAAAGTGGAGGGGGTGAAAGTATAATTAATGGAAGTTTAAATAGTAAAATAATAATAATAAATAGCCAAAATAGTTCAGGGAAGTCTCGAAAATTCTCTAGATCTCGGATGATGAAACGGATTGTGCCGTTAAGTTCGTCTCGCGAAATCTAGTAACCCAGTAAAGTTTCGTTAAATTCCAAGATAGTCGGAATATTTTACGAATTTCTAGGCGACGGGTTTAGAGTGAAACAGCGAGTTTGAAAAATCTGAAATATGGAAAATATTTAAGAATATTCAATTATGATAAATGAAATTGAAACGGGACAAAATAAATTGTTTCGAGAATTTGAAAAGGATCGAGAAATGAAGAAAAGGGACATGTGGGTCCCATGAGAAAAAAAAAAACAGAACAAAACAAAACAAAGACCCAGGACTGAACAAATTAGCGGAGGGCGTGAAGAGGTGCGATATTTTATTTTTATTCTCTTAGTTTATTTCTCGGATTCAAGAAAAAGTGATGTCAGATTCATCGAGGCCAATCGCGAAAAGTGCTCTACGCGACGAAGGCTACTCGTGGATACCAAAAACACGGGATTTTACACCAGAATTCGGGTAAAGTGAATCGGAATTTTAGTTTTCAGTTCTGAGGAAATTAGGCGAAGTAGATTTTTGTCGGAGCGAGAAGAGCAAAGATTGGTATAAACATGACAAGAGAATTCTGTGGAAATCATAATATCTTAGCCTTTTGTCAAACTTTAAAAAGATAGAATTTTCCTACTTGTGTTATTCAGGCCTAAATAATATAATGGCTTGGGGGAATTTTCTTAGAGGCTGTGAAGATTAAGTAAACTTCCCAAAATTTTAAGCGTGTTTATGAATTTTTAGGAATTTTTGGGACTGTGTTCGGATAGTCCGAGCTGAATTTCGGGACTATTTTCGAACAATTTGGATTGAAATTTCAGGATTGTAGTCAGACAGGTCGGACAGAATTTTCAGAAATGTTTCGAGTATTTTTAGACTCTTTGGAAAGTCCCTTGAGTCAAAAGTTGACTAAAACAGATAGTTTTTATGAGGAATTTAATGTGTAGGGATATTTTGGTCAATTTCACATCATATTATCGATGTCCTTATCGAATGAGACTAGCACGTAAAGTTTTGTTAGAATCGAAGTTCGTTCGATATAGTCGCTTTGAAAGCCACATTGTATGTTTATGGTTAAAGCGTTGGTGAGGGCATTTTAAATGCTTTGTAGCATGGATTGTGTGAGCGATTTGAGCATCAGCGAGGAATCCCTAGAGTGTGACAAGATTTGAAAGAAATTAGTTGAGAAAAGGTGAGTACTCAAATCCTTATTTCTAAAAAAGCGAAAGTGTTTAAATTACAAGTTTGTAAAGTGTTTTGAAAATATAAATTTATAAAGCATTTTTACACCCGCGTATACTCAGCGAAAAGTTTGATTTCAATATTTAAGCTTGATTTGGCTTGGTTTAGCAAAACCCTAGATGTGACTCGGTTTCGGTCGAGATGTATTTCGGATTGTGCATGGCAAGGTTATGGGATATTATGACTAACTATATTGCCTGGTCGACAATTGGGGGTTAGATCTAGAATATATAGTGAGTCACCCTACTTTATTCGTGGTATATAGTTAAGCGCTTATTTGACTTGAGTACATGACGATGAGGTGTTGGTTCCGTGGTTTCCATCACCAGGGCATTTTTTGGTTCAGAGGTTCCATTATGTTATAGAGATCATTTGTGTTCAGGACCATCTTAGCGGGTAGTGTTCAGGATTCACCACCGATATCGGGGTTCCGAGGTTCCATGGCATCACGTAAGGTGTATTCGAAATAGGCCACAATGGATTTGGTACTTGATTCTGATATAGCACTGGATATTAACCACCAAAGCAGTTTTCAGCGAAGCCAGACACCGAGGCAGTTTTCAGCGGCGAATTAGTTTCGGAAGCAGTTTTCAGCAACGAACGAGTTTCGATAGCGAAATAGTTTTGAAACGATTTCGAAATGGTTTCGCCGCAAAAACCGGTTTTACCGTAAAGCGGTTTACAATAATTTTAATGCGAGATTCATATTGGGGTACATACGTGACAACTGACATTTAGAACTTATAGTACTCAGCGAGCTGTTTGGCTCGAGTTTGTTTTAAAATAATTTTTCGGTGCGAGTCTTTGGCCGAAAGACCTTTCCGGGATCCTCGATCCTGAGCGTTGTGTTGTGATTATATATAGATAGATGTAAAGTAAAAGTAGTAAAAGTTAAAATGTGACATTTTGTATGTAAATATCTTTTTTGTAAATATGCATGCATAGTTTTGAGAGAAAAGCAGGTGCGATGAAATTATATTGGATTTATTCTTATCTTATATTTTGATGAACCCAGGAGAGGTCACATGATTGTAGTTGGATTTTGGAAAATATTGGGATTGTATTTTTTTATATCTACAATTGATTTTAGTTTTAGGCTTGACCACCGTCTGATCGTTATCTTTGCCGGTTACCCCGTTAAATAAAGTGTGATTTTAAATGAAAAGTGAATTTTATAACCCACGTTTTCAAAAGGCGAGTTTCGGCAATTTTAACGGCTTAGCTTCGCGGTAACTTGTCGGGTCAGTGAGAGGCTTGTTTGGGAGGTTCTTAATAAGATTCTTGGCAGATTCTTGTGGCTAGGAAGGGTCTGTCCCATTATGCTTTATAAAAGGATTTCTTTTTCTGAAAATATCTCAAAACGGTAAAACTCTTTTTACAAGATATTTTCCAGAAATCTTGCTAACTCTTTACCTTTGCTTTAAAAAGTTTTGACTTGTGTGCCTCTTCAACTTTAAAGGGTTCAAACTTTTCTGCCAGGCAGGCTTTAGAACCAGCGCGCTTTGAAATAAAAGCGAGATGCAGGAAACCAGCGTTTGTTTTGCCGTCTAATTAGGAGCACCGGGCTCCAGCGGAACATTTTGAAATGGCGGGAGCGCAGGCTCGACCGTTTGTTTTAAAACAAACACGGGAACTGGGCTCATAGATGCACCGATGGTTGATTTTCCAGCGTATAAAACATTCTTATAAATCATCAACCACTAGAGGCGCTCACTGCTTGTTGTACCACTGAAGTAACACAGGGCACAGGCATCGACCGTGCGGTGGAAGGACTAGGTTCGCATCACCCTAGGTGGAAGGGCGCAGCCCGCGTCACCCTTTTTTGGTAATGGTGGAATTATTTTTTGAGTGCTCCATCGCGTAATTTAGTTAGGCTCTAACACATATCTTTCGTCGTGCCACGGTCTTGGCTAAATGCATGATGGATGATCTAAGTTTGTCATTGAGCGATAAATGCATGTATGATATCCTAACACCACCGTGCACGTACGGAATATCTCTGACCGGTATGCTTGCTTAAAACTAGGGATTTTAGTTAGACTCTTTACAAAATAGACTTTTGTTTAGTAGTATGTTTGAAATATGGTTTGTTCAAAACATTTGCTTGCTTCCCTTTATAAAAAGTATAGTTGATTACATCAAAACCATTACTTGTTTACTTTTATGGTTAAATTAAAACCATTTTGTTTGCTTAAAAACTCATTGCTTGCTAAACATGGTTTTACAATTAAAACCATTAAATACCAGTGTAAAACAGTTTATAATAATACACTGTGTTTGAAAATGAGTTCGAACACTCACCTCTTTGTTTCACGACTTAGCACAACTCCACTCACTTTTCGCCTTTGCTTTTAGCCTACACACGGATACGGCAAAGTGTCGTCTGCGTATAGCGTAAAAACTTAGCGTACTTCACACATAAGTCACTTTGGGGGTCACACAACATTCATATAAAGCCAAATGAACAAATTTACCCTTGAGCATCAAAGCCCGCAACAATAAAACTATTTTTGGTAGCCTTTTTTCCAACAATACTCTTCGTTTTATTACCCAAAAAAATTTTCCAAACGGTCTTACAAAATTATGAAACTCTCAGATCAGTCACATAGTCAATGATATCTCTTTAAATTTTCAATTTAAGAATTCTACCTCCCTAAGGCCCTCAACCACATAACACAAGTTACAACATTTTTTGATGCCAAATTGGTTAGCTCGATTCACCTACTATTATCCTTGATTTATAGGGTCTTAACTCCATGGGTGGAAATAGTTTCTTCACTAATTTGAAGCTATGGTTCTAAGGTTTCTTCTCAATTGGAATCACCCAATTTGGATCATCAAAACTCAAATTGTGTGATACATCAGATTACTCAATTTGGCATAACAGAATCTGCACATAGCTCCATGACAAAAATTTCTTTGAGTACTTTGGGATTCATTGCATGCACTTCCTTCAGATAACTTATTCCTATAGAAGTCTATTTTACCCAAAATTTTGAATCACTCAATTTGGATGAGTGAAACTCCACTTATGGCAAAAACACTACAACAATACCCAAACAGAGCATAATCAGTGAGCTACACGAGCTCATCTTCGATTCGTGTTGGGGGCCTTGAGTACAATTTGCTCTTGGTCCCTTCTACATTTTATCCCTATATCTTATGGTTCTTTACAATTAGAATCAACTGATTTGGATGATTATAACTAATCTATGAGTCCAAGCAAAAACAGGGGTTTTACAAAAATTTTAATGACATTCCTTCATTAACATTCTCCTTTTTACAACCCTCCTCGAAACCGTAATGCCTCAATAATCAACATAAAAAGTCATTCAAACCACTCCATAACACTTGTATTGGTGGTTTGGAACTCCATACAACAAAACCCTAGGTAAAAATCCTAAAAATTCAACCTAAGGTCCACCAATTCCTTCGAACCATGGGAATTATGATGGCTTCCATGTTTATTCTTTACCAGTGGATTTTACCCACAAGCAACAAATCAAGTTTTGTGTGATCTCCCACAAAACCCTAGACAAAGGAGGACTAATCTCAAACCAAAACCTTAGGAATCCAAAATACCCATGATTTCAAGATAAAGACATGCCTTGGTTTGGTTTTCTCCCCTTCTCCTTCTTCTTCCTCTTCTTCCTCTTCTTTTCTCCCTTCTTCTCCCTCCTACGTTTTGCCCTAGCCAATTGAGAACAAAAAAAATGAGTTTTGGCTTTTGTCTTCCCATTTTTATAGTCTAAACTTTGCCTTAATTACACATAGATATTTAATCTCTCAAAAATTTCACATCAACTCTTGGAATTTTTATTATGGCACATCTCTACTCATTTTATGATTTTCATATCCCTTAGGGCAATTACGATTTCTCTTCAATTACATTACAACATTCCGAGTTCCATAAATTATCATTTCACAATTTATTCCAAAAATACTACAGTGACACTTAGTGCCCATGTGTGCCCCTACAATTACCCATACCATACACCCTCTCGGGACGGGGCGTTACAATAAACTCCTTCATCAATATTTTTGTGAAATATTTATGATATTTCCCGATATATCTATAAAATTAAAATATTAATATATTCATGTTTAGGATATTTTTATGATTATGAGATTAGTGGCGATTATTTTGAAAAAAGTGTACTTGTGTAATTGTTTTTTAAAAAATACAACTATTTTAACATCAAAGCGATTCCTCTTAAAATTTCACCTTCAATTTACCCTCATCTTTATCTGGATTTAAGTAATCAGTTACTTTCATCAATATGATTAGTCACCGTAGAAACTTGAATTTGGTTTATAAATTATTTTTAAAAATCAAAACAAATGTAGTGGTTTTTTTTTTCTTAATATTCTTAATAATATATATATATATATATATATATATATATATATATATATATATATATATATATATATATATATCACACCAAATTTTAACATTAATTGGTTTAATCTTTTAGTTTTATATTATTTTTAAAAATTAGTAGTTTATTGCTGAATTCATTTTATTTTATTTAGAGTCCCATATTAAATAGTCCATTTTGTTCTTTTATGCATTATTTTATTTTATTTTACTTTTTTTATTTCGTAGCAAATTTCTTTCCTTTCATCTTTTATTCACCTAGGTTGGTTGCATGACTTAACAAAAACATTACACTTCTTGGCACTAAGTTTCTATCCTACATGTAAAATACACATTCAATATTGATAATAATTTACATAAAATTCATAAATACACTTCCAAATTATAATATTTGATGTTGGCTTATTGGTTGAAGTAAAAATGTTTATACTCCATGGCCACCGCCAAACTTCACCAACACCATTTCTTCTCTATGGTCTCCCAACGTGGTGCTATACTTGGGTTGCCATAGCTTACATAAATTAATTGCTTTTCATGTCATAGGTTCTGCACCCTACATGTATAGGCACACTTCCCAACCCTTCATAAAGATTTCATAAAGAACTATTTGAATGTGTGGGGCCAAGTTACGAAAGACAACATTTGATGTTGATTTTCTAATTCAACATTATTACCTTACTTACTTAAGCTAGTTGAGGCCATTGTGTCCTAGTTCTCATAGTAGTATAAGTTGTCAATTCAAAACAATTCACATTTATGAATTGAGCCTCCATCTTCCTATTACTATCATTAAAAATAATTAGGATTCTATTATTTATTAACTAACTATTAGACTACTTTAATTAATGAATATATTGATTAGTTATGATAATATGTTGGTAGAATTTTAATTATTTTTATATGGACTAATACGAATTATGGATGCCTAAACATCAATGTCTAATTATTTTAAAATTAGCTACATGACACATACTTTTTCTAATTTTAGCATGTAAATTATACATAAAATGCATAAGAAATCACTAATTAATACTAAGGTGTATTTCAAATTTTACAAAGTTGATTTTGCAATGACTAGGAGAAACAATCACATACTAAAATTTAAGTATTATATACAAAAATTATGCTAAATTTATGCAATATATATATATATATATATATATATATATATATATATATATATATATATATATATATACTCTTATATATATATATAGTAAATGTAAAACAAAAGAATTCTAGTACCATATCGTTTGTTTTTAATTAATGTTGAATATAATTTTGTGGTATTATTAAATACGATTAAGTATTTGATTAATTTATTTATATTTTTAAATCAATTTTTATTTTTATCTAAATTTTGAGACAATAAATTTTAAATAAAAATTAAAAGTTTTATTTATTTAATTAAGTATAGAAACGAATCATAGAAAGTTTTAATTGGATCATAAATTATACGATTTTATCATATTTCAATATTTAGTTTTTTTTTTTTAATAAACACAACATTTAAAGATAAAAAACTAAATCTTTTGTGTTATAAATGTGAATGACCACATACATGGAAAATAGTTATGAACTTAATAGGTTTATTAATGAATCCTGTAGATTCATGTCACAACAATGAATCCTGTAGATTCATGTCACAACAATGAATCCTGTAGATTCATCAATGAATCTCATTAATAAGGTTCATGTATCTTATCATCTAAGACCCCTATAAAAGGGTCTTCACCCTTTGTTGAAAGAGATAATCATAAATAATAGTTCTCTCATCTTACGCACTCTCACTCTCCTTAATGTGACTTTCTCTCATTCCTCGCTGCTTCAACTTTCTCACACATTGGGATCATTTGGTTTACAACACGTTATCAGCACGACGCTCTATGTTGCTACAGTGCATCTATCTCTTTTAAGGTAAAGGTTTCTTATCTCTATATTACATATTATTCAAAACTCAAAACATCTTTTCCATTGAACTATTCATCCTTTGTTTGATGGCAAATTTGGAAAAAACTTGGTTTGTGGCATTAGACATCCTTTGGAAAAAATTATTTATCATGGATACTTGATGCTGAAATCACATCTAGAAGCTAATGCCTTGGAGAAACAATTAAAAGATGGTAATAATGCATCCAATTAGGACAAAGCAAAAACAATGATTTTTCTTGGCTTTTTCTTCATGAAGGGGCTGAAAGTCGAATATTTAACAATAAGGAATCCCTCTTGTCCTTTGGAATAACCTCAAGAGAGGTATGACCACCAAAAAAGGGTCATTCTCCCCAGAACCCGTTATGATCGGATGCACTTACGTCTTCAGATTATAAGGCCCGGTAAGTGAATATGAATTCGCTATGTTTCACATTGGCTCGATTAAAATTATGTGGGAAAAGTTGCCGATGAGGATATGTTGGAAAAGACTTTTTCTACTTTTCACGCGTGAATTTGCTCTGGCCGACAATATCGTGAAAGGGTTTTAAATACTGCGAATTGATCTCTGTCTTCTCGTAGGTGAACAAAATAATGGGCTTCTAATGAGAAAATCATGAAGCACGTCCAGTGGTTCTACTCCATTCCACGAGTGAATGTGGCGCATAACATGACCTCATATTAAAATCTGAGGCCGGGGTGCGTGGCGTGGTCGTGGGCGATGGTCGGTAGTCGAAGTCGTTCATGTCGTTTGGTAATCGTAGTGGTCATTCCAAAAAATCCATCTCGCCACGAAGTGGGAAGAAATGAGAGAAAAAGGATCAAGGGGATTCAAATACAAATTCCATTCGATAATGTATGCTATCGTTGTGGAATGAAGGGTCGTGATCGCGTGCAGTCATACGCGAAACACGTTGATCTCTATGAGTCATTGAAGCGGAATGAAAGAGGTGGAAACAAATTTCATCAGTGTGGTACTTAGATGCACAGTTTGATGATTTTACTAATCTAGATATTTCTTGATTTCTTTGTCGACGAGAAGGCAATATTGCTAGTTTGTCGATAGCAAAAGTGCCCGAGGATGATCATATTATCTTCATGAGATAAATGTTTATATTATCACATAACTACATATTTAATGTTTATGAATGCATGCTTAAGTAATTATTATAATAAATACCTTTTCATCATTTGTCGTTTTTATGTTTTATCTTTTATATTTATTTATCTTTGTTTTGACACATGTCGACTTCTTAATGAAGAATATGGAATTATCACTAAAGAAACCATTTCTTGCATTGATGCAAATGTTTTACCTAATAGATAGTGCAACAACGCACACTATACTTAAAAATTTGACATATTTCTCTTACTTAAAGAAGGCAAACAACAAGTGTTAGTACAATTTGGCAATGCAAAACTAATTGAAAGGCTGCGGAAGAGCTCATATCATATTACCCTAAAAAGAGACAAAGCTTGTGATTGAAAAAGCCTTATATTACGAAAGAGTCTCAAGCAAGAATCTTGAGTTTCAAAGATATGCAAGAATGGATATCATATTGAAACTATAGCGAAGACAATGTCGAATATTTGTGCATTACGACTATTGTTTACGGAAAGAAAGTGTGTTGGAAGATTACGCATTTTGTTACGCCTATACTACACCAATATTAGCGTGTTGAGGTACGTAATAGTTAACGGCGATTAACTAATCATAGTGAATTTATAATTTGGCATAGCAGGTTTGGGTCATCGGTTCCATTATGATGCGAAGGATTATAGAGAATTCATCTGGGCATTCATCGAAAAATAAAAAGATATTACAAACGAATGAAATCTCATGTGTTGCATGCTCTCAAGGCAAATTAATCATTAGGCCATCACCAGCCAAGATTGGGATTGAATCCCTATATTTAGAATATACATGCAAGCGATATTTGTGGGGCCTATACAACCATCTAGTGGACCATTTAAATACTTTATGGTTTTAATTGATGCTTGACTAGATGGTCTACGTTTGCCTAATGTCGGCTTCGTAACTTGGCGTTTGCGAGATTACTAAATCCAGCTAGTCGACTACGAGCTCAATTTCCGGAGACAATCCCATTAAAACTATAAGACTTACAAACAATGCTGGTGAGATTCACTTCTCGAGCATTCAATGATGTGTCTTGCCTTTAAGCATAACCATTGAACATCACCATGGCACATGTTCATACCGGAATGGTCTTTGCGGAATCATTTATAAGCGAATTCAATTAGTTGAGACCATTACTTATGAGGGCAAAACTTCCTATATCTACATGGGGGCATGCTATCTTACATGCCACAACACTGATTCGCATAAGGCCCATAAGTTATCATGAATTCTCCCAATTACAATTGGTCATGGTCCAGAACCAAATATTTCCCATCTACGAATTTTTGGATGTGCGGGTTTATGTTAATTACTCACCACATCGCACGAATCTCAGGACCTCAAAGTGATTAGGGAATATGTTGGGTATGAATCTCCATATATTGTAAATATCTTGAACCATATCTTTGAAATTGTTGCCATGCTTTAAATTGTATTTGATAGCTTGCGGCATTGGGGAGAAACTTCACAAAGCAATTTATTATTAACCCAGATAGACTATCATTGCTTCCCCTTTATGATCACCAGGCAAACAAATGTAGACGGAAGTTCAAGATGAATTCGTTTGCAAAACTCAACCAGTCCTTGCGAACGCATTCACTGATCAAAAATAACTAAGTCACATATACCAGCCGCAAATGCTCCTATTAAATTGTTCTTCCATAAGAGACTAACATTGCCTTCAATGAGATAGGGACAGCTTCGGCCAGCGATGTGGACCTGATTCCCAAAGTACCGTCTCGTGGCGAGGGGCAAAGGATCTGATGACCAAGTTAGGGTAAAGTATTACGAAGTTCCACATGATAAAACTAAGATCAATCCCAGTTCAAAGAGAATAAGGTACCCTAGATTGATTTAATAAAATATCTAAATAAGTATATTATAGCGAGAACGATGAGCGAAATGAAATAATGTCAAACGATATTTTTGCATATCATGTTACTTTAAAGAAATCTTTATAATAAAATAAAGATCTGGAACCAATGTCTAGAAAAATCTTTGACCCATAAGAAGATTAGCCAAATGGAAGAAGGCATAGATTGTGAGTAAAATCGCTAGCAAAATGTAAAGTTTTGGACTTTTTATTTATACGGCGACCTTATAGTCAAAACACTGGATAAATGGGTTTTATAGTGGCTTGAGTAGGAATCGTGAGTTTATTGGAATCATAAAACACGATTGGTTTACTTGAAAGTTTCTCCAAGACCCGATGTGATTATGAAGAGACATATTCTCCTGTGTGGTGGATGCCCGCGACTTTTCGATTTTTGAGTAGTCGCGGTTTGAAAAACTTGAAATCGTCTCATGGATGTAATCACGCTACCTATACGGCTCGCTTGATAATGACATTTATATGAAAATCCACGAAGGATTACGGTTGCACGGCAGGGTATGACTCTAACCGAGGCTTTATTGATAAAACTACAAGGTCTCTCTATAACCGGCTCTTGAGACGATATGTGGTATAATCGGCTTGCGAATACTTGTTGAAGCGAGGTTATAATAATGACACTATTTATACGTGTGTTTTTTATAAAAGACATCGATCACAATTTGTGATAAGTGCGTATATGTTGATAGTTTAAACATCATCGAAACTCTGCGAAAGAGCTTCAAAAAGTTTGCCAAATTGCCTAAAATTAGAATTTGAAATGAAAGACCTTGGGAGAACAAGATTTTTGTCTTGGCTTACTTGGTCGAACATCTGAGGATGGAATTCTTATGCACCCGATCAACTTATATATCAAAAGATCCTTAAGATTTTAGCAGACTAAGGCGCACCCATTAAGTACTCAGGTGGTTGTGAGATCTTTTTCGACCTAAGGGAAATAATGATGAAAACTACTTGGTCGAGAGTACCATATCCCGAGTGCCATGGGGTGGACTAATGTATCTTCTTTAGTCACACTCGACGATATCATTTGCCTTAATCTATTAGCAAGATATAGTTCTTCCCCTATAAGAAGACATTGAATGAGGGGTTAAACGGATATTCCGATATCTTAAAAGGCACAATGGATATGGGTTGCCGTATTCTCTTTAGTCAGTACGGATTGGTAGGTTATGCGAGATGCGAGGGTTTTTGTTCGATCCCATGTGGGCTGATCCTGGAAATGGGTTATGTCTTCCTATATGGTGGCAGCTGCTATATCTTGGTGTTCCACCAAGCCAACAAATTCTGACCACATCATCAAACCATGCGAAATCTAGCAATTCATGTAAGAAACAGAAGCGAGAATGTGTTTGGCTTAGGTCGATAATCAATCATATCCATAAAACATGTGGGTTGTCTTATCAAAGAGAAGTACCAACAATTTTGTATGAAGATAGCCACAACATGCATAAGCAATTGAAGGTCGGATATATCAAGGGTGATAGAGCGAAGCACATATCCCCAAAATTCTTCTTCTTGCATGATATTCAAGGGGGTGGTTTTATACGATATTCAACAAGTTCGATCTAGTGATAACCCTGCGCTAATATATTTACAAAGGCTACCTATAAGAAATTCGAAGAACTAGTATCAAAATTGGACTCTGACGGCTCAAATGATTTAGAGATGAGAGATGTAGACAAAAGGGAGCAAACATTATGCCGCTCTGTGGTAATCTTCTTCTCTCATTGTTTCCTTTCTTTCTTTTCTTCTTCTTGGCAATGTATTTCCCATGAATAACGGACAGAGTATGTACTCTTTTTCCTTCACTAGGGTTTTCCCATGGGGTTTTTACCTAGTAAGGTTTTAATGAGGCATATTCTTCATAATGGTCATTCAAGGGGGAGTGTTATAAATGTGAATGACCACATACATGGAAAATAGTTATGAACTTAATAGGTTTATTAATGAATCCTGTAGATTCATGTCAAAACAATGAATCTTGTATATTCATTAATGAATCCTGTAGATTCATCAATGAATCTTATTAATAAGGTTCATGTATCTTATCATCTGGCTTATAAAAGGGTCTTAACTTTTGTTGAAAGAGATCATCAGAAATAAGAGTTCTCTCATCTTCTGCCTCTCACTCTCATGTGCTGACTTTCTCTCATTCCCTCACTAACTTCAACTTTCTCACACATTGGGATCATTTGGTTTACAACATTTTGGTATTTTATATTCAATCAAAAATTTAAAAATTCTAAAATCTATTTTACTTTTAACAAAAGCTAAAAAACAAACGCCACCTAAATAATATAATATTTGTTTTTTTTCTTTAACGCCAACTAAGTGCATATAAATGGTTAGTTGATGACTACCGTGACTATTTCTTTAGTTCATGAATCATGTTGATGACAAAATTTGTTAGGCTTTGCTTTTATAACTAATATAATTTAATTACAAGATAGTTATTATTATCATATACGACAATGAAAATATAAGCTAACTTAGTATGACTTCTACAGTTCTATTCATTATTTATTTTTCTAACTAAATTAGATAATAATGATAATAATAATAATAATAATAATAATTTATTATTATTATTATCATTAATGTATTGTAAAAGAATATAGATCACTAAAGAAATTATTTATGTAGTTTAAGAGTAGAAGATATTAAAATTAATCATGGTGATGGAAAACTATATTCATTATATAAAGCAATAAAAATTCTATAAATATATTAAGGAAAATTTAATAATTTTATATGAAAGTTAGAAAAAATATTTATTCCTATATAATTATTATTTCAATTTATGAATACTTGTATATTTGCTAAAATAACTTTTTCCTTAGACCATTTTGAGGAAATAAAAAAATAAGATAGTAGTAACAAAGTTTTTAAATATTATTGATATATTAAGTTTTTTAATTTATATGAGTAGGGATCCTTATTTTATTTTTATGAGTTAACTATATATGTATTTTATCATATATTGGTTTATAAGAAAATCAAGAAAAAGAAAAGAAAAACGAAACTTAAGTTAGATAATCTTAATTGAGTATAGAGTTTATTTTTCATTTCCTCCATTTTCTCAATAACCAAATATTTTATTCTAAATATTTTGCATTTTGGTATGTGGATTTTGATTTTTTTTTTAATCAAATAACTTCAAATTAAGTTTAATTTATTAAAATTTTCAGAAACCATTTTGCATTTTTGGTATGTGGATTTTGATTTTTTTAATCAAATAACTAGCTAGTTTAATTTATTAAAAATTTTTGAAAGATGGCTTCAGGTTTTTTGAAAGCAAGATGACTTGAGCTTAAGAGTTGATCTTAATAGTAGTATCATTTATTTAATTTTGGAAGGATAGAGTGGATTTAAGATTTATTATATTTTTATATCATTGTGCCTCTCAAAAGTGCCATTATTCAATTATATATAGTAAAATATTGGCTCTTGTTTGGAATGGAACCTTATATAAATATCATTGAGCTATATAAGTTTAAAGGCATTGAAAATTATTTTAAACCCCACTATGTATAGATTTAAGCACAACGTTTTTCTTGGTATTGATGTATTTTTTATTTTTTTTATTTTGTCCACATGATTTGTCGGCCATAATATGTATTTTACTTCTTGATAAGACTTACAAGACCTATCTTGACTATCTTAAAGAGCTCTGACCACTACACCCTTGCATGCACCAACATCCCATCACTTTACTTTGCTGAAAACACAAAAACTTACATATCTGTTAAATCTATACTGGAAAAACATATTATATTCACATCCTGATCTACAAGATTTCTTTAATACTTCAGCAATGGAGTCTAATAGATCTAAGGGGCAATGAGAATAAAAATGAGGTGGAATGGTAGTGCGGTGCATCACATCTGTGAAGATGATGGTTTGCAGTCAGTTACCAGTGGTTATAGTTACGATTTTTTTTTTTTTTTTTTTTTTATGTTGGAGATCTAGCGTCGTATCTGTTCATAAAGTAGCCAAAAAATGAGGATATGGTTGTCCATTGGTTGCTGTGGTATGCATAGATGAGTGGAGTAAGTATGAGGGAAAGAAGACATGAGGAAGGAAAAAAAGGGGATTATGTGGTTTTAACAAAATAGAAGAGATGCAATTGGAGGTTGTTTTGATTATTAGGAGGGTATTATGAGAGATGGCTCTTTAGTGCGGAAATTCTAATGTGAGAGGCTAGAAGAAAAGTAAGGGCGGAGGAAAAGAAAAACAAGAAAATAAACACAGAACAGTTATCATTTGTGGGTCTTTGAGATTGGTTTTATAGAAAAATGATAACACGAGAACAAATGTGCTCTCCTTGAGAGAAGGGTTGTCAGGTAATGTCCTTTAACTTTGTTTTTTCTTCATTTAAATTGCTGCTCTTCTTTAGTCTTTTTTGCAGATTAATAACTGTAAGTCAGAGCTAAAGAAGGAAAAAAAAAGGATTTACTTGACCTTGTTCATGTTTTCCTTTTCTATGAGTTTTCCTTTTTTTACCATCTACCAAACTAACAGACTAAAATGGATCCACTTTTATATTTTTCCCTTTTCCAACAACATCATCCCAAAATGGATCACTTTTATATGTTTTCCTTTTCTAGATCTTTCAACATCATTTAAATACTTATTTCATCTTATTGTTTTGGGCTATTTCTTCGCTATTAGCACTTCTATGGTGCATCTGCGAGTCCCTAGGATTAATTCTATCAAGCAAGATAAAAATATCAATTTCATAAATCGGACATAAATCAGTTGATATATATTTTTTAAATATCAATAAATCCGAAATTATTCAAAATTAATGTACTTTTATTTATTTATGGTAAATTAGAAATTTGTTTATCAGACATGTTTTATTATAATTAAAATAAAATTTTGATGTGTTCATTTTATTTATCCTAAACCTTTATGGAACCCTATTTTGGGTGATAGTGAAAAAAGTTTTAATTGAATCATGAAAAATATGCGTGTTTTTTTCATTTCTCTTTATTCCGATTTTATCATCTTTGTTGTATGAATCGTAACATATATATTTTATCTTATCAAATTTGTAAGACCCAAGAAATTCCAATTTCTGGAAAGATGACAAAATCGTAATTTCGGTCAAAAATCCGGAATTTATTCTCTAGATCTTAGATGATGAAATAGATTTCACCGTTGGAATTGTCTTACGAAATCTAGCTAACCTTGCGTCGAATTTCGTCGGGTCGAGACGGTCGGAGTTGGCACGTTTTTCGGTATCGCATTCTGGGTCTTAGTAAGCGATATTAAGTGTGACAAAGTCACATGCTTAGCATCTTCGTGTCTTATTAGAGTGGCATGAATAGAAAATTAAGAAAATGGACCCCGATCGAGATAGTCTTAGAGTGTGGCTGGGAAAAGAAGGACATGAATGTCATTTTGGAATTGTTTTAAGTTAGAAAAAGACAAAAGAGCAATAGTGATTGTCTTCTTCAATTGAACCAAAGACCAAAACGTGGGAGAGGGAAAAAAAATCAGATGCAGTAGCCGATTTCCATACTTTTAGAGAAAGAGTGTCTTCGCCTGCAAGTTTATGTGTCCAAATAGTCGAAGTGCCCCGGACGAAGAAAGGCAGCTGCAACGTGAGACACACGTGGGCACCCAGTTTGGGAGTTTCGGCAAACTCCGTCGGTGGGAGTTTGCCTACTTGGGTTTCGCAGCTTTGTTAAGTGTATTCTGATATTTTGAGTTGAATGAGGCCGTGAGGGGCTATTTGATCGGTTCCAAAGCTTGGAATTGAGGTGGAAAATTTTAGAAACCCAAATGGACAGCCCGTGACTGTCTACGGGCTGTTTGTGTTGGTCATGGTGAAATGTGTTCTTTAGATTGTATTGTGATGTGTGTGAAGCGGGAAATCGCCATGAAATTCGGGTTCCCAAAGTGAACCGATGAATTGATGACTTGATGGGAATAAATGGCTTGGGGTTTCTTGTTCAATATGAATAGTGACACGAAAAATAAACTTTTTGCTTAGAGAGGTGAGCAGGTGTTTGTTAGGTAATTCAAGTTGAATTGCTCATATTTGATCATTAGCCCAGTGAAGACTAATTTTGGTGTAATGGAATGTGTAATTACATAACATGTTTGTGTGATTTAAATTAATAGACATATGTGCATGAGTATATTTGCATGTGTTATAAATTGTAATGGAATTGGCATCATGCATTCCATATGCTGCAGGGCACCACAGAACAATAGGAATTGAGTGCATGTGAGGTGATTCTCGAGAGAATAGCCCGAAGGTTGACTAAATAATAATAATAATTATCGAGAGGGTAGTCCATATAAAATATCGTCCATTTGGAGTCGTGATTGATGATATATCTGGATGTCTCTTAAATATAACATCGGAGATGATCCCACTACTTATATCGGATTAGTCCACAAATAATAACAAGCGAAATAATGTTTCTCATACGTGGCTTAAAAGTAGAGTGTGAAGTCGATCGGGATATGAGTTGAGCATGTAGACATTCCGAGTAAGATCAACGTATTTACTTGAATGTTTGTTTACTAGAGCATTGCATATGCACTTAGGTGATAACCCATTTGGGTGATTCCATTCTGCCGACATTAGCTCACCCAATCGAACATATTTTTCAGGTGAGAGGGAGCGCACGAGGGCGGCTGTCATGAGGCCGCTTTAGAGAAGAAAGCCCAGGATTGTGGCTGGTTTGTGATGTATACATGTGTTAAATTTTAGAATTTTAATATATGTTGTAGTAAGTCATTTATTAACTCTTGAAACTATTGGATATAGTTGGATACATATATATTGTGATGAGTATTGGTTTATGGAGGCCCACGAGAGGCCGTTTTACTCATGTGAATGTTGATTGAGAGCAGGTGATGTATTTGGGTTGAGCTCCAGAACAAAAGACTGCCCAGATTTTCGTGAAGATGTTAAGGTCACCCAGACTTGATCATAATTCAGGTGTGTTGACAGGTAGTCAGGACCAGGATTTGGGCTTCACAAAATTAATTTTAATTTATAAGTCATAGTGAACATCCATGTGTTTGACAATTTAAAAACCAATATTCTTGTAAAAAGTAGAAAAATAAAGTGATGGTAATTTTTTAAAGAAAATTAATACAAAAATAAATGAGAAAATATTTAATATTGAAATTCTAATTTAATTAAAAGTTAAAATTTAATAATAATGTAAAATAATTTTAATTTTATAAATTTAAGTTATATATAAACGATATAAAAAAGACTTTTTATAAAAAATTCAATAAAATTATTTGAATTAACATTAAAGAAACTTCTACACTACTTATTAAGTGGCCAGTTGGCTTGGTTCTAACTTGTAAGTGATACATAGCTACCTAGAAAAATCGTTGAAATATCCGTTAATCGATAGAACTTATCATGTTAGATCGATTTGATATCAGATATATTAATGATATATTCCAAAATTTCAAACACACTACTATCAAGTGACCAAATGCTGGAGTCATGGGTTGTGGATATCATTCAGTTATGGAACTTTAACCCTTTGTGATCTAAATAATACAAACCACGATATTATTACTTCTTTGTAAAAAGAAATTATGTTCATATTAGTGTCATGTGTATTTTTTATTTTTAACTCTCCCAAATAGTACTATTATCCAACCTTATAAAATTTAGAAAATGTACACAATTTATGTCATTTTATTTCTAGAATTTTGTTGGAGGAATTTTAAATTTTCATTCAATACATTTTATATGTTATCCATATTTTGTTAAACCTCGTGGGGAGGAGGTAAGCTAACAAAGGTGGGAGATTTGGGGGATTCTCGTTTAAGACTCAAAATGAATGTTTCGGACAATCATCTCCAAGCAAATTATGTAAGGAGGGCTCCACCCACAGCCCACTCAGACGGTGGTCCCACTCACGAGCTATCCCCACGGCTCCACGAGGGGTTTGTTAGCTACTCAGTGGGCTGCCGGGCACGGGACCATGAGCGGATACCCCCGATCGAGGTAGTTCCGGTTTGCCGGCCCGGGCTGCTTCCGGGTTGGTAGGTGGGTTTCCCCTCGAATGGTATCTAAGCTCATGATCGAGTTCGAAACCTGGAAAACTTCCCCGTGGTAGGCGTCGGAAAGTGGCGAAGTGAGACCTCTGGCAGCTCATTGTGATAGCTGAGAGCCGGGATCTGTCCGCCCGATCCCGATCCGACCGATTAGGCGGATCCGACGAGTCGGGGCCTTGATACTATCTATACTATCATATCTTGTCTATATCCTTTCTTGTCTTTGGGACTCGTTGATACATTCTTTCTAGGCGTACACAGTACCTATTGGTGCACAAACAATTTAGTAATAACAAAAATTATTTGTACATATACAAAGAACTACCACGGTGGTGTCCATCACAATTTATACACATATCTGATCCCCATTTACGTACTATTACAATTTTACTATTGCAAAACCGGAGATTGCGAGCGTATTGATGAACGCACCTATCTACGAGTCGACTGCTTTCTTGATGTGAATATGCACATCTCCCATCCTTGTCTTCGGTACCTACACGGATTGAACACCCGTGCTAAGCTTTGCGGCTTAGTGGGAGCGTAAGCATGGAATGACCACTAATGGCGATTGTCTAGCTTATACATATGCGTATATATATCTAAACATATTTCTATAACTTTAATTCATATCATCTTATATTCCTATTGCATGTCAAACTTTTTCTATTACATGTTCTATATCTTTACATTATCCTTTACTTATACTTTTTCTGTATGCCTATTTCGAGTACTATACGTATTCCTATACTTATCATGTCTCTAGTCTATGTCTTTTTCATCTTTTGGTTCTATGATTTAATTGCATTCTTCACTTTCATACTTGTACTATTGTATACTTTCCTGTATATGTGTTCATCTTGTACTTTTCATATCCTGTTATCCTGTACTATTCCTATACTTCATATACATTTGTATGTTCTTATTCTATCTATCTATACTTAAAATTTGTGTTTGCATACTTTCTATACTTTTTCTTTTTATTGGCCTTATACTTATTTTCATATCAGATTATAATGTACTCCTTGTTCTGTAGTATGCGTATTTTCATCGCATAGCAAGGCTATGCTTCTCATATCATATCATATCATATGCTTTTCATATGCATTTCCTTTGTGTATACTTTTCCTTTTTCTTTTATATTCATGTCTTCTTTCATGTTGTGGCTACATGCCCCTGCTATACTTTTCATTTACCTTTCTCTTTTCTCTACTTTCTGTACTTTACTTGTTCATATCCTTTTTGTGTACTATACTTTGTACTTTCTATATACTATATTCATACTCATCCTATATTCATATACTTTGTTCATTTCCTATACTGTTTTCCTATTATACTTTTCATATGGATTTCTCTTTTATGTACTTCCATATGTTGTCATATATATTGATATGATATTCATATACTATGCTTTTCATATGCTTTTCATATACTATGCTTTTCATATGCTTTTCATATACTATGCTTTTCATATACTATACTTGTTCATATACTTTTCATGTACTATGTACTTTTCATATACTATCATATTGTACTTTTCTTCTTGTTCTTATGCTTGTCTATACACTTTAAAATTGTATGTGATGCTGTATACTTCTCATATCATGTATCTGTTTGACTACCTAGACCAATCATAAGAAATGAGTAGGACCTTGATGCAATAAAATGCCAGAAGAATCTGTCTGATGCGAGTGCCGTAGCACCAACGAGGAGTACCCAGTGCTAATCAAGTCTTTAGGAGCACTAATCGGGAAATGCCAGTACTAATCGAAGTCTTGGGAGCACTAATCGAGATCTGGAGCACTAATCGGGAGTACGAGTCTTGTCGAGTAGAAGTACTGTCGAAGTCTTGGAGCGCAATCGGGAATCTTAGAAATTGCTAATCGATCACTCATTCATTCTTTGATCCTAGGTAGTCATATGATCATATGTCTTTCATAACTCACATTCTGTGTATCTTACTCACATTACATGTTTATGACATATTAACTTTTTTAAATGTTCGTATTGCTTGTTTCGAGTTCGTTTCATATTTCATGTCTTTTGCTATCATTTAATTTTGTCTCCGTATCATATATGTAAATCCTAGCATATATCATGAATGCATCTATTCACTCTTGTATTCATGTAGTCATATATATCTTTATCTATTCATATTCCGTTATATCATTCATGCATCATAACATTTATACATTTCTATCATGATTTAACTATTCTTGTACTTTCTATATTTCCCATCATGTATACTTTTACTCATTCATATATTCATACATGTACCTATCATTGATGCGCGTGCTCAAAACTCTATGCTTTGTCATCTTTGCTTATCTTTTGTTGTTCTTAGCATTTACACATTTCTATCATGTGTTCCTAGCATGTTCCATTTTATTCATTTAGGTATAACTATCATATATTCTATCATTTCACATTAATCTTGTCATGTCTTTATCTATTCATATACTTTCTATGTTTCTCATGTTCCATCTATTCGGTTTTATGCATGACAATCATATGTTCATCGTATACTCTTATATTCATATGTGCCTATCATTCGGGTATTGCTTAGGCTATCATATCTTATGACATATCTATCATATATTATCATATCTTATAACTTATACCTATCATATCTTATGACGCATATTCATATTCATATCATATTCATGTTTTATGAACCCATCATACATATTGCATTTCTATATTTTCCTTATTTCATGGCTATTACATATAGCACTTCATATACTATAAAGTATGATGTCTGTAAATCACACCTCATTCATATATTATTATTCCTCTATGAATCTACTTTATTTAGGAATTGGAGACTCCAATTGACTCATCCAAATTCAAATTATAGCATTTTCATGCCAGCTAGTCATTACCGATTTTATACTCAGGACTGTTTGTATTACTCATTTTTTCAGGGTCTGCTTCATATTTGACACTAGGCCTTGCCTTATTTAAATCTAAGGTGCTAAGGGTTCTATTTCAACTGGAATCACCCAATTGAACCAGGAACTCAGGGTCTTGTCCAGAAACAACCGGACTTCTCTATGTTCAACACTGAAACCAGAATTTGGTTTCACATGGTCCCCACTTCAGTGGATTTTTGGGCCATAGAATCAGAATTTGGCGTTCTATTCTTTAAGTTTTGTTCTCCTTGAAGTCTATTTTACGTAGCCACTTGAATCACTCAAATCGGATAAGAAATGAGCAAGTTATGGCCAAAATACGAAAACTGGTTGAAACAGGAAAACCAGAACAGGGTGTACCGGTACACCTCTTAAGTGTACCGGTACACTTTGGCCAAAACGACCAGAACCAAAAGTGTACCGGTACACTTTCAAAGTGTACCGGTACAAGTCACCCAAAATGCCCTAAAATGTGTGTTTTCTCACATTTTTCCATACTTTTGATACTCAAATCAATTCTACACTTCAAACACACATCAAAACCATTTCCAATTCACCTTGGAATCTCTTTTCTATTCAATTCATCTTTCAATTCTTATCATTCCTCAAAAATCTTCCATGAATCTCTCCCAATATAATTCTAATATGGGTTACCACCCATATACAAACCAAGTACCAAGATTGGTTAGGGTTTGTTCGCCCTGCTCCAATTTCCTTTCATTTAACCATGAATCCAACAACAAAGGAAAGTTTCACACATATCTTGTTCACTTGTGGGTTTACCAGCCTTAATTTCAAGAAATCTAAGGTTGGGGATGCAATTCTATCAAACCCTAGATTTCGAGACAAGATAACTAACCATATCAGAAGCCTTAAATTCCATGTTATCCATACAAAATCCATACTCAAAGTAGTTTCCATACCTTTTTGGCTTGGCTCTCCTCTTCTCTTCTCTTCTTCTTCTCTTCCTCTTCCTCTTCTTCTTCTCCCATCCGGTTCTCCCTCTTTTTGGAGACCAATTTGGTCTTAAATCCTCCATGTTTGTTAAGGCCATGTTTGGCCTTTAAATAAAACCCATTTTTGGGTTAAATTGTCTTTATTTGCTTTTTAGTCTTTCATTTTTGACTAATTGTATTCCAAGTTCCCAAAATTGTATTTTGGCCTCTATTCTCATCAATTATGACTTTTAAGCCCCCTTTTTTGGACAAATTCTGTATTACATTAAAATTCATAATAAAATCTCCGGGTTTCTAATTTCCATGTTTCGCATTTCAATTACGAAACATTAAAATTAGGCTTACAAAATACCCTAAACATGTCGAAAACGACTAGGGTATATTCCGAGTGTTCTGAGTCCGTTGACTACCGTCGGCCGCGAATCTGAGTGGAGGTCGGGTTACCGGCGCGCTAAGAAAAATCGGGCAAAGTCTCGGCTTATGCGGGGCTGCCGAATACAAAGCCTGCATATCCTGTCCCAAACGGTCCAATGTATGCAATATATATATATATATATATATATATATATATATATATATCAATATAGCCACTTAGGCCCATAACGATGCCTCAATATATACATGCCGACTATGAATCAACTATATACCAGTAGTTACAAAGAGTTAGCTATATTTCTCTCATACAGCATATATTAAAATTAGAAGCATTCTAATACATGTATACATCAAGCCCTGGCCTTGGCTTCCTTCTAATCCTCAGTCTCTAGACGGCCGTCTCGCATACTCCTGTACGTAAAAGGGGATCGCGGCAGAGGTGGTAAAGGCCGATGGGAATGCTGCTAAAATGGGCTACTCGCGCTTTAAGTGCGTCTGATGTTAAAATAAACACACATTCAGCAAATGCATGATCCTGCCCAGATGTCTACACTGACCAACTTCGGATCGAGCCTACCGACTCTCTCACACTTGCCTAAGCCTCGTATGAGAATTATTATTTTCTATTGGTGGACTACCCTCCGATGTTATAATTTGTGGACCGTCTCCGATGTTATATTTAGTGGGCTACCCTCCGAGATATATCAATTGGGTCGTCTCCAACGATTGATATTTTATATGTGGACTACCCTCCGATGTATTCAATTGGGCCGTCTCCGACGATTGATATTTTAGTATGGACTACCCTTCGATCATTTCTAGTTTGTAGACAACCCTCCGAACCTTTTTCTCTAGACTCATCTCATGCACTCACTCCTATAATCCTAGAATTGTTCGGTGCATACAAAATACTCATGTATCACCCGATTAAGCGCGATCTGTCAGCATTACACAAATATATAAACATGAATACCGCATAAAAATTAAATCACACCGACATGTTATGTAATTATCATTTCAAACATCAAAATTAGGTACCAGCTTGGGGTACAATGTTGAAATATGTGATCGATTAGAATTACTTAGCCAAACATATAATTTCACGAAAATTATATTTAGAACTCTTTGTTGAGAATAGTGAAACCCTTTGTTACTATTCAGAAAAAATCCTAAAACATCGGTTCGCCAAGTGAACTTGCGGGTTTTCCTGACCATTTCGACCCTATACATATCAAAACACCATTTAATCCATAAATCAACACACTCAATTCATCCAAACAGCCCCCTACCTGGTTCAGGCGCACCGTAGCTAAAAAATGTCCGTAATTCGGTCCCATGTTTTGCGGACGATCCAGCCGGCCCCTAACGGCATCTTTCAGCGAAACGTCGACAAAGCCCGCTAAAATAGAATAAACTCAAATGAGGGGAAAATCCTACTTGAGGTTTGAAGAAACTCCGTCCGAATTACGCGTAGCTGCTCCGCGTCGAGCGTTTTCCTTACCATGCAGAAGGCGTGACGGTCGGATCTCACGATATTACAGAAGCGCCTACTAAAGGCTCTCAAGAAATGGAGCTCACTGCATCTGAAAAAAATGGGTTTCCACGTTTTTGGCTTTGGTTCATTTAAGAAGAAGAAGCACTATTTGCTAATTTGTCATCTAGTGACTTAAACTTTCCAAAAATGACCATTCGTCCATAACTGCAAGGAAATTGATGTTATTTATCTGGCCGTCGGGTTTATCATTCTACCTTTCATCTACTTATGGTGCGTAATTACGTGTTATATGTGCGCTTCGTTTGCATCGAAAATCGTTTCCGCGCGGCTGCGATGCCTCAAAAAAGCGATGCCGACTCCATTTGTCTCGGAAAATTACGAAATTTTACGTCTTTGACTAGGTTCGCAAGGCGATTCAAGCGGTGAAATCAGTTTCGTCATCGAATCTGAAAATTAATTCACGAATTTTTAACGAAATTACAATTTTGTATTCGAAATTACGATTTTGCCCTTATTCCCATAAATTTAAATTTCGGGTCTATTTCTCCTCACCAAAAGAATTTCGTCGAGAAATTCACAGACAATCATAATCACTCACATGCATATACCTTTCACTCTACCATGCATGTAGCAGTCATTAAATTTTAGCGACTAAATTACGTACCTTCATCCCCTAAACAGAAGGGATAGGTATGGCCCTTGTCGTCTCGCGCTCCCACGTTGACTCCTGCTCCATAGTGCGCATAGCACTCCCACTAACCTCACGGTCTTCGTGCAAGACAGCCGATCCGCAACTATCAACAATACTGCTTGGTCCCTCGCCGAAGTCTCATCGTGTCGATCTCGATCGCCTTCACGATCCACCTCATGGTACGGATCTACCCGAATCTTCGGGTATGGAGACATGAAATACCTCGTGGACATCGACATCTTTGTTGATAGCTAGCAGAATGCCTTGAGTGCCTACCTGCCGAGTATCTCGAAGGTCGATGAACCTCAGCGATGCTTCCCACGCTTGCGGGCTGACCGCCCTCTTAGGCATAACCTTGAAGACGCAGTCCCCAGCCTCTAACTCTAAGGGTCGACGTCGCACATCACGCATAGCTCTTTGTAGGCATTGGCTAGTGAGAAAGGCGCTATATCAAGCTCGCCTTCGAAGGTGTCTCTAGGTAGATGAGAACCGGTGGTGGAGCTCTCTCTCGCTCGGTCCAACATAACGGTGATGATCATGGCTCTAACTCAATGCCTCATATGGTGCCATTCGTATACCGCTGATAACTATTTTTTGTAGGTGAATTCACTAGAGCAATTAATCCTCTACCTGGAACCGGGACACATGTTCGCAACATGCCCTCTGCCCATTATGTAATCCATACACGTAACCACACTGTAACTGGCAGGTATTATGTAGCTAACCTCTCCCGAGGTCACGATCAGCGACAATCAATGGTAATCAACTCAATCCAAGCCATGCATGACATTCATTTATCAGGCCACCTGCCCGGCTTCGACAACTTCAATGCAATTTCAGGCATCAAACCTTGAGTCACCGCCCGACTCCACATCGCCGACTCGATTATGCGTAGCCAACCATGTTCGTGTGCTTTCATCTCGAGTCACTCCCGACTCTTATCAGGTCAACTCTCTCCCTACACCCTAGGAAAGAACATCCATGCCAGCTCCTCTGGCCCAGCAACCTACAAGCCCCAAATCGATGTCGTGTCCGAATTATGACAACCAGGCCTGAGTCTCAATTATTAACAACCCGATGGTTATCCAGCTCATCCATGTCAAACTGACAATCAACAGCAATGGAATTACTGCCACCCAGCAAAAGTCCGCCAGCTTCAGCTCAGTAACTACGTCATCCTGACTTTGACCCTCTGGCCCTCTAGCCTATACGTATTTGCTAGAAGTGCTTTGTATACTTCTGATGGCAGTTCCTCGACGGTACTAGGGTGTGGAGGATTAAACTGTATACTCTCCTATCCCACGGCTAATTGGGACTGCCTTGTCCCGAAAGTCTTAGGATCACATTTGACTGCGGAAATCCATTAAACCGTACTCAGCTCCTGGCCTAGTCTTGAAACTAGTGTGAAGCAGAAGTCTTCTGCCTCTTCCCCGAACTAGGAGAAAGCTGATCCTCCCTCTTGCTACCAACACCCTTACCCCGAGTGTTCCAAGTATCCTCGATTTCTCTCTCTATGGCCAGGGCCGTCCCAACCATGGAGTCCATATCCCGTAGGCGAAATCCTACAATCTTGTCTCGAATGGACAACTTCCGCCCATTCTTGTGTCTCTCGTAATACCGGTAATCCAGAACTCATTGTTGTCTCGAGAGATCGGCGTTCGGTCTCTCCTGACTCATCCTTGCCTCCTAGCCTTCTCTGGGGTCGGTGACACACGATGCGCGACACCGCGTGTCCCGAAATCTCCTCTCGATGGCTAAAACTCGCACTTCACGAACTTAGTGTCACGGTCGATGGTCTCCGATACTTGTAACACAATCCTCAAGTGATACTCGGCTTGCTCCCACTCGGCAGAATTAGATCAAATGTCATCAAAGGCTACGACAAACTGATCTAGATGGGTTGGAACACCCTATGCATAGAGGTCCATAGATACCATGGCGCGTTAAATCGATCAGAAGGCATCACCGCCAAACTCAAAGTGCCCATAACGCGTCCTAAGCGTTGTCTTAGGGATATACGTCTCCTAACCCTCGGTGATGGTAACCGGTCACGAGGTCTATCTTGGGTAGACTCGTACTCCTCTCAGGCGATCGGTCGTCGTGATCACCGATGGTCTGGAGTTCTTGATGCGTAAGCCTTGTCCGATAGTTCGCAATAGCTGGACTTTGAGGTTCACGCAGCTCAGCGATTGCCCATCTATGGAGTCATGAGATGCATTAAAATACCAGTGTAACTCAATACGAAGTCTACATCCTATGTGGAGGTAGTCCAGGCAAATTCTCATGCGGAAAAACATCCACCTTAAAACTACTGAAATTAGATCCAGTCGAAGTCTCACTCGTTCTCTAGAAGCTCGCGAGCCGACCCGCTTCTTGTCCACGACACTTGGACTCGTATGCTATACGGGGCAAAATATCATGTTTGTCCTTGAAATACACCGCAGTACCATCTGGTGTAGGCGGTAGCAACTACGCTCCGCGATCGATCGCGATCACATGTTATCGATGATCCATCCACCGGGGATGACGTAATCGAACTCGACATGTCGAAATCCTCGGGTCCATTGTGAGTAGAGTCGAGGATCTCCTAACTGCGGCCTCAGGCCTATCATTCTTATTCTCGCCCTAATCCCTAGGGAGACTCCGCATTCTTGGCTCCTCTAAGGTCTCTAGGGTCCTTGACCATTTCCACCATGTTGGGCCTCATTCTAGCTAGGCAGCGACTAATGAGTCTAATCTGGTCGTGTCGGTAATCTCCATAGCCTCTAACACTTTCTCGATCTGCGCAGACAATGGTCGGCCTGTCGGATCTCTCTCACTGTAGAGGTCGGAGGATGATCGTCTAAACCTACAGGTTACTAGGATCTTCTGTCTACCTCTTTATCTGCAGTGCGATAGCATTCGTTTGTAATACCACGGCCTCGACAAAGGCACATTGATCGGCTCTTGGTGGTGCCGGCCGATTACCGAAGTGGGCCTCACGTCCTCGTCCTCGACTAGCCATATATAGTTCAATGGCTTAAGAGTCATTTAATTTCCATTCAGATCTAGCCCAGTAATCTGGATGCCAATTACTAATAGACTTATGACCATGAAGCCCGGCCAGTTCATTTCCTAAATGGTGCTAAATTCCAACCACTCAATTTATTTATTTCAATAAGGGTTCTAAGTTCTCTTGTTCATTTCGGTATCAAATCCTAAGGTCATAGTTCTAGAGCACTTAGCGTTCACCCTTTTTCTATCGCGTGCCGTGCATGTATAATTTTTCTACGCAACCCCTACAGCGCCATGGCGATTTCAAATAGTGATTAACTCGTCTGATGTCTCTAAGGCATAAGCCTGACCCGGACACTATTCATACATAAATCGATTAATATACACATTGTCCTTGCATTTCAGATGCGAAAGGCAATTAATTTGCATTTAAAATATTGTTTTATGAATTTATTTGCGAAAATTTCAAAAATTTTTTTTAGAAAATTATCATTATTATTATTATTATTTTTTTTTTGAAATTTTTATCTAGCTATGAGTTTAAAAAATTCAATGAGTATCTCGAGACAAGCACTGACCTCGAATCCCTATTCACCTGTGAAAAAATTTTCACACACACGTCAATGCATTTATAGTAAATGCACTATGAATATCTCATATATTAAATCACCCCCCGAAAATTTTTTAAAATTTTTTGTATTTTTTTTTATTTTTATTTATTTTTTACTCTATGAATGAGTGTTCGTGAGCAGTGTTCATGAGCAGTGTCAAGCAGTGACCCTAAACGATTACCTTTATTACAAAATGGGCTAGGTGCATAGTCGCTACCGAGAACCCAGATCGGCGCGCTGGCGGCGCGGTGCCGTAGGTGAGTATTTCTTTGCGCGCCACGGCGAACATCGCCGCGCGTAATCGTAGCGAAGCGGTACCGGTCAGCGCCGCCAGGTCTGGTGCGGCGCTTCGACCAGTAGCGGTCCGGCCAGCGCGTCTTCGGCGATGCGCGCCGTGACATGCCCATGCGGCCTTTGCCGGTCGCGAACCTCGCCATTTGTGCGCGTTTCATCGAGGTAGCTAAAATCGTAATTAAGCGACATCAAATCCGGTGTAGCGACATCAGGCGTCCCGATGTCAGCGACATCGTTTCTCCCTTCCCACACGGCGCCCGTAGCCAGCGACATCAAAATGATGGCGACGCCAATAGCCTAGCCGCGCCACCCGTAGGCGACATCCGGTCGTAGCCGGCGACGCCGAGCTGATCAACCATTACGCCCATGTCGCGACATCCTATTCATGTCGCGACATCAAGTCTGCTCAGCCATCTCTGTTACCTCGCGACGCCAAACGGTGTCGCGACCTGCTCTGTCACGGCCCTTATCCGCGCTTATGCGCCTTTGCTTATCGCGACCCCACCTTTGGGGTGGCGATAGCCATTCCGGCTTACATGTGCGTTTTTTTTAAAATCATCCGTTAGCCTTTCTTCCACGCTACTCCCTTGATCACGTCTTCAACTTACTTTGCATACATACAATTTCCAATATATTTTCAAATTTGTTTATTCAATCTTCTTCAGTTTTACCTTTGTAAACCTTAGAAAACTATTTTCTTCATCTCCTGACCAAATAAATTTATAAAATTTATTTATTTATTTATTTATTTTTTTCATTTCTATCAGTAGCCTTCCTTGCTACTTCCTACGCAATAGCAAGAAGATCTGCATCCATATGACAAAAATTTATTAAAATTTTATTTTGTCTTCCAGTAAACCAAATAAATTTATAAAAATTTATTTCTTTGATGTTATTCTTCCAGTTTTGTTCACTGTAAAATTTTCTCAACTCAAATAAATTTCTAAAAATTTATTTTTCTTCCATTACCTATTCAATCCTCATCCAATAAATTTAGTAAAATTTATTTATTTTTGTCTTTAAAATTTCTTCTCCACTTTCTCAACAACCCAAATAAATTTGAAAAATTTATTTATTTATTCGTGGAGTTTTACCTTTGTAAAACCAAAAAAATTAAATTTCTTATATAAACCAAATAAAATTATGAATTTACTTGTTTATTTCCATAGTTCAGTTACTGCATAAACACCCAAAAATATTTTCTAAAACATTTCATAACCATCTATGTGCTAATCACCAAGCACCTGACATTATAACACATTACAAATCATGTTATACGCAATCACCAAACCAGTTCACAAAATCACACTACAAAAACATCAACACTGCATTGCCGCGTGATGTTAGTTTTGTCCGTGATTTTCCTAAATAATCGTACCTATTCGACGCCGAACCACACCTGAGTAATTTGATGCTCTTCCTCTGACATGACTAAAGCCCCAAATTTTCTATCCATAGGTTTCCGTATACCTACATACTCCACATCAACCGCTGGTGGTGATGGATATGACAGAGCTCCTGAATATTCATTGTATGCCTGGCTCACGATACCAATTGTGGCGCCCAAGAAACACGGGGTGAATTGACTACGTCTTGCATGAATACAATTGGAGGTCGGGTTACGGCGCTCACTTTAGAAAATCGGGGCGAGTCTCATGCGGGAGCTCTACCAGAATCTAAAACACATATATTCATCCCAACGATCCGATATATACAATATATATATATCAATATAGCCACTTGGGCCCGTAACGATGCTCAATATCTTTGTGCCCGGAGCTATGAATCATTATATCTTGATAGTTACGAGAGTTAATATGTTTTACTCTCATCTGACATATATTAAAATTAGAAGCATTCTATGCATGTATACATCAAAGCCACAACCTTCCGGCTTCAACTACAATCCTGGTCTCTAGGGCGAGCCGTCTCTCGCATGCTCCATGCATAAAAAGTCGCGTGAGGTGGTAAAAATTCGATGAGAATACGCAAATGAGAACTATACTTTAAATGCGAGTCTGATATTCGGCATCTTGCGTTGAAGCAAATGCATGATGCGAATATCTACATGACCAACTCGAGATCCAGAGGCCCTGAACTCTCCCACTTGCCCACCTAAGCCTCGTATGAAATTATTATTTTAATTGGTGGACTACCCTCCGATGTTATGGTTGTGGGCCAGTCTCAGATGTTATATTTAGTGGGCTCCTCAGGAGATATCACTCAAATTGGGTATCTCAGATGATTGATATTTTATATGTGGACTATACTCAGATGTATATCGGTGGAGCGTCTCAGACGATTGATATTTTAGTATGGACTACCCTCAGATCATTTCTAGTTTGTAGACAACCTCGAACCTTTTAATTTCACATCACCATTATTTCAACTCTCTTTGTAATGCAAGGTGTTAGGTGCGTATGAAATCTTTTGTATGCGATTCTGACCACGATCCCAATCACGCTTTAAATATATAAACATGATATACTACTTACTTAAAAATTAAATCACACAAACATGTTATGTAATTATCATTTCCAAACATCAAAATTAGCTGGCAGGCTAATGTTCAAACGTAAATGGTCGATTGATTACTTAGCAAGGCTATATAATTTCGAGAAATTGCCGCTATTTTTAGAATCATTATTTGAGGAGACAGTGAAGCTATAGGATTCTTGATAGAAAATCTTGGCGTCAGGTTAAATTTAGTGAACGGGTTTCCATGGTAATTCGGCTATCACGTATCAATAACGCATTCAGCCAGTAAATCGGCCTTTCGGTCATCCAGGCAGCCCTACTACGGTTACGGGCTGCACCATGGCTAAGAAAAATTTCCAATAATTCGGCCCCATGTTTTGGGACTGATCCAGCAGCGCTAACATTTCTGGCCAAGCATGCTAAAGCCGCCAATAGAATAAAGCTGGTAGGGAAAATCGCCGCTGCGGGAGTTTGAAGAACTCGTCCACGGAGTGCGCGTGGCTGTTCTGCGTATAACGTTTTATTCGCCGAGGCAGCGGCGGTCGGATCTCGATATTACAGAAGCGCTTTGCCTCTCTCTAAAAGCTCTCAAAATGGAGCTCACTGCATCTGAAAAAAATGGGTTTCCACGTTTTTGGCTGGTTCATTCTAAGAAGAAGAAAGCACTATTTTCATTCTTAGTGACTTAAAACTTTAAAAATGACCATTCGTCTCTTTTCTTAAATTGATATTAATGGCTATCTCGGCCGATCGTTTTATGTTTACTCTACTGTACCAATACTGATACGTAGTACATCTTATATGTGCCTTCGTGCGTAATCGTTTCGCGGCGCGAAGCGCGATCTTGCCGAAGAAAAAGCGTGCGACTCAACGTATAGGAAATTACGAGAATTTTGTAATATTTATTTGAATTTATTGAGATAATTCAGCGGTGAAATCCGTTTCGTCATCCGAGATCTAGAAGAAGTGTCACGTATTTTACTTAAAAATTACGATTTGTGTCCAAATTACGATTTGCCGCATTAATTGGGATTTACCAAGTCTTCTAATTATAAGATTCGTTTTAAACTTTAGCCTTTTCATATAAAAAGAAATAATTGTCTTCCTTCATCCCATTTATCAGGGAAAATGATTTATATTCTCATATGATCCAAAATGCATTTCTAAAATCCAATGAACAAAATTAATAACCACCTCACTTGCCTCTTATCTGATTGAGCTGTATTGTTATGTCTTAGACTCAATCTAATTTCTCTCTAACTCTTTTTTTGCTCTTCATAAATCTCATTTTTATAAAAAAAAAAAGTGAAGTGAGGAAATGAATAAGCTAGTGGATGGTGGGTTTTTATTGCTAAAGAGGTGAGAAAAACAAAGGTAGCTTTTTAAAAATCTGGATGTCAAATTTAATTAGAAGAACAAACGATTCAGCTATGATTTTGCATATTTTTATTTGTTATTTTAAAATAGCCATGGAAATCATATAAAGTTGTATTAGATTTATTTATTTTTATCTAATTTCCAGGTTTCTTTAAACATGTAACATATAATCTCGTTAGGCATCTAAAAAGCATAAAACATATTGTTAAAATGATTTCGCTATAAAAGGAGATCTCACCATAATTTTTAAAATATAGAAAGTAACTTTACCATAGAATATTTTTCATTAAAGGAATTAAATGACATGTAACTCTAATTTATTGTTTTTTATGGAAAGGAAAATGACATACAACCACAGAATTTAATAATTTACTTTAACATGTAGCTATAAATTTTATTGTGGAAAATGTATTTTTGTTATAAAATTAAATAATAGAATATACTTAAAAATAATTTCTCATGAATTTATAGCCACTAAGTCACGTGAAACAGTTTTATTTGGAAAAAAATTTATCTAGCTACCATTTTATATTCTTTTTTAATCACAACTTAATTCGTGCTAAAATCTCATTTTTGTTACAGTGAACATGTCTATAATTCTTATGGTCCACCTAAGCCGTATAATACATGTTAAAACACTAAACAAGAAAGACCAAAGCAATAAGGAGAAATTTTTTAATGAATAGGGAAAGTGGCGATTAGGGATTAAAATTTGATTTCTATTGTCAATTTCCATGTCTTAGGATTTTAGGATTTTTATTATGTAAATATTTTGTTTTTCTTCCACTCTCTTAGCCACATCTATTGTTTTTCCTTTATTTGATTGATTGAAAATTCCTTGTATAAATGCATCATTCTATCAAGTTTTGTTAATAAATTTTTTTACTTCAGGACCTCTTTTATATAATCTCTTGTTAATTTTTAATTTGTTAGCTTAAGAAGAAAATTTTATGTAATATTCAATTTAATAATATCATTTTTAGATAATAGAGTATTATATTAAAAAAGATTTATCATAATTGAATATTAAGATTTTAAATCTATGCTTATCTAATTAATCATAAAATGGTACAAAACTTTAACAATCCTCAATGTGGTGTTTATATAATTCCCTAATCTATGTAAAAAATATATTATAAATTAAAGTTTTGTTTAGATAAATTAATCTTTAGCAATATTTATTTTTCATGTTTTATTGTGACGCCCTATCAGGGTCCGTTGTGACTTGTCAGCCGCGGAAACACTGTAGATATTGGGTGCACGATACTCACGCGCTCATGTCTCATATGAGACTGATTACGCATATTCAATTCACAATATACAAAAATTAATATATGATAAACTATAATCACTGTCTCTTTATAGTCCTTTTGATACTTAAAAAAAAGAGTACATGTTTTGTATCTGCTCAAATACAATACAAGACAAAAACAAAACAAGACAAAGTCGTGTGTCCGACTCTCATCCCATATGCGAGGTGCACCTACCTTGGACTTTGTTCTGAAAGGGTCCCATGGCGAGTGTGGCTTGATAAGTAATAATCTCCTACAAGGGTTATTTCTCACCCACTACAAGAAAGAAGCAAATTAGAAATGGCCAAATCCGTTTCCTAGTGCAGCTATTTTCAAATATCAGCCAGGAGTTAGAAAGCGAAAATATTAAAGTTTCAAAAGGCTCCTTTCTAAATTTTAGAAACGGAATTTGCGTGTGCGTTTCTAATTTTTGCGACGGAACAATTCTGTTTCTAAACATAGCGACGGATTCTCGTTTATGTACCTAAGTGCTCATGCAGTGATCAAACATACACACATTCAAGTAAAAATATGCACATTCCTAATTGAATGTCTATATTCCATAGATGAGAATGTGACTCACCTATCCATGTCTGAGTCCTCATGAGCTCCTCACACAATACTTGAAGCCTGTGCGACAACCATTTTCCATGACATCCAATGATCATTTCTTTTTGACTCATTATATTTTATATTCTGTATTTTCATTCACCGTCCTCGCTGATGGTGGGTAGTGGATTCTTGGTGTCGCACCATGGGCTCCATAAGTCTAGACACTTTTGAAGGGCTTTCACCGTCGGTGATCAAGTCTAACCTCAATAAATTTAGGTTTTTCATCACAGGAGGAATCACATCACATTTCTGCGATGCCAGTGCATATTGTCCTTTACTATTTTGCGTGCAGTGCAACTCATTTGAACGTTGTCTCGATGCCAAAGCCCGCAATCAACACCAAATGTAGTGTTGATGGATCATTGTGTACCCGCGACACCTTAGCCGAACGCACTAAACACCGGTGTCGATCTCTACCCGTACACTCACACCCGTGTCATGTGATATTTTAGTGCATATACAATGCAATTATGCTCTTGCAATTTTATCATGTTAATGTGTGATGCACCTTCATGAACCATTTACATCGATTATACTTCATGTCAATTTCCATACAAACTTATTTTACAAGCATATAAATTCCATATATTTCATGCCAATATTTCTCTATATATATATATATATATATATATATATATATATATATATATATATATATAAGTATCATTATAAAACATATTAGCATTCATCAATCCATGACTAAATAGTAATGTTATACAGTCTTCCTTAGGCTAATTCAGCGGTAAATTCCTACCCAGCCTACAGCGACTCTGTTAATTTCCTTTGCGATGGTCGTATAAAAACGGCTATTGTCGCGTGACATAGCCAAGCAACCTACACACTTGGTGCAAAACATAAATTTCATCAGGTTATGTTCACTTACTTTGTCCTCCTGGCTGCAGATCTAGACTCATGCAGACTTTTCATAAGTCTAAGACTACTAGCAGTTGAACAAGAAGTTATGCGTTGTCCAAGTTGGAGGTCACACATGAATAACTAGCCACCCCAGCCAACGATAGCCCTGGGAAAAACATAGATTTTAGTAGGTTATGTTCACCCACTATCCTCCACAGGCATATGGCTGGAATCTTTACTCAATGGGCTTTCCATAGAGTCCAAGAACACCCGAAACGAAGTTCAAACGAAGAAGTTATGGTCATTTGAAGTTAAAGGCCTCACATGGCAAGATAAGTGAGCTGATGACGATAGCCCTAGCGCTAGTGGCAACCTAACATATAAGCATTGACCTTACCTTCAATATTGTCCTAACCTTCGTGGTTGGCTATCATTAGCCCGAATTAGTCTGGCAGCTCGCCTTCTATACCTGCTTATGTGAGGTGACCTTAGCAAGTGATGTTTTGTCTGGCAAGCTAGTTGGCTATCTGACTTATTAGCAAAGATGTCCTAACTGCCAGCCATATGTCCTAACCGCTAGTCGGCTGTCCTAACTTAGCTGGCGGTTGGCCTAACTACTGTTGTTGGCCTTGCCGCTGTAGTTTGTCTAACATTTGGCCGGTGTCCACAGCCACTGTCACAGTGACCACAGCCGCTAGCCGGTGGCGGTGGCCAGCTAGATGGTCGGCTAACCGACCAGTAACCCTAATCGCTAGCCGACATATCTATCGCTAGTCGGCAGACCTAACCGCTAGCCGGCATCCCTAATCGCTAGCCGGTGACCACTGGCACCCGGCTAGCCTTTGCGAATATTTAGGGATCAAACGGACCATAACTTAGGCTACGAGAGAGGTCGGGTTGGGAAATTCAAAGAAGCCCAACGTAGGATTCACTGATGTGGCTACAATTTACCTGAGAAGGACTCACTAACAAATTCCTTTATTTCCTTAAAAACCGGTCGCAAAGGTCGGATGTCACGTATGATCGAAATAGAGAGTAACTTCCCATGGTTCAAAATGCAACTAAAGCGTTCCCCCTTGGGGCAAAACACCACCCTGACCCTTAGGGTGAAATGTGGAATTAGGAAGACCTACCTCTTGGAGTTTGTCGAGACTCCCCCTGCTTCCGGCCCCTATTGGAAACCATTCGACCTAGGAAGAATCTTTCTTCCGATCCATCAGAACCGCTCGATCCGATCATCAGGAAACTTAGAGAGAAGGTGGAGCCCTCTCTCAAGTTTTCTCCCCCTTTTTTTTCTTTCCTCGCTTCCTTCCACTGGGATGTTTGGTCTAAAGTCAAGTTTGAAGAGTACTTTTGCCACACGTCCATACCCCACGGCCTCCGGGATTACCCTTATTACTCCTATCCATCTACCTCGATTTCTCTTCAACTGCGTGTCGTCACACGTCTCTTATAGTCTCACTTGATTTTGTTCGACTTATCAGATTTGACATCAAAGACACTGGAAACCCACTCTATCACTACACAGAGTCCCAATACCTTCTGTCTCGAAGCGTGAATCTAATCGTCATGAATTCATGCAGAGCTGTGATTTCGCGGCACGATTTCAATCCACAAGCTTTATTTCATCCGAGATTTAGAAAAATTTCGAATTTTTGACCAAAATTACCGTTTTACCATTTTTCATAAAAATTGAATTTTCTTGGCTTTTACAAGACAATTTAAATTTTCTCATACAAGTCTATTACTCAAAGAAATATGACGCAATTAATATGTATCAAGAAATTAAATATTATATTCTAATAAATAAATGGATTGTAAAATGAAAAAATAAATATATTTAAATATTATATAACACTATTTGATCTATATTGACTAATATATAAACAAAATTAGACAAAATATTAGATATGATAATATTATTTTGTTGCATAATAACCTTAAACAATAAAAAAAATTTGTGTTCAAAATTAAATGATATTTTGTAGTAACAAAAATTAAAAAGTATATTTCATTGCTTAAAATATATGTTTGTAATAAAATATTTCATCACAAACATCAAATATTGTTGCAAATTATTTTATAAATGATTTATTTGCAAAGCATTTTTTCTGCCAGAGAACAATCGTAGAATATATTTTTGCAAATGAAGTTTTAATTTTTGTCTCTAAAACTATCGCATTTTATAGATATTGAGACAATTTTTAAATTTTGTTGCTAATAGATATATTTTGTGACGAATTATTTTTCCCATGTTAAAATTTTGTTGCTAAATCTCCATTTTCTCAGAGTGATGCTGGGTTGAACTCGATTTAATATATACACAAACTGCCTTTAGAGTTTCAATCCACAAGTATTAAGGTAGTTTTGTATTACCTCCTCATACCCTAACCATGTCCATTAAAGTTCTGCTTTTTCTTTCGCTACACCCATTCTCGAACTGAGAACTGGTGCATAGTATAAGGCAAATAATCCCATTTTCAAGAAACTTCGCAAATGCACCAAGAGCTTTTCCATTCTTTGTGTATTTACCATAGTACTTCCACCTCTATCTGATTCATGATCTTAATATGTTTTCCGATTGATTATCTACTTCCAACCTTAAAACTTTAGTCGCCTAAAGTCGATCCTTTGAACGAAGTAAGTAGAGATATATATATCGCGAATAATCATCTACAAGGATAAAGATTTCTGAGACCATTCGCACTACGTCAGTGACAAACAAACGCCGTGATGATAATCCTAATATTAGGTATGTGCTCCTCTCTTGCACCCTTTTAAACTTATTGGTCGCTTTGCCCTTAATGCAATTCACACAAGTCTCGAAATCAAGAAAACTAGTACTAAGTACCCCCATCATTAACCAATTTCTTTATTCTTCAATGGATATGTGTCCCAATCTCCTGTGTGTGCCATAACAACATAGATGATTCTTCATTCATAACACATCTTTTTAATCTTAGCAAAGAACATGCATAGAATTATAAGTAAATCATTTTGTAATCGAATATGAAAATATCATCTATATAAACACATAAACTAATAACTTTAGATTTATCGATAACCTAAACTTAATGTAAAAAGCTGGGGAAGAAAACCCCAAAGGTACAAGTCTTGAAATTGAAATTAAATTCCTAGAGAAACTTGGAACATAAAATGTCTTTTCTAATTCTAAAATGAACGCCGCCAATACAAGGCCGCAAGTGCCAATAGCTTCCACACGTGAACTCCATCTTGCTACCTAAATAGATGCATTGCTCACTTCCCACTCGGGGTTTCCTTAGGTTTTGTATACCTCGTAGTTGGTGATTTAAAACCAGATTGTAGAAATCCGTAATCAATCCAAATTAAGCGTGTTATGATTAACATTAACCATATTAGATTCATAACATACAAAAGAAAATTAAGTACCTTTCTTATCAAGACAGATCTTAAATTTCGAGCAGTCCTTCTTCATGTGTCCCTTCTTCTTACAGAAAAAACACTTTAACTCCTTCTTTATGCCTAATTGAATAGGAATCTTTCCCTTTCTTTTAGCTTGATCCTTTCTTTTCTTTCCAAAGGTGGTCAAGTTAACTTGTTTGCCCTTTTCCATCATTAACCTTCCCTCTTCTTGCACACACATGGTCAACAATTCATTAATTGACCATTTATCCTTATGTGTGCCAGAGGATATTTCAAGGACTCTTATTTGTCAGCGAGTATTCAATACATAAATGAACAAGGAAAGTGTCCGACATGGTAACTCTAATGTCCGAAGTCAGCCGCTATATCCTCATGCGCATGATATGATCACGCACTCCTCTCATTCCGATGAGCTCGTGGATGAAAATTGCATAATTAAGATAATTAGCAAGAGTTTTGTCAAAAGTTTCAAACTACTCATCGATGGCTTTTCGTAAGTGGTTTGACTTTATTAATTTTGCTCACTAACTACTAATACTGTGCTGATATCTTGGTCTTTATGAACATCATGGAGAGGCGATTGACCTTCCTACTTATTATAAAGATGCATACTTTCCGCAGTTGTCGTTTTTAAGAATGGATCGGGTTCCTCTTTCCTTATAGCCAGAGTCAATATCCATCCATCCCAAATGCAAGAACTCTTCCTTCCATAATTTATAGTTATCACCCTTAATCTCGGGAATATCACACTTAAAATAAAATATTCGCAGTTGAATAATCGCAAATGTTAAATATACATGTTCAATAATCAAAGATTGAGGCAAAAATACAATGCTATTTTTTACCAATGTAAATCACACTTTTAAAAACATAAACTTAGTGACATAAAAACTCTTTTGCTTGTGGGCTAAAGTTCACTCAATTAGATATAATTAATTTTATGATAAGACTACCAAATCATGTTCCTTTTCCTAATTCGTGCAAATTAGAAAATAAGGATTTGATATTTTATCATACTAATCACATAAAATGGCCAAAATTCATGGATGAGATTTTATCACATTTCATGATTAATTACAATCAATGTGATCAAATGTGATCTTAAAACTTCTAATATATATAATTTTAACTCAACTAAGGATGTTGTAGGTTATTCCTTAATTAATTAAAATTATATAGATCACTTGACATTATTGCAAAATCAGAAGTAATAAACAATAAAATTATATTATCAATTTGTATGTAAAACTATACACATACAAATAAGCATAAAAATTAATATAAGAAATTAAATCCCCACTGTTGCAATAAACATCTAATGCCATAAATCTCTATAAAATAAATCAATGTAAAAAAAGTAATAATCTCTCACCTCGCTCGGGTGGTGTGAGCACTTAGGCATTTACTTAGTGGTTTAGGATCGATTCTAAATCGCTTTTTGGATGTTCATCCAATAATGCAATGGCTATCCCTGCAGCCAAAGGCCACTGGCTATCCAAATATGGGATTTTTTCTATCTCTGCAACCAAACACAACAGGATGTTGAATGCAAAATAGTAATGAAACTGGACAAATATGTCTGAATATCCATAAATTCATCAACCAAGAATAAAAGCCTAGTGGTTGACTACTTTTAATTCAACATGATGGTCACGGGTTCGAAATCCATTATATCACTTGTTTTTTTGTTTAATCTTAATAAGGCCCAAATTTCGGCCCACATTATTTGCTTAATTTTAATAAGGCCTAAGCCTAGCCCAGCCCACATTAAAGCTTTGAGGCCTACAAAAAAATACATAGCTCATGTGACGCCCCAAATCCCAGGAGGTCATTTGACAACCCGTCAACCCGCGGAAGATTCGTGGATGTCGGGTAACCTGATACCACACCATTGAAGCCCTTCTTTTTCCCGACCTGTGATTTAACGTAAAATCGAAAGGGTAGTCTCCTTTATTAGAGCTCTACCCAAAATACAAACCTATGCAATTTCAAGTGGCAATCATTCCAATATTATACAAACGACCACACCGGTCCACATACGAGTAAAATGGCCACGTAGGGCCCATTTATCCATACTCAAACATATAAGCACATGACTATAAAACCATAGTTCATAAGAGTTTAAATTTACATCACTCTTTATACAAAACATATATCAAAATTAAGAATTATAATACATGTTTTACAAAATATAAATCAAACCACAATCCGGCTTTCTTCTCAATATAGGCCTCTAGTGAGCTTAGTCTCGCACATCTCTGCACCAAGGGGGGTTCCACGACGGGGTGAGCTAACGCCCAATAGAGATAAGTCCTACCAGGGCTATTCCCCACCTAAATGCACATGAATGGTCAAACAACCAAGCATAGAATCCTACATGTCATGAATGAGATGCTACTCCTCATGATCCCTGTACCAAGTCCTCACCGACTCTCTACCATGCACAGCTATGCATGAAGTGTTTCCTAAACAAAAGGTTTTGTTTTGGTAATTCAAAACTATTGGACATATTCCAACAAATAGTTTTATTAATGGCTGCTTGACAATCTCCAATAAGTTACTTTATCTCAAAGTATCACAATCTCTCCGATAACTACTTTATTCAGCATTGGACAATCGATAAATCATTGGACAACCTCTCGATAAATCTATGCTACTAAAACCGATAAATTCATTGGACAACCCATAAAAGTCATTAGACAACCCCTCCGAGCAACTATAGTGGACAACCCTCCGAGTAAATTCATGATAACCCTCCCACACTCATCGGGCAACCCTCCGATAAAAGCCTGGACAACCTTCCGATAAATTCATGTCGATAACCTCCAATAAATTCATTTGACTTTTTAGACTTTGTCCCTAGACCTAAACCAACATCAACACTAAACACAATGTCGATCTTTCCATGCACTTCACTCCATTTCATGCAATGTTCTAGCGCACAAATGCAATGCAATATGCCATTTCCCATTACCATGCTACATATATAAAGAATGCTATATGTGCATGCCTACTCATGCATTTCAACCCATGCATCAATTGGAAAGTTATATCAATGAACACATAAATTCCAATTAATTCATACAATTCATGTCAACATATCAATACATGCACACATTGACATCATAAGTCATTACCACTCGAGTAACGACATACTTTAACCTCTAGGCCTAATTGTGACATATCGAATCCACAAGTAGCCTACAACAAGCTATGCAATGGCCTCAATTATACACAAACTCATGCATTTCCCCAAGCCTCATGGATAATTATATCAACATGCATATGATTACTAAACAACATACACTAATTTTAATGTATTAGACCACACACATCATCACAACCGAGCAATTTGCACACTTTGTGCTATAATTAAATTTTTCAAAAAAAATGTGGGTACCAAATGTCATTCATAGGCATAGAGCCAGATTCTAGACTCAAGGAGCTTCATAGAGTTCATGTTCCAACAGAGTTCTGATGAGAAAGTTACTACTGCTCAAGTTGAGGCCGAGCATGAACAGTGACTGAAGTATAAAACCGGCAGGGGCCTACTGTTCTTCGTTATTTTTGGACATAATATGAGCTCAAATTGTATTAAGCTATATATGGATGAATTCTATACTCAAAGGGATTTCCATAGAGTCCAAAAACACCTAAAACGGAGTTCGGACGAGAAAGTTATGGTCGTCCGAAGTTGGAGGCCTTGCATGGATAGTGCAGCTGGGCAGTTGCGTGGAACCCATGCATCAGGTTCTGTGGCTCCTTAAAGCTCCCGTACATACTATTTTTCCTACCCAAACTCCTCTCGGAAAAAACCCTTTCACCCAGCAACAAACCCGCCCCAATCAAGTCCACAATTCAGCCATAAACATGGCACAAAACTCGTCCCAACTTAGCCCGAAAATCAACTTAACAAAAACAATTGCAAATCAGCAAAATACGATTTTTGTGTTCGGGAACACAATCCAAATAGCCATTAAGGCCCAACCAAGACCAAAACAGTATTTAGATAAGAAATAAACCCGAGTAGGAAGGTTCCCTACCTCTTGGAGCGAAGACGAAACTTTTTGGAGTCCCGAAGAACCGAGACCGACGGCCTTCCCGAACTTCCGCTCTAATCTTCGACCAAAATTCTTGATTTCTGTCCTCGTCATTTTGACTCCGGCACTGACTTTAAGTCTTGGCCCGACGGAAACCGGAAATGGCCCACATCTGCAAATCTTAGAGAGAAGGTAGAGCCTCAGCTTTTCTCTTCCAAACCCAAAATCTTCGATGAAACTACGTGTTTTCTGCACTCCACGTCGCAGCTCCCTGGTCGAATAGGATAAACTTTTTAAACTTTGGCTCGATGGATTCCAACCACCCGATCTCCGTAGATCGTAGAGAGAAGAAGGAGTTTTACTCCTTTCTCTCTCTAACTCACTCTCCTTCACGCCCTCCCCTACCACTGTCCGAGAATGGGGAGAAAAAAAATCCCCTTCTCTTTTTTTTTTCTTTTGTTTTTTTCTTCTTTTATTCTTTCTTCCTTTTCTTGCGGGGTGTGGGGTCCACTCTTGCCCTGAACCGTCTCTATCCCGGTTCACTTCCACTAAATGCTTTATTTTGTTACCTTACTTAATTAAACTAACTCATGTTTTTCCTTAACTCGATTCAAGAAAATCTCATTCCTAGGTTAGTTGGATACCCAACTTCAAATTGCAAAGAATCCCACCGCCCAGGAATTCAATGAAACTTTCTTCGAAGTTACTCATTTTCAAGGAGACGGACCTTAACGACATTAAGCCACATCCAGCTCTAGGAATTTTCACTTCCCTGTTTACGCCCTAATTTATTATTTAATTTTATATTTTTAGAAAATTTTAAATTTTCTGGGGTTTTATAGCTCGGGCCCAAAACAACCCATAATTCAAGTCATCTTCAACCTCTGGTTTTCTACCCATAAATTTTTTTTTTTTTTTTTTTTTTGTTGGCCCAGAAGCCTTGTTTAAAAGGGAAATGAAAGGTTTTCCCATAAACACATTTTAAAGATTTCTACTCCTTTTATTTACATTAAAAAAATGTAAAACTATATTGAATAAATGTATTCGTAATTCTAATTTTGAAGGCACCCAAAACTAAATTCTCGTATGTATTGTTTAAACACCAGACTTCATACACGTTTAAACATTTAATTAACAACAATTTGTAGTCAAAGCAAAATGCTAGAATATACATACCTCCAGCCATTGTAAGAAACAAAGAAACTAAAACACTAGAAAACTGAAAACCAAATTGTTGAAACTATAAACCAAATCAAATCACACTTTGGTTCTTCTAAACCCTTCAAAAACAAACTTGATGGTAAAAATTGTTCTGTATTTCTAAGTATGAACCAAAATGCAAGATCTCTTCTTTATATGAAGACCGTGCCATCACAGTCTTCAAGAGCAAGGTCAGTAGAAAGGTGTTATGAGACATTCAATTTAAATTCTAAAATTCAAATCTGATATGACCATTCTAAGAGGGCTCTACAATAGATTCAATCACAAAATCCAAAGAAACTGTGGTGAGCTGAGAGTATGTTTTCCCTAAGTTGTTGAGAACAAGGAATGAGTTATATGAAGCGGTGGAGAAAGGTGAAGTAGATGTATTCATGTTCACTAGCTGGTGTAATTTTCCTGTCTACAAATTTGATTTTGGTTGTAGCCTGTTTGGGTGAGTAGAATTTGGCCAAGAAGCCGCTGCTTGACATATGGTAATGAACGAAGCATGGGTGAACTTCAACAAACAAGACATGCCTCTGTTCCTGCAAGACACGGATATTTTAGCCTTCACTTCCCAAGAAGGGCCTTGAGTCTTTTGACATTCTAGTGGAGTTTCCTCTTGATGTGCTTTAAGAGCATCATGTTAATGCATCATCGCTAACATCCTATAAGCTCGCTTTTTAGCAGTTGATTATTTAACATGATATTACGGTAAGCCCAACTCTTTTACTCCTAGCCTCATTTCTCTCTCTAGTAGCCTCTTTTTCATTAAACAAACAGATGATTTTTCATATTCTTGGCCAAATCACATATCCACACCTTTTTATATCATTTTCTTTTCAATAAAATAATTATTCCATTACGTATATGAGTTTTTATTTGTTTTTTTGTAATTTCGTCATTGGCTCTCATAGCGTCATAGTTGCTTCAGATCAGATTCGCTTTTCATCATCTTCGCAACTTTGTTTCTGTAAAAGAATGATTCAAATGCACAAAACATATCCGACAGAGACAAAGAAATCAAATCAACGATCATTATTATTCGTAAAACTGAGTCATAACTAGCCTAATTATAATAGTATTATGTTCGAAAGGAGGACTGGTGATTTGAATTTATGTCGTATCACCTTTGATATTCCTCGGCCGCCTGCTTCATTACTGGCACTGCAAGCAGAAAATGGCGGTATGATCATGTAGCGGCTTCGCCGACTTTCGACCTGACTTCTTTCCTCCCAGAAAATGGTTTACGTTTACCCAAGATGAAGCGAAGGCCTCCTCTAATGGGAACTGATAACGGGGAGACTAAAAGGATTGTGTTTTATGGGGCCAAAATATCTGCGCTCAGGGCAATTTCTCACGACCCAAGCTTCCCACGGAAGCCTTCCCGAGTGGAGGTGGTGACGGCGCTGATATGGAGAGCTCACATGGGTGTTTTTCAGCCAAACATGACGCTTGAGATTTTCCCAGCCGCCCATAGCATGGACGTGCAGACGAGAATCGTTCCGCCATCACCACCTTCGTTTTGTGGAAACCTCGTGAGCAGGGCGACGGCAATATTCGTGGCGGCGGAGAGTGGCGGCGGGAACACGGAGGTGCCGGAGTTGAAGGATTTGGTGGGTTTACTAATAGGTTCAATGACAAAATGCAAAGAAACAGCGGTTACACGGGAGATAAGCTCTGGCAAGTTGCTGAGAACAAGGAATGAGTTACATGAAGCTGTGGATAAAGGTGAAGTAGATGTGGATTCATGTCACTAGCTGTAATTTTTCCTGCCTACAAAATTGATTTTGGTTGGGGGAAGCCTGTTTGGGTGAGTAGAATTCATTCAAGTTATGAAGCCGCTACTTTCTGACACAAAAGGTGCAGGATGGAATTGAAGCATGGCTGAGCTTCAACAAACAAGAGATGCCTCTATTCCTGCAAGATAAGGACATTTTAGCCTTCACGTCCCAATAAGCACTGAGTGTCAGAGCCTAATTTCACTAGAGATTATGGGTTTGACTTTTGAGTCACCTCTTTCCACTTTAAATATTTGTATCCCACTTGTTTATTTCTCTTAATGTTGGAATCTTAAATTTATTTATAATATTTTTAATTTGATTAATTGTAACCAAAAAAAATGAGATTATAGGTTTGAGTCATCTGACCTTTGTAATTTGAATCTTTAATTTATTTCTAATATTTTTTAATTTTTACTAATAGTAACAGAAAATAGATTTGGGTTTGAGCTGGCCTTTTATAATTTGAATATTTATACATATCACATTTGTTTTTTTCTCCAAATGTTGAATGTTCAATTTATTTCTAATGTTTTTAATTTTATTAATTGTATCATAAATGAGATTATGGATTTAAACAACCTTTTTGCAATTTAAATATTTGTATCCTAGCCATTTGTTTATTTCTCTTAATGTTGGAATCTTTAATTTATTTCTAGTATTTTTAATTTTATTAATTATGACAGAAAATGACTATATATCACAAACTTTTGAGTTGAGTGAAACGAAAATGAGGTCACCCAACTTTGACACTTAATTTGTTTTATTTGAAAATTTACAAATCAAACCACCCACACACGTAAATAAGTTCAAATGTAAAGAATATTTCAAATCTCAATGATGGAGTTTTAACAAGTTGAGGTTGTACATATGTCTACCTCGATTGGTTATAACGTTCAATGTTTAAAGATAGAATTTAAGAAAAAAAGGGTTCAAGTTCCAATAAAAGTATCTGTATCCAAGAGACATGTACATTTGGTGTCTAAAGACATGTGCATACTGAAAAATTTTAGCATTCTTTTTCTCTTTTTTATTTTTATTATTCTAACATGGTATGATAGCTTGATTCAACAGAAATCATGAATTGAAACCACCTTTTGATAATTTAAGTATTTATTCCTCATTTCCAAATTAATTCATTGATTTGTTTAACTCTCTGGTTATGGGAGCCGCATACCATGACTAAGACAGCCCTAATCACAAGGGAATGGTGTTGAGTAAAGAAATTGATAAGAGGAATTAATGCAATATTAAAGTCAAATATTAATTCCAAGATGTTAATTAATGCAAATGAAATTCAAATAAAAATATAATTTCAACAACTTCCTAAGGATCCGTGCCACACTTACTTCCCATTGACACATTCTTTTGGCTCGTGCTGCACACATGCAATTCCGCTCATGCCCATGTGAGCCATAATAGTACTCTTCATGGGCCATCCTAGCTAGCTAGGGTGTAGATCGGCTCAGTCAAAATATTTGGAATTTGGCTTGCAAGTTTGGTTGGACTGTCTTACCACGTGTCTAACATGTTTATTGGAGGGTGTTAAGAAATAAGATAATCGTATTCAATCCAAATTGTATAAATTTAAACTTTTAGGAGACGTGATTGTTTGACAGAAATTATGTAGACCTTTCACTTCCTGCTTTTGTGAATTTATCTTCAGAAACTGTTGGTCGAATGAAATTAAACTTCATTCCATTTATCTTCCTGTGGACAGAGTAGTATAGCAGATGAACAAGCCACTTAAATTGATCCTTATTTATGTCAGAATTCTTCTGGACCCAGATCTTCCAGATAATTGCAGCTCCGACAGTCATGATCTCATCCTTTTCTTAAGGCTGCAATGTTGAGATTTTCCTTCTTGCTCATGAGCAATTCAAGCTGCAAGTTAGATTGATTTCTTCTCTGTATGAGATTGTGAGACCACCCAATGGATGATTAAACCTAATTCGTCAATAGCAGTTGATGAATCGAAACGTATATCAACTTCTTTGAATGCTATTTGAAATAGTTCATAACGCGGTGTGTGGTTCAAATTTTATGCAGTAACATAACGCAAAACCATCCTCTCTGCCCACATAAAATATTTGTGAATAGAACGCTGTATGCACAGAATTGTCCACTGTAGGTGTCCTCTTTTGAGCTAATTTTGATTGGGTAATCAACCAAACAGAGACTACTAACATGTGTTTGTGAATAGGCTAGCAGTTATTTTATTTAGGTTGACTAATCTTATGATTATTCTACGAATTTTTTCATATTATTTTAAGGTAGATGAGGCGGGTTATGTTATTATTTTAAGGTTTTGTGTCCTTTTAAAAAATATACATTTGGGTAACTCAATCACGATGATTCATTTAAAAAGGGAAAGTATGTTATGTGCCATCAAATTCAAATTATTTGGAAAATGATGATCAAATAATTTTATTTGACAAAAAAAATCTAAATATTTAATAAAAAAATACAATTCGTGAGTTTTATTTAGTAATCAAGGTTTATATAGCTTGTACCTAGATTACATAATAGTTGTATCTAATAATTACATGACTTATACATAAAACTTATACACCTGTAAACTTCTTTATCAATTTAATCATATGTGAACGAAGTTTAAAATAAAATAATTTAATCATCATTGTTCAAATAATTTTAAATTGATACCCATCACATAACATGGTTCTCCCAATTAAAAATGTTTAGATGACCGGTTTCATCATTAGACAAGACTCCACTCACAAACTTAAATATTCATATCAGCCAGTTTCATCACACCCTTTTCTACTACTCACCCGACGGCAGCGCCGGAGCTGAAGAGGTTGAAAGGCGTATCAGCCGCTTGGAGACATCACTGTCGGAGACCTTGACTCGTTTCTACCCATTGGCGGGGAGATACATGGAAGATGGTAACTGGGTTGATTGTGACGATGAAGGGGTTGAGTTTTTTTGTGGCGAAAGTGAAGGGCTGCAGGCTCGGTGAAGTTCTAAGCAGGAGAGATGAGATGATCAATCAGCTTTCTCATTTAGTTGGTGGAGCATACACAAGCTCCATAACATCAGTTCAAATCAATATGTTCGACTGCGGAGGACTGGTGATTGGAATTCGCATATCTCACCACCTTTTTGATGGGTTCTCGGCTGCCTGCTTCATTGCTTCTTGGGAGAGTACTGCAATGAGCAGACAAAGGGGCATGGATAATGATCATGATCAAGTGATTTCGGCGCCGACTTTCGACCTGATTTCTATCCTCCCAAAAAATGATTTACCCAAGATGAAGCCGACGCCTCCTCTAATGGAAACTGATATCAGAGTGACTAAAAGGATTGTGTCTGATAGGGCCGCAATATCGGCCCTTAGCGCAATTTCTCATGATGCAAGCTTCCCTCGGAAGCCTTCACGAGTGGAGGTGGTGACTGTAAAATAATTATGAAATTAATATAATTTTTTGGGTTCTACAATTCATTCATAAATAACCCAGAACACAGGATCTTTGATTTCATGATATTCACATCATAAGTGTATCAAGAGTTTATTGTTACTAACCCGGGTCAATAATGACGAGTGATCAAATCAAATTTTATTTGTTTCTATCCCTTTGCCCTTTCTTTACAATCTCTGACTATCAATACATGATGGTAAAATATTTCAGTCTCTGAGAAACCTCATGGGCAGGGAGAGGACTTTATATACATGGCTTAAAATTAAATTCAAACATTTAAATTTCCACCGCTTCCATCAAGCGATGCAACCCAAACTAATTAATTATACCCTTTTATTTTATTTATTAAATTCCTTTTTATCACTTGAGTCATATATAAAAAACTTTTTACATTCTCCCACTTGACTCATGTGATACTACATTTATGATTTAATAAATATACTCGTCATAATGCGCATTACACATGGTTATTCATTCATTCATAATTGGTACTATTATAAAGTCATAAATAAGAATAAGAATCAACAGAGTCATGCGTTGTACATCATTATTTCGATATAGTCCCTTCCATGTACTAATACACAATTAGTTCACACTTAACACTTAATCCCTAGTTCGTAAGGCACGGTTAAGGTCCACACAACGCCTTTGTCAAAGACTTTCCTTTTAACATCCATCCGTATGCAATTACGTGATACAAAATGTATATGAAATTTCAAAACATATGATCAAGCCCACAGAGTGTTCAATAAACAAATCATCATGGCATTATTACTATAACGCTAGCTTCAAGACTCATAATTTTCACGTGGCATTTGATGTCTTAGTGACAATACTTTTGATCATTAAGTCTCAAAACATAAGTTATGTAAATAATCAATAAATTTAACACTCTTGTTTTTTAATTATCTCATGTACAACAACAAATATAAACCTTATATCCTCAATAATCATAAAGCATTTGTTGTTGAAAGAGACTTGACAACGGAATCTATTCTTTTTAGCAACTTGGCCATAAAGTCAACAAATCAAAGTCCTAAAATAATATTCTGCAACCATAATCCATAATTTATGACATATTATATCATAATACATATTTTGATAGTAGATATTTATACCTTATATATATTGTCTCCTTTATATAATCATTAAATAGAACAAATAACAGATAAACTTTCAACTATCATTCAACATAATTGAATCTAAAGTAAATAAAAAGCATGTATTAATCCAGTTATGTCCTTTCATCACATTTTTCCAATCATTCTATAAACCAAAATCTTTAACATATTATTAATATACATTAATCTGACATTCATGTAACTTCATACGGGACATTTCTATCTTGTCTCAATCCATGCATTCAATATCTCAAATCCTTTTAACTATATAATTTTATGACAATCTGAATAATTTACATTAGTTCATATAGGATATCCATCACATAATATTATCTCTTTATATACTTTAGCATACACTTTTTAAGATCTTTTCATAAATTAATGCAATAAAATTTAATTCACTAATAACAATCAAGACATAATCAACAATTTTTCCTCCCACCGATCTTTGTATTTATTCATTGGAAATAACAGTATTCTTAAGTCCAAATAGCATTATGATATCATAAAGCTTAAGATATCATGAACAAACATTACAATATGTATGTCAACTTCAATCGACTTTCATGTAACTTTGTTTGGTGGCTATACAAGTTTGTCTCTTAAATTTAATCATAAAAACATTACTCAATCATAAAGATATGAGCCACTTAATGAAGCTATAGGAATTTTCCCATTTGGCCTATATTTTACATTAATTAAGAAACAAACATGAAACATTACAAAATAGAAGTTGAATAAATTGCAAGCAAATCCCATAACTAGATTCAAACAAATAATTTTAAAACAATACAAATACTACAACTTCCTTTGGGTAGATATTGCACATAATACCTTTATGACGCTTAGTACATATATTTCTTTAATGGATATTCTTCTATAGTTCATGTTAAAATTAAAACTTGTAATCTTTGATACAAATATAATCTAACAAAATTATAAGATATATCTCATAATGTTCATTTTTCATAAGATGGTTAGTTTACCTTTGCAATTCTTAAATATCTTATAACTAATGAACTCAATATACTCATTCATCAAGTACTTAAATTGCTTTCAAGCATCCATAAGAAATGAGTAATTGAGGTATAAGTGTAGAGTTCTCAATTTGTACCACAACATTCAAATGTGCCACTGGTGACTAGCTTAACTTACATTAAACTAATTTCAAAAGCTACAATTAAAAATATTTACATCATTAAATATGATTATCAAACTTCATCAGAGTCTTCATTCTAATGACTAGCATACCATAAATGGACGCCCCAAAACCGGGTGTCCGCGACAACCCACACCTCGTGGAATAACGTACGTCGAACCCGACACCACCATGGCACCGCGTATCTCCTTTGTACGGAGCTCTACTCAAACTACAACCTGTCCCAACACCAATCTCATGAGACATGTACATGAGTAAACACGGCCACTTGGGCCCATACATCAGTTTTCATCAAAAATACCCAACTATATACCATAGTTCAAGAGTTAATAAATCATTCTTAATTCAACATTTATTAAAATTACAACATTCTAATACAAGTTATACAACAACATCAAAGCTGTTTGGGCTCTTCTCAAATGCAAATTTCTAATGAGCGCCGCCTTCCGATCGCTCCCCACTGCACTAAATGGTGATCTCGACAGCAGCAAAGCCCAAAGAGAGGAGACTCACATGGGTTACTCCCACCTAAGTGCACATGCCATGGAAAACAAACACATTCAAGCAATTACATCAACCTACTCGAATGTTCACATGACCGATCCCGTGTCCCAGCCCCTCACCGACTTCACATATTCCTAAGCCGACGCGAACTACGCTAAAACAAAAGCTTTATGTTCGAAAAACTCACTACCGAAGTTTCGCAAATATTGGACAACCCGAGGTGAATCTGGCTGATAACCCTTCAAACACTCTTCTGAAAATCTTTCTGTCGAAATTCCTTTCACAAACATTTTCATTTTGTTTCATTTCATGTCATGTACCACTTTAATATCTCTTAGGGTAGCCTCTAAGGCATATGGAATGCATGATGCCAATTCCAACACATTCATGCTAATATATTTACATGCATATATATTAACATAATTAAATCACATAAAACATGTTATGGAAATTCACAATCAATTACACCAAAATTATCTCACATGGGCTAATTAAGAAACACGAGCAATTCATTTTGAATAACTCAACCAAACACATTTTCACACCAAAATTTTATACATGATCTACGGGAATAAAGGAAACCCGGTTACTGTTCAAGACCACACAAATAGTAATTTTCTCCACTCGGTTCAAAGCTTTTGAGACCGAGTTACGATTAAAACAAGCCTTAGAATATTCCTAACCATTTACATGGCTCTTAGCCAAAGATTAACGCAAGTAAGAAAAGATCCCTACCTCTTGGATTTTTCGGAACTCCACCAACTCTGTGTCCACGCGTAGCCCTCACCGCGTAGAACGACTTTACTTCTTGCTCCGTCGAGAACCGACGGTCCGATCGGCCGGAAATCTAAAGAGAAGGTGCTCTCTCTCTCTCTCTAAAACTCACAAACTCCAGCCACTGTCACTTTTGGTCTTCACTCTGCACATTTTCTCCATTTGGAGAAGATGACAACTATTTTAGTTTTTTCCTATTATCATTAACTTTCAAATAATACCCTCCATGTCCTCAAGTCTTGGATTTTTTTGACACTTGGCACTATCTAGGCCATCCACGATCCTCTCTAATCTTGCAACATGTGTCATGATGGTGTCGTAGGTACTTGCCACATAACATGTCCCCAAACTCGCTTTTATGGCACCCGACACTTGCACTCTAAACGGAATTTTTTATCTGCCTCAAATTCGACGAAATTCG